>CM022485.1:12789726-12937348 GCA_011952105.1 Coreoperca whiteheadi
AAAAAAAACCCCTTTAACAGGGAAAAAAATGACAGAAACCTCAGGAAGAGCAACAGAGGAGGGATCCCTCTCCCAGGACGGACAGACATGCAATAGATGTCGTAAGTACAGAATAGATTCATAGCATCAAAACTATAACATATACAGCCATGCTGGCAAAATTGTTGTATATATATATACAATTATGTTGGAAAGTGTGGGATGTAAAACATAAGGGAAGATGACGGGTCCAGACGGACAACCAAGCAGCTCCAGGTGGAGTCCAACGAGCAGGACCTGAGCCACTCGTCCCCTGCACCATAGACACAGCAGCACTGCCCCAGCAGGTCACCATAGTCACAGATCCAGATACATCTCCGGACACTGAAATACCTGCTGAAAGTGACAGTAAGAAAGAAGAGACGGGCGACAAAGCACAAAACTCCGGGAGAGGGAAGAAGTCAAGTTAGTGACATGCATTTATGGGATAAGAATGCATACGGATGGAGAGGAGGACAGAGGTGAAGAGAGAGAGGTGCATCATGCGAAGTCCCCCGACAGTCTAGGCCTATAGCAGCATAACTAAGGGATGGTTCAGGACTCTCCTGAGCCAGCCCTAACTATAAGCTTTATCAAAGAGAAAAGTCTTTAGCCTACTCTTAAATGTGGAGATGCCTCCCGAACCCGAACTGGGATCTGATTCCACAGGAGAGGAGCTTGATAGCTAAAGGCTCTGGCTCCCATTCTACTTTTGGAGACTCTAGGAACCACAAGAAACCCTGCATTCTGAGAGTGCAGTGTTCTAGTGGGGTAATAAGGTACTGTGAGCTCTGTAAGAATGACGGTGCCTGACCATTAAGAGCTTTGTAGGTGAGGAGAAGGATTTTAAATTCTATTCTGGATTTCACAGGGAGCCAGTGCAGAGAAGATAATATTGGAGAAATATGATCTCTTTTCCTAGTTCCTGTCAGTACATGTGCTGCAGCGTTCTGAATCAACTGGAGAATCTTAAGGGACTTTTTCGGGCTGCCTGATAATATGGAATTGCAGTAATCCAGCCTTGAAGTAACAAATGCATGGATTAATTTTTCTGCATCATTTCGAGACAGGAAGTGCCTGATTTTTGTAGGTGAAAAAAGGCAGTCCTTGAGGTTTGCTTCATGATCCTGATCAAAGATAACTCCTAGGTTCCTCACAGAGGTGCTGGAGGCCAGGGCAGTGCCCTCTAGAGAAATTATATCTGCCGACAGTGAGTCGCGGAGGCGTTTGGGGCCAAGTACAATAACTTCAGTTTTATCCGAGTTTAGCATCAGAAAATTTCTGGTCATCCAGGTTTTTATGTCCTTAAGGCATGATTGAAGTTTAATTAACTGATCAGTTTCATCCGGCTTAATTGATAAATATAATTGGGTATCATCGGCATAACAATGAAACTTTATGGAGTGCTTTCTAATAATATTGCCCACAGGAAGCATATATAAAGTAAATAGCAGTGGTCTAAGCACAGAACCTTGCGGAACTCCGTGACTAACTTTGGTGTGCTCGGATGATTCATCATTAACATATACAAACTGAGATCGGTCTGATAGATAGGATTTAAACCAGCTTAACGCGGTTGCTTTAATTCCAATTAAATGTTCCAGTCTCTGTCATAGAATTTGATGGTCAATGTATCGAATGCAGCACTAAGATCTAACAAGACAAGTCCATTGTCTGATGCAATTAAAAGGTCATTTGTAATTTTCACCAGTGCTGTTTCTGTGCTATGATGCACTCTAAAACCTGACTGGATATCCTCAAATATACTATTGTTATTTAGAAAGTCACATAACTGAATAGCAACAGTTTTTTCAAGGATCTTAGAGATAAAGGGAAGGTGAGATATAGGTCTATAGTTGGCTAAAACCCCTGGATCGAGAGTGGGCTTTTTAAGGAGAGGTTTAATAACAGCTTCTTTATAAGACTGTAGTACATAACCTGTCAGTAAAGACAGATTGATCATATCTACTAAAGACGTGCTAACTAATGGTAGAACATCTTTAAGCAGCCTAGTTGGAATTGGGTCTAAGAGACAAGTCGAAGGCTTAGATGAAGAAATTGTCGACGTTAGTTGAATAAGGTCGACAGGAGAGAAGCAGTCCAAGTACACATCAGGTTTCACAGCTCCCTCCAACGCCTCTATGCTTGAAAATCGGTTGGCACCAGCTGAGGGCAGGACGTGATTAATTTTCTCTCTAATAGTCAAAATTTTATCATTAAAGAAGCTCATGAAGTCGTTACTGCAGAGGGCTACAGGAATACATGGCTCAATTGAGCTGTGGCTCTCTGTCAGCCTGGCTACAGTGCTGAAAAGAAACCTGGGGTTGTTCTTATTTTCCTCTATTAGTGATGAGTAGTAGGCTGCTCTGGCATTACGGAGGGCCTTCTTATATATTTTAAGACTATCTTGCCAGGCTAAACAAGATTCTCCTAGATAGTTGGAATACCATTTCCTTTCAAGTTTTCGTGATGTTTGCTTTAATTTGCGGGTTTCAGCGTTATACCATGGAGCTACCCTTTTTTGTTTTATTATCTTCTTTTTAAGAGGAGCAACAGAATCAAGTGTTGTTCGCAGTGAACCTGCAGCACTATCAACAAGATGATCAATTTGAGACGGACTGAAGTTTGCATAAGAGTCCTCTGTTATGTTAAGACATAGCATTGAGTTAAATTCATATGGAACTACTTCCTTAAATTTAGCTACAGCACTATCAGATAGACATCTACTGTAGTAGTATTAGACTACTGGTGTGTACTCCAGTAATAGGATAGTATAGGATAGGAATATGTATAGTTATGAGACATGTCGTATTTGATTTGTTTATTTTTTAGATTTTTGTGGGGGCCTCTCGCCTTTGAAACAACCGACGAGAGACAGGAAATGTGGGGGGGTGAGAGAGCAGATGGCATGCAGCAAAGGGCCGTGGGCTGGATTCGCCCCCGGGCCGCTGCGGTGAGGACTCAGCCTCGTACATGGTGAGCACCCTCTACCAGGTGATTCACCGGGGCGCCCCTGTTGTATTTGATTTGAATTTAAAAGTGAATCTCTTTACTTAATAGCAAGAGCAATATGCTTACAAGCG
Source organism: Coreoperca whiteheadi (assembly GCA_011952105.1). NCBI lineage: Eukaryota > Metazoa > Chordata > Actinopteri > Centrarchiformes > Sinipercidae > Coreoperca > Coreoperca whiteheadi. The sequence goes on from CM022485.1 coordinate 12,792,828, forward strand.
CTTTCACATTTTGTAACTTTGGCTGCAGCTACCAACACATCAAAACGCCATGCGCCAAGTACCATCCACTGGCCAAAATCAGTGGCCGACATACGGAAATCCCCTTAAAAATAGCAGCAATAGTGTTTTGTGGATGACACGTCTTCCCCTCGTCCTGCGCTTCTTTGGCGTTAATCACCTCTCATATATACACTTCAATGTTCCTGCCCCTCTTTGGCATTAATCACCCCTCACAGTGGATACAGTCACAAGGATAGTTAGATTCTACATTGACAAGAACTAGCTCTTGATGTTGAATGATTTTAGAAAATGTAATTGTAGCCACTGGCAAAGCTAGCTCACCATACTCCAATACATCAGCTTTTTATTTGTACCCTCCCTCTCTGAGAATTGGCAATGCATCATCTGTGGCTGTTCAGTGAGTGTGAGTGTTACTCCCCCTTTATGGGCCCCACATGCATTTCCTCAGATTGTTTCCTACATCAAATAGACTGCAGATGCAAAAAGCAACAAAACTGTTTTATACTGTTATTTCTGTGGAGCAAATGATCTCTTGTTATCATCTGAGCTTTGCAGGCTATAATATTGCAGGATAATATGCTTTAAAATCTGTCACAAGTGTCTGAAATCTTTCACAGGGAGAGTCAACAGACAGCAGCTTTGGCCTCTGGAGCCTAAACTGAATTGCATTGAGTCAGGGTTTTACAGCAGGGCCTCACAGTGACTGAAAAATTTGACAAATTGCACAAAGAAAACAATGATGTCCCACGCCACTTAAACTTAAACATCCTACAACCTGTAATTACTGAGTGATTGCTGGTAACTTGTTTGGTCGTGTGTTATGTTTCAAGCAACCTAAAATTGTTCCAAACAAACCTCCATAAACAGACAGTTGGCATCAATAATACTGAGCAAAAAAAGTACATTAACTTATTTTCATATATTTCATCCGTTCAAATTATTCTGTTCAAGAGGGTACCTCAAGTGTGCAAATCTCCAGTAACTCAAGGGAGGAATCATCATCAAACACAGTGTTTAAGAGCGAGATCAAGCCTGTGTGTATCAGAGTTCCACAGTTGTAATTAAAAATGCTATTAATTTATCTGAATCGCCTCCAAATTCTTGTCAAACTAGCTTGGTGACAGACGGAAAAGAAAATGGAGCTAATGGAAACATAACCTCAATGGCAGAGGAGGCTGTAGAGACTAATGGAGACGTGTTCTTCAAGGCAGTCACAAAACAAGACAGCAACAACCTGCAAAGAATAAGTGGTCCCTGTTTGTCCTGTCTTGGGCCAAATTTAACAGATGGAAGAATAGACACCTCCCAGTAGGAGGTGTGTCTGGAGAGGATTTAAGATCCATTCAGGTGAAAGGCGCAGGGTCATCATCAGCCCACACTTGAGCCTCTGAGATCACTATGACCACATTGCTCAAAATAGCCCGCCTCTGGTCTGGAACGCTCTACAAACCCAGCTGGCCGAGCCCAACCCAGCAGAGATGTGGGACTAAAGAACAGTAGGACAGTCTCTCTACCGTGAATGACAGTTAGCTGCAGGGCGTCTGCTGCTGGCTAAGGTGTTGGGATTAAATGTGACTCCTTTAGAACCGCTCTAAATCTAGTCAGGCTTTTTGTCTCATCAGCCTGTTAGACCCTCTCCTCAAGAGGAGAAATTACAAACTAGAAATTAGAAGCTAAGTACATTTACTCAAGCATAACACTTAAATACAGTTTTGAGGTATTTGTATTTTACCTGACTATTTCCATTTTATACTACTTATACTTCAGCTCCAGTATATTTTCAGAGGGAAATATTGTATTTTTTACTCCACTACATTATTTGACAGCTTCAGTTTCTAGTTACTTTGCAGACTCATCATCATCAGTGGTGGAACGTAACTAACTCTTGTAACTCGTAACTCATCTTGTCCCATTTCCGATGTCCACGAGTTGTTAGCAGTTCCACCAACGAGACATCTCACCTCTAAGTTTCTCACATGGTTTCATTTAAATAACCGTTCAGTGTCTAAAGAAGGTCAAATTATACAATATTTCACAAAAAAACCCAGCAATAGTTAGAGAAAAGTACAAAAAAATGAACACTGTTTTTTCTTCCACAACCCTTCAGATTTATCTTGTGACCCTTTGGAGGGGCCGACCCCGAGTTTGGGATCTACTGGACTACCAAACTGTACATAGGACCTTTACTTGTAACTGAGTATTTTTACATTGTTGTTTTGGTACATTTACTTATGAAACTGAATACTTCTTCCACTAGTAAGATCATTAATACAAAACATTAAGTTATGATACATTATTAGTATTTGATTAAGTATTTGATTTAAAAAAATATATATCTGAGCACATTTTCCACCACTGACTGAATGTGCATTCAATTCTATTCATTTCACTGCAATTGGGCTTTATTGGTATGGAAAACAGGCGTTAACATTGCCAAAGCACTTGCAAAATAAAAAAACACACATAAACAGGAGAATTGTTTGCATACTGTGTGCATATCAGAGACGCAGTTAACAACACGGGTTGTGTGCCTTGGACTGTCTCCTATAAAACTCGGTGCCTATTTTTATAGATAACACCCATGGTACTACCCTTACTGTAACCTCTCAAGACAAGTTTATTTTGACGGAAAACTCGTTGATAGCAAGGTGGAAACCAATAATAATGTAGGTCCTTTCTGTTTGCCACATCCTGTCAGTGGCATGTTTGTGCAGCAAGTAGCACCACGAGAGAGGGATAAGGGCTCTACCTTAATTTAAAGTTTATTTAGCCCAGCAGATAAGTTGAGAACTCTCCTCTTGTCTATAACTTTGCATGCACAGGTATAACACCAGTCAAATCACCATAATATAAGACTACAATGCAGTCAAGGGTTACCACTATCATGACATACCAACCAAAGTAGCATCATATCTGAAAGCAAAAATAGGTGGAGAATACAGGTTTTTTTGTAGCTGTATGCATGGCATCACATAGGGAAATAATGCTTTAAAAGACGTTCATGACTAGCATTTATTTCAGTTTAGCTAAAGGGGCTACACCCTGTGGTAAACCACAAGCCTGTGTGTGTAACTGTGTGTGTTTGTGTGTGTGTGTGTGTGTGTGTGTGTGTGTTAATGGTATAAAACAGAAAAGCAGAGGAGCCCCTCATACTTTGGAGGTCTAATTCATCTCGAGCAAAATAAGTGAAGAATGATTATCAAAATATGTGTCCAAATATAAGCATGGCATCAAAGAGTGTCTGTGCAAGTGTTTGCTTAATGTTTGCATGTGTGAAAATGCAGAGCCAATGACAGAAAGAGGAAGAGAAGGCAGATGCTGATTCTAAGCAGATTAGTGAAAGGATGCTGTTGTTTTATTACACACAAGCCAGCCACCAGAGCAGCGTTGGAGGGCGTTGGCACACTTAAAATAACTGTACACTTAGAACTAACCCTCCCTATTGTGGCTTCTGCGTTTTTTGTAGTACGAGCACACACTGTCATGTACATTGTACACATGTGTATGAATATAATATATGTGAGAGAGTCAGAGAGTACTGAGTTGAACAGATGGCGATTGACATGTGCAAAGTTAATCCTGGTATTGTGGAAAAAACAAGTCCAATCTGTATGAATAGAGCATGAATCGCATCTTAGAAGAATGCTTGTGATTTGATATGTGGAAAGAACACCAATATAACTTCACTTTAACATCTCTGGGTGCATAGTTATCTTTAATATTTCCAACTCACATAAGCAGAACCTCCATGTTGATCAGATTTGTTATTTTTGATTTGATTGTTTCCATCCTCCTCCATTCCCAACACTGCATCTGTAGGAAACAGAAACACAAAAAGCAGAAAGCGTGCTGTAGGCTAGAAGTGGGGTTTACAGAAAAACTAATGAGCAACACGTACAGAGATGCTGATGGTCCTTTCAGTTGAACCAGAGATCCAAACATTTATCCAAATGCATCCATCTGCCTCAGGCTCTGTTTGTAAATGAGAGAGAGAAAAGAAAGATAAACGGGCTATATATTATCAGTTTACTTCATGTAAGATTCAGTTAAAAACTTTGAGTTAGAGGTGCTCTGTAGTTTAGATACAGCAAAAAAGAAGGAAGCAAACACAGAGCAGAATATATGTGAAGCTGAGCCGACCTGAAACAGAGGTAAACTAAGTAATTGCTTTAAGATTTAAACCCGAAAATTACAGATGGCTCTATAGGTGATAAATCTGTACCTCAAAGATATAAACCTTCCTGACACTAAGAAAACATCCTTGTTTATGCTTGTTGCTTTATTATTCAGATAGTTTGGAGGGTTTTTATCAGCCAAGGAGGTTGAGAGGAGCTTGTAATCATTCAATAAAATGCACCAATCAAATGTGAGGTCCTGTGTAACTATAAAGTGCATTTTCTGCTTGTGGTTGGTGCATGCAGCTACTCCTCAAAAGGATGGATGTTTGCATGAAGACTTGTTTTGATAAACTTTTGAAATCAGTGTCCATTAATGTTGTCCTTAACTATGGAACAAAATCTATTTATTTTGAAATGTAGCAGGAGTACTGCCCAACATTGTAATGAATGACTTCAACTTAGTATAGTCACACAATTATAAGTATTACAGCACCACCTAGTGTGAACGTATCAGGCAGTGACTCCAACTACAAGATTTACAGGATAGAGGTATCCTGAGGCCAGTTTCATAAAGATATTTTAGACTCCTCTGTAGTTTTATGCTAGTCTTAATTTTGTCCTTAGATTGGTCTAATGCAGAGAGTTTTACACAAATAAAGCCTCCTGACCCCACCCCCCCAGGCTAACTAAGAGCCATGTTTCCACGGTAACCACCAGTGACAGCTGCTGTCCAGTGGCACCAAATGACAAAAAAGGAGGAAAACATGACTCATAATTTGTGGTCTTCTAGCAATGTTGTTGAGCGAGCAATAAGATGAGAGGTTTTTAGAGAGTGCAGTAACCAGCTGGAAATTCATTATACTGCAGCGTCAGTTGTGTTCGTTTGCCTGAGGAAACTACCCCGAGCCAGAGTCAGCAGAAGCACTGAGCTCTGCCACATGAAGAAGCCACAGCATCTCTGCTCTGCTACAGGTCCGCAGTTCAAATGCTATGTCACTGGAAGTTTTTTGTATTGTTTTACTCTTGGCTAAAATTTCATAGTAAAATGTCCACGTAACTGTTGCATTCACCCGGAAGGCTGCTGGAGTAAAGGGAGCTGAGCGGTTTGACACGGTTTCTCTCTCAGCTGTGTTTTTTGTTTATATAATAATAATAATCATAATCATAAATGTTGAAAAAAGTCTTAATTTACCCAGAAATACTAGAAAATTAGTCAGAGTCAAGAACTAGACAGCTATCTGAAGTCTGACTATTAGTTTGATCTAAGAAATAGTAAAAGTCTATCTTTGTAAAACTGGTCCCTAGTTCACACAGCTTTGAAAAGGCCCCGTACACCACTTCAGGTGTTTGCACGTATTCTAGCTGATCAGACCTCTGCACATATTGAAGATTGGGTGGAGCTGTGGTGAGAATAAAAGTGATGTGACCAAACCCAAAAACAGGTGAATCAAAGCTAACAGTAGAGTGAGGGAGATGTCAGTCTACTACAATTGATACATGCTGACACGCTCCTGAGAGGATGTCTAATCAGCCAGCCAAATGACTCGCCTGTGTGTGCAGCCATGCGTGTGGCGCGCGCAGTGCCTTTCATGTGCATTCTTAAGAATGAGAAATGAGCAACAGTCGTCCTCTCGGCATTGATTAAGTGATACACTGATTGGATTTTCTGAGCCTGAATGCTGCTCATTACATGTCCTGATGATTCCCCAAGCTGCTAATTAGTTCTTCTGTTCTTGAAGTTCGAGGACAGTTCAGGTGACAGCTCATGTGACAGTTATTGATAAAACACCATGCAGAGTGTGACACACTAATGCCTGGCCCGAGGGCAAAAACGTAGACTACTAGTGGCCCCTGGCAACAGATTTAAAATGTCAGATACTGACACTACCAAACTTTGCACCAAGTGCAGTAGGATATGCCCATGATCTACCTGGCCAATTCTAAAACCTTTTGTACCTATTACTCATTTAGACCCCAAAATACGTAAAAAATAAACAATAAAAACAAACCTATTAACATAAATCGGGCAGAGGTTTACAAATTCCCTTTTAGGCCTCTGTTTTTTTCAGTTTCTGTTGTGTAAAGTGTTTAAATGGTCCTTGAAATCAAACTAATTTCAGTCTGATCAAACTGGCACATGCTGAACTTGGGGCCCCTGGGATCCAGAGAGTTCAGGGTCCAGGCTTTTCCTCTTTGATGAGCCAGCCTTGGGTATACGGGTATGATCAGCAAAACAGTGTGATGATATATAAATGTAGCGCAAACCTTTTAAGCGACATAATGTTCTAAGGCCTGCTGAGGAAAGGTTACAGAGAACTGTGGCTGTGCAGGGGAACCGCACTTCCCCTTTAAACAGCTCTCCTCCCCGTCTCTACCAGCGTCTTGCTCTCTTCCCCATTTCGCTGCTTTGTTTTCATTGTCGCTCTTCTGATCATGGCTGCTCATTCTACCGAGGAACCGTTCCCCTTCCACGGGCTGCTGCCCAAAAAAGAAACCGGCGCCGCGTCTTATCTCTCCAGGTTCCCCGAGTACGATGGCCGAGGAGTGCTCATCGCTATCCTCGACACCGGCGTGGATCCCGGGGCCCCCGGCATGCAGGTACGTCTGACCGGCTGCCTCACGTTAGCTGGGAGCTAGTTAGTGTAAGCTAGCTGAGCTAAAGGCCCGATTCATTCACATAACGTTAATTTGTACACAATGTGTCACCCGATGGCAACAGCCAGCTAGCATCGGTAGATACAGCTATGACAATTAGCTTTAAAACTTTTATGACAGCCGAATCAACACAAAGCTATTTATAGCAAGTATTTCCCCCCGCTGTTAAAATGTGTTTCGGTGCTAGACTAACGTATAATTAGCTAACTTAACGTCAGCTAGTTGGCATAACGTTACCTGCTAGCATGTTAGCCTGGCAGCTAACAGATGAATGTTTCCAGCATCAGTATTTAGTTAGTCTCCTCACTAGTTACAGTTTGTGATGACAATCGGTTAAATGCGGTTTGGCTGTTGCGACCTGATTAGTAATTTAGTAGCTAAAATAAGGTATGGTGGGTTAGTTGTCGGTTAGTGACCCGTAACTAACACGTTAACTGCCAAGTCACACCGGAATCCAACGTCAGTTAGATACACAGTAAATTAAGTTCCATATAACGCTAGTTATGTCTGTGTAACTTGGTTAGTTGGCACATCAGTGCACTAACTTAAGGTCAACCATTTCTTTTCAACCACATGCCACCTTCCTTCAGTGTGGAAACCTGTTATGTAGAAGGGGCACAGCTGCGAGGCTTTGGGCGTTTATTCACTCTTCAGGATGGTTGGTATATTACTCAGATTTGAGTTCAGATTCAAAATGACGGGTTATGATTTTATTGAATTTTTTGGTTTATGACGTCCACAGTCCTCCCTGGACAGTAGACGTTACTGGATATATCCTGTGCATCCTTTTTGGCCTGAACTCCTTGATTGCCTGCTTTCTTCTTCACTGCACCTTCAGGTGACAACTGAGGGGAAGCCAAAGATCGTCGACATCATCGATACAACAGGCAGCGGAGACGTGAACATGACCACGGTGGCAGAACCTAAAGATGGGACAATCTCTGGCCTCTCTGGTAGAACACTTAAGGTCAGTGGACACCTTTCGATATTAAGACAGATAACAGCTGTCACGTAGGAACTATGCCATCACAGGTACATCTGACATCATTTTGTGGTGATGCGTAATGATTTCTTTCATTTGATTCTGTACTGCCCATTTTTCAATCTAACTGTGCTTGACTAGATCATTAGACCTACACTTTATGTATTTTTACTCACGTTTGTCACACACTGTCTTTTTATGTCTTCCAGATCCCTCCTGCCTGGGTCAATCCATCAGGGAAGTATCGCATTGGAGTTAAAAATGGCTATGAGTTCTTCCCTAAGGCTCTGAAAGAAAGAATACAGGTAGGAGGACATGACATGAATACTGTACTAGGTCTGTCATGGGTTTGATTTTGCACGGAGCTTAGTGCTCTGGTGCACAGTGCTAGATGCAAGGGAACTAATAACACAAACACAAGCTTAGATGTGGTTAGTTTCTTATCTCAGGTGCGAAGGTGTGGTTGTATGCCCTATTCAAGCTGATAGCCTCTCTCCGCTGCGGAGTCGCTACAAATTCTGCCTTCCAGACAACTCGGAACTTGAAAATGTCCGACCTCCTACTAGAGAAAGTACAATGGAACGCCACTCAAGGTCGGAGTTCCTACTTGTGAACTCGGGGCAAATTAATGTACCCCGACTTCATGAAGAAGCCGTTGTCTGACGGCACACAACAATGGCAGCAAGCATGGAAGTGCACAATAGGCTACATTTCAATCGATTGGGGAGGGGGCTAGGATGTACAGGATTTGTGGACTACAGTTTTGTATTAGGCTAGTGAATGGAATATTAAAATGTGTTTCCGAGTATAAAAGTGCCGTAAAATAATATGTAGGCCTATAATGGCGTTTGTTCAAGGAGGCTGCACTGCTGAGAGTTTTAAAGTTGTGCGTACACTTACCAAAGAAACATCAGTTCTCCACAGCCAGCCATGTTTTCTGTTTACGTATGACGTTGTGCACCTGGAACGCTTTGAGGTCGGGAATTCCGACCGCCGACGTTGTCTGGAACGCAGCATAAGTGTAGATTGATTCCAGACTAGTAAAACAAGAATGTATGTTGTCAGAATCCTGTAGATAAAACGAATGGAAATCTCACGGCATCCACTGTGGATGTTTTTAAGGTACTTTGGTTGTTATGACACTTTTGTCTACTAGAAAGAGCGAAAGGAGAAGATGTGGGACCCACCACACAGAGCAGCACTTGCTGAGGTCTCTCGCAAGGCAGAAGAGTTTGACCTCTCTCACCCAACACCCTCACAGGTCAGACCTACAACCTTGAGTTCTTTGTGTACTAGTCAGGGCTTGCATGCAGTTGATAGTCGCAGTAATGTGGTGTTTCCTAAACGGTTGTATCTCTGCTACTGTCTCTCTCGTGTATCCTTCACCCTGCTTCCTCTCGTCAGATGGAGAAGTTGCAGAAAGAAGAGCTGCAGAGTCAGTCAGAGCTGCTAGCATCACTAGAAAAGAAGTACAGCGATCCTGGTCCTGTATATGACTGTGTGCTTTGGAATGACGGCATCACATGGAGGTAAGCCATACCATTCTTTACCTTTCCTCTTCACTATCTACTACTGTTTACCAATAGTATATTATTCCTTCACATCGTCTGTTACTGTTTGTTCTCCCTAGGGCTGTAGTCGACACTTCAGAGTGTGGAGAGCTGTCCCAGTGCACTGTGCTGAGCTCTTACAAAGAGACGCAGGAGTATGCAACATTAGGAAACGCTGAGATGCTTAACTACTCTGTTAATATTTATGATGAAGGAAACACGCTCTGCATCGTCACCAGTGGAGGTGAGGTATCCCAGAGCGCGTAATCTCTCTCCTCTGAAAAGAAGCCTTCACATAACGCAGTCAGTTAACAGAAAACGATGTTCAGTTTAACAGCGGGTTATCGGAGCTTCCCCAGTTAAGTCTGCAAAATGTGTAGAAGTCCGTAGTTTAACTTGCTCGTGTGCTTTTTAAAGGGGCTCATGGAACACATGTGGCAAGCATTGCAGCAGGTTACTTCCCAGAGGAACCCGAGCGCAACGGTGTGGCCCCTGGTGCCCAAATCCTGGCTCTGAAGATCGGAGACACTCGCCTGAGCACCATGGAAACAGGCACAGGACTCATCCGCGCGGTATATTGCCCAGACCCATATAGATTAGCAGTTTGCCTACCTTTTTGTTCATTTTTATTCACCCTTTAATTTTATCTTATTATTTTTACTCTCTCCTGTCACTCAAAGATGATTGAAGTCATCAACTACAAGTGTGACCTGGTTAACTATAGCTATGGGGAAGCCACCCACTGGCCCAATTCAGGGTAAGTATTGCAAACCGGGGGGGTGTCATTGTGTGGGTTTTATTCTGTGTGCACACTATCGCTGATTTTTGTCATGATCTGTCTTTCAGGCGGATCTGTGAGGTGATCACAGAGGCTGTGCAGAAGCACAATGTGATGTTTGTTTCAAGTGCGGGGAACAACGGCCCGTGCCTCTCTACGGTCGGCTGCCCGGGGGGAACCACCAGCAGTGTCATAGGTACAAACACTGACAGCAGGATCTTATTTTTAAACATCCAAGTCAAGTGTGAAAAACGCAAAACAGCAACAATGATTCAGTATGTACCATTTTCCAACACCAACGTTTTCTGGAAAACCGATGTACGTAGCCGTGATCACACTGGGTCATCAACAGACACATGCTGAAGTTAATAGTGTAGCCTATTTAATTGTGTAAGTCATGATGGCTTTATAGTTTTTATCGTTCACAGCAGGAAAGATAGAAACACGTTAGCTTTAAGAATCTTAACCATTGTGATGTTCAAGTAATTAGCACCCTGCTCCCACCTCTCCTTAGGAGTTGGAGCATATGTCACACCAGACATGATGGTGGCAGAGTATTCCCTGAGGGAGAAGCTGCCTCCCAACCAGTACACCTGGTCGTCCAGGGGCCCCAGTACAGACGGGGCCCTGGGGGTCAGCATCAGTGCCCCCGGCGGTGCCATTGCATCTGTACCCAACTGGACTCTTCGTGGCACCCAGCTGATGAACGGCACGTCCATGTCATCCCCTAACGCCTGCGGAGGCATCGCACTAATCCTCTCAGGTGCGTCCAGGCTCATGTCTTTCATGCATGGAAGTGTGCGCAAATGCAAATCTGATGCTAGTGTGTGATTTTTAGTTGTTTTTTTTTTTTTTAATTTTCTTTATTTTATTTTTTTTTAAAAAGGATCGAAGCAGAATGGGATCTGTCCCTCCGTTCCTGCGGTGAGGAGAGCGCTGGAAAACACAGCTCTGAAGGTCGATGACATTGAGGTGTTTGCACAGGGCCATGGAATAATCCAGGTAATTGACTATCGCTGCTATAGGGGAGACATTTCCATTTCTGTCACTTGTAAGAGTCTTAGCAGGTTCTTTTTATTTTAATAATATTTTTAAGCATTTTGTTTTGTTTTTTACATTTGGTTGTGTGCCATCTGCTCCCTTTCTTCCTCTCAGGTGGACAGGGCATTAGACTACCTCACTCAACACGCCTCATTACCCACAAGCCACCTAGGCTTCTCAGTAAGTGTGGGAACACAGAAAGGCATCTACCTCAGGGACCCAGCCCAAATTCTTGCACCCTCAGATCACGGGGTAGGAATTGAACCCATCTTCCCAGAGAACACAGGTACCGTTCATAATTGGTAGTTCAGTCATCACAGGCATTTTAGTGTTTTTGTGTTCGCGTGGACAAGTGTTTTCATTAGTTTTACGCCATCTGTCTTCTTCTGACGTCCATCACAGAAAACCTTGAGCGAATCTCCTTGCAGCTACACTTGGCGCTCACGTGTGCCGCCCCGTGGGTCCAGTGCCCCTCCCATCTAGAGCTGATGAACCAGTGTCGCCACGTCAACGTCCGCATCGATCCTGTGGGACTGAGAGAGGGAGTGCACTACACGGAGGTAGGGACAGGAAAGAGCGAAGGAGGAAAAGATGTACACTGTTTATTAGTGTTAATCTGGTCACTTTGAACGTGTGCTCTGTTTTTGTCTTTTTTGTTTAGGTGTGTGGGTATGATACAGCAGCACCTACCTGTGGCCCCCTATTCAGAGTTCCAATCACAGTTATTATCCCTGCAAAGTAAGTTCTTACATCAAATACTCTTCCAGCAAGAGGTTTGTGTGTGTGTGTGTGTGTGTGTTTCTGACAGCCCTCTCTCTCTTTTATCTGACAGAGTGACCGATGGCCGTAATCAGGAGGTGTGTTTCCCAGACGTCCACTTCAGACCAGGCCAGATCAGACGCCACTTCATCACTGTTCCTCAGGGAGCCTCCTGGGCAGGTCGGTTTTAAAAGGGGTGTTTTTGTGCAAATGATATCTGCAAACAGTCACTAACAGCACCATTCCAATTTATGTTCCGTTTATCAAGAATGTTTTTGTTCTGTTTTGATTCCTAAAATGTATAATGATACATTTCAGTACAGCATGTGCTTTAAGAATGACCTTACGTTTTCATTTTAATTTGAACATTCAGCTTTAATCTCCGGCTTCCTCCCACCGTCCAAAGACATGTGTATATTAATTGATAACTCTAAAATTGCCCCTAGTGGATGAATGTGAGTGAATGGTTGTCTGTGTATGTGTCAGCCCTGCGACGACTTGGCCACTGTCCAGGGTGTACCCCGCCTGAGGCCCAAAGCCACTGGGATAGGCTCCAGTCACCCGCGACCCCTAATGGGAACAAGCGGTAGAAAATGACTGACTGACATTCAGCTTTAATAAAGTACATTGTTTTCGATTTCAGAGCTTGCCTCACTTATTACACTACTTTATAACACTTATGCTTGCTAGTTAGGACCATTTTTGCCCTTTGGCTACCCTTGTTGGAAGCCTGCTGGGGAAAAAAGGCTGCATCCCTCAGTGTCTTAGTAGATTGTTCCTCCCACGGTCCTCCTGGCTTGAGAGTATTACTGTCAAATTGATTTATTGTTGTAGCATGGGGGGGGGGAATTAAAATCCATCAGCATTATCAAATAACCCAGAAGTCTAGTGAGAAATCGGACTTAAAATTACTATAATGTTTTTGTCTAAGTAGAGATAAATGTGTCTTTTTAATCTTTAACTTTTCCTCTTCTTGTCTTCCTTCCCCACTTTCTGGTTTTCTACATTCGCTCTTCTACTTCTTTTCCCCCGTTTCTGTCCCTGTCGGTCTCCTGCAGAGATCACACTGACGTCTCATTCGGGAGATGTGTCGTCCAAGTTTGTTCTCCATGCGGTGCATCTGGTCAAACAGCGAGCGTACAGAGCTAATGAGTTCTACAAGTTCTCTTCACTGTTGGAAAGAGGCTCACTAACCGAGGCGTTCCCTGTGCTGGTACGTATATTTGATTTATAATATAAGTGTATCTGACGGTGATTTTGCATCATTCTGTAAATATAGCAGTCAGCTTAAAAAATAAAATAAAATAAAAATAGCATGCCATCTGTAGTTCCCTGCCAGATGACATCCATAAGTGCCTGGAATGGAAGTCCCTTCATTTCGTAGATGCATACATATAAAAATGAGATAATGCTGGACTCATTTCGGCATGTTTTATTGTCTCCCCTCCAGTCCGGTAGGGTAGTCGAGTTGTGCATTGCACGATGGTGGGCGAGCCTGGGGGACGTCACAGTGGACTACAGCATCTCGTTCCACGGACTCAACACTTCCCCATCACCCCTGCACATAGTAAGAAGAGTGCAGACACGCAGATCAGCAACGCTGACGTGTAAGATACACCCCAGGCGCTATCAGTTCTCTATTTGTAACTCTCATTTGTCTCTGCCCAGCATGCCTCAGAGGGTGTGACGAGTTTTGATGTGTCGTCGCCTTTGAAGTACGAGGAGGTGTCCCCCACTCTCACCCTCAAGTCTTGGGTTCAGCCTCTCAGGTAACAATCCCCCCCCCCAAAACTCACACACAAGTATTTTCTTGTTCCACATGAGTGCAGTTCATCGTTTCATCCCTGTTGTTGTTTTAGGCCTTTAAGTTCAAAGATAAAAGCCCTGGGAGCGAGGGACGTTCTGCCTAATAACAGACAACTCTACGAGATTGTCCTCACCTACACCTTTCACCAGGTACTGCCAACACCATCAGCACTTTACGTGAGAGGGAAATGCAAATTTCTTGTTTCTATTTGTGTGTGTGTGTGTGTGTGTATAAATCCTCTTTTGCTCTGTCCTCAGCCTAAGAGTGGCGAGGTTACCCCCAGCTGTCCCATGCTGTGTGAGCTGCTGTATGAGTCCGAGTTTGACAGTCAGCTCTGGATGCTGTTTGATCAGAACAAGAGGCTACTGGGCTCAGGGGACGCCTACCCACACCAGGTACACTGAGACACGTGAAGGGCTTGCCCCTAAGATTACATGTTTTGGATAAGAAGGAGAGGTTCATGGTGTGCACAGCATGAGCTAACACCTCTGTCTGTTTTACTCCTCCAGTATTCCCTGAAGCTGGAAAAGGGGGACTACACTGTGCGTCTGCAGGTCCGCCACGAGCAGTCCAGCGAGCTGGAGCGCCTTAAGGACCTACCCTTTGTGGTTTCTCACCGCCTGTCCACCACCCTCGGTCTAGATGTCTACGAGACACACCGGGCTGCCCTCATGGCCAAAAAGAAGGCAAACTCTGTCACCTTGTGCCCGGGTGTCACACAGCCTTTCTACGTCACATCCCTGCCAGATGACAAGTGAGTGAATTTGGCATAGAGGGCTGCAGGGATGACGTGTTTGTGTAGGCCAACCCGGACGTTAGCATCGCCCTGGTTCTCTCGACAGAAAGCCAATAGGATTTTTCCATTGGATTATGGATTATTGCAGAAGATAAGCTCTGTGGCGAACAGAAGTTTGTGATACATACACGTTTTGTTCAGCGAGGTAATCCTCACAAATGAACACCACTTTTGATTTTTGAAGTATAAATGCGATCGCCAGAAGTAAAAATAACCGTTATAAACTAACTACACCATGGTCACCACTAAGCTTCCAACTTGTAATTTGATTTCTCACGCTTACCTCTTAGCGTGACTTCGAATACTTTTGCAAAACCGTAAGTATAAACACGCGGCTGTAAAGGCGGACTAGTGTGTAGATGAGTTTTCGTTTGTCATTTCCGGGTTTTAGTACGTATTCTTGCACCACTCTATTGTACGATCTTGTAGAAGGATCTCATCAGGCACTAAACAAAAAAGCTTTACTTAAGAATCAGTCCGCCGAACTTGATTGGTGCTTGATCACAGAAGAGCAAATAAATAAAAAGTTTACTTTGAATTCACTTGCAGGACATATTCACTCCTTTGAGATGAACATTGTGTTTAAATGGAAGAAAATTGTATGATTGATCCAATAAGGGGCAGTTCTTTCTTTAAATGTTGGAGAATAAATATTTCAATATTAGGTCAATTCTTGTGGTAAAACTTAGTTGAACGCTCGTGTCTTTATTCCTGTTATCCTGTCTTTTCTTTTTCCCCCCCCCCAGAATCCCAAAGGGGACGAGTCCAGGATGCTATCTTTCAGGCTCTCTGGTTGTCCCCAAGAGCGAGTATGGCAAGAAAGCAGTGAGTGGCCTTAACTGTTGTTCCCCTCTATCCTCCAGAGTAGTCAGTCCTGCTCCTCAGGGTCTAAAGTCGTGGTACTTTTCAGTCTGCCCTTCTAATCAGGGACTGTTAACACATTGTTGTGTGAGCGCATAACAAACTGCACTGCAGAATATATCTGGTTACCATGGCCTAGCGTGCCAATCCTTTAGTTTGACCTGGTTTTATTGATGAAAATCTGAAATTCAGTCCTTTAAATATGCCCGAAGTACTTGTGGTCCTGAGGATCAGGGGTGAAGACCAGTGCTCCAGTGCTTGCTACTTTTCCGTTTTAAGGTTCTGTATAGTTTATCTCTCAAAAACTTCTGACATTGCTGCCCTTTTGGTCGCTGCATGCCCTTCTATTACTTTTTCTCACTCATTTGCCTTTGCCCATGCTTCTGCCGTCACTCCAAAAACACAATTTGAAGTTGCTCATGCCATCACCCGTGTCAGATCCCAACGCACTGGTTATGGCTGTTTATTGGCTCATTAGATTGCAAAGTAGATTTAAAAAAAAAAAAATTTCTGTTGCGAACATGATCAATTCAAAATGAATCTGTCACTGTTGGCCAGCAGGGACAATAAAGACAACAAAACATCTGTCTAAAATGACTTTGCTTCAGGTTATGCACTATATGTTCACTAGTGCTGGATATTAACTGAACATTTTTCAGTGTTCGTGCGGCTGTGATCCCTGGGCTTCAGCACCAATGCTAAAATAGTTCGTCTTTTACTTTGACAAATCTGAACACCTTTTTCAGTATAACCAAAGTTCCAAAATGTTAAATGTCTAAACACAAGCAGCCAAATAAAACGCTCTAAAAGGTCCAACATTTTGATTTTAATTCAGAAACTGTCTGATCAAAGAATTAGTAAACGAGATAATGAATCTCCATACTTTGTGCTACAGAAACATTTTTGGGCGGTGCCAAAAAAGGTATTTAGGTTTGGTGCCCAGTCCTTATGTTCACATGCTGTCTTCAGAGGGAAGTGAATCAAAAATACAAATACTACTTTTCTACTGAGCCCACTCAGAGGTGTGTGAGGGGGGGGGGGAATAAAAACAGCAATTGATTTTAGTGAAATTTAAAAGGGAATGACAAAAATATAACACTCACTGTCATTTTATTACAGTACAACAGCAAATGTTTTATTTCTGAAGCTAACTCTTCACTGCCTCCACGGGCTGCAGGGGCTGCTCCTCACATCGCTAAAGGGTGTGTCTCACCACGCACACGTCTGAATACTGTTGTTTAAACAGCTTTCATGTGTCTTTGGCTGAACTTGCCTGAAGACAGTGGCTCCAATGCAAAGATCTTCCAGTAAAATCTCACAAATCAATGTTTTGCCTTTCATATTATTTCACATTGCATTGCTGCAGGCCTGTGTTACATTTTACTGTAGTTTTCCGTGCAGAGTGAAGATGCAGTGTTTAACCCTTGTGGCAGAGCAGATGTAGGAAAAACAAGTCGATCAGATTTGTTAGACGTGAAGACGAGAGAGAAATCTGAGCTTGTCCGAAACGAGGTTTGCACCACTGTTTAGCACTGTACCATTTAGTTAACTGACAGGTAGGTGGATTAGACTCGGAGTCTCTTGAGTGAGGATGAAAGATAAAATGAACAACAAGAGAATCCTTTTTGGTGTGTTTGTGTTGTCTCTTCCTTACTGTGTGTTATTCTGACCACCAGGGGCAGGCCTCTGCAAAACGACAAGGGAAGTTTAAAAAGGTACTGGATGAGCTAGAAACACTGTACAACAGAGCGTCCACTGCTCTCCTACCATCAGGAAATGGCTTATTCCTTACCTTTTAAAATGGGATTTGTTATATCTTCATTAATTATGTCAAAGCATGTCATTATTGCTGTATTAAAATATGCCACAGTCTAGGTATTTATTTTGATGAAGAGTAGTTTAAGCTTTCTGGTGGTCAGTAAAATTACTAATATATCTATAAATATCAAAATCAATTGATAGTTTAAGCTTGTATAACTGGGTATTTAAAAGCATTTTCCTTAACTGATTTAAAGAGAGATAAGCAGAAGGAGTTTGGAGTCATAGGACACAACATTGATAGGCAGAGGGTGAGAATATGGGATGCTGATTCAGAGTAGTAAGAGAGGTAACTGGATATTGTTGAATGTGTCAGTTGTTAGTTTTGGACTAAACTACTTTTTTTTTTTTTTTTCTTTTTTGTGTGTGTGTGTTAACACAGGATATTGTTCCAGTCGTCTACCACTTAATTCCTGCTCCCAACAAAACAAAGAACGGAGGGAAGGAGAAGGACAAGGAGGGAGACAAAGAGAAAGACGTGAAGGAGGAGTTTGCAGAAGCTATGAGAGACTTAAAGATTCAGTGGATGACAAAGTGTGCACAGTTACTCATCTGTTTTGCTCCGCAACACACTGCTTGCTTTGCCTTGTTCTTTTAATTCTCTGATAACCAACTGTCACGTTCTCTCTTTGCTGATCAGGTTGGACTCGAGCTCCATCTACGACGAACTGAGGGAAAACTACTCGGATTACCTTCCGCTGCACGTGCAAAGACTGCACCAGCTGGACTCTGAAAAGGTACCGATGCACAGCAGCAAGAGAAGGGAGGAAGCTCTGACAGGATTTCAATCCCAGGAGCGTTGAATTATTTTGCCGCAGATGTTTGATTCTAAACCGTGCAACGATCTCTGCTCACAGTCCTTTCTCCGGTTTGTCTTCAGGAGCGAGTAAAACGTCTCAGGGAGGTGATATCAGCAGCCGACATCATCCTCTCCCACATCGACCAGACGGCCTTAGCTGTTTACCTCACCATGAAGACAGACCCTCGGCCTGATGCCGCTTCTATCAAGACGTATGTCACACGGAAGAACAGTGTTAATAGTAGGAATATGAGCATCATTAGACTCCTTCATCAAGGCATACTCAGTTGATAGTAAAGAGGCAAGCAGAAAAAGTGGGTTAACCACATAAAAAGCAACATTATAAACTCTTTCTGCATTGAACATTGCAGACTATTCTACTCTACTCAGCTCTTTTTCCCTAAAGCTACTCTTTTTTTTGTTGTTGTTTTTTTTTCATAAAATTGCGTCGATTACATTTTTATTTATGTCAGGCGATGTGGCCCACCTCTGCTATAAAACACTGTGGGGAGCCCTGAGTAGATCATGCCAATAAAAACTGCTTAACGTCAAAGCCTTAATTCTGTCTGTCTTAACGTCTTTGTTTCAGTGACATGGAGAAGCAGAAGTCGTCTCTGCTGGACGCTCTGTGCAGGAAGGGCTGCGCTCTGGCTGACCAGCTCCTGCTGCCCCCTGCGCCGCAGGACGGCGCCGTTGCTGTCGCCACCGGCGAAATGGGAACTGAGGAGGTCGTGGAAGAGGTGGCCAGCAGTTCTGACGACACCCTACACAACGTGGCCAAAGCCCTGATGGACACGTTTTGGGAGGTGCAGAAGTGGGCGGAGCTAACTGACTCCAAGGTGAGCAAAATGTTTTTAGAAAATGAAGGAAAGGCCACACTTCCTGTGTGAAATGTGAGATTAAAGGATAGGGCTGGCGATATTTTTCTTATTGTACACAAATCCCATGAAAAGACCAAAACCAGCAATGTATTAGTTTGTCTCACAATACTTTCTGTCAGCCCCAAGCCCATTGGTTCCTACTGAAGACACAAATCTTTATAAAGTGAGTCACGAACATATAGTTTCATTTTCTAGTCAGGCTAAATAATGTCTTAAAACAGCTGGGCACTATAGTTTAAAGCAAACGTTACTTAAACAGGAGTAAATAGTGCACATGTTGGGGACCGTTTTCACACACCTATTCATACACACTTGTTACAGAAGCAGGCTGGTGACTGTAGGGTTGAGTCAAAGTAATGTACAGACAAACGCAGCCTGAGCCAGCATCGATCATTCTTGGACTTTCTGAACATGGGCATCCATTATCAGGAGAGATGACTTCCACTCTACATTTGGAAAACATTCGCTACTGTTTGAATGGCAAAACTGAGCAGTTTGACAAAATCTGGCGCTCTTTTCTCTGTTATCTTGATGGACACCCTATGGACTGATGCATCAATTCATATTGTAATATTTCATGTTTTTTAACCGTATTTCACAATTTAATGTCAACCGGTCTGGTAAGGGAATTATTATTATTATTATTTTTTTATTATTATTTTGACTTGTATTCTTGTATTTGCAATCCTTCTTTAAAATCTGTCTCTTAATAAAACTTATTTGATATAAAAAATGTTTAAAGGTAATGTAAAGTGGCCATGTTCATGGGAATGAAGGAACATGTCATCCAGTGCAACGGCGTGGCTCATTGCTGCGTTTTTGATCAACAATGACACCGAAGCATAAGATATCAGGCTGCGGCTACAGAGTCTACACTCTTTTTTTAGTAAAAGCATTTAATTGGTGGTTTTTGTCTTTTCACGTGATTATTTTTACGAAGTATAGAACATCACCAGACTTAACATTTAATAACCATGTATGTTGTTGTTTTCAATCCCTTACCTGAGAATTTTTCTCCATTTCATAACATTGTATAATCAATCATAAGGACCACACTTTCTGAAGGGTGTACCCTTAACAAAATGTGCTTTCTTCTGGTTTCTATCCAGGAAGGGAAATGTTAAGCTAATATATTTGTTTGTCATCTGTGTTTTCTACTGGTCAGGTGCTGATGTTTTCATACAAACATGCCCTTGTGAACAAGATGTACGGCCGAGCTTTAAAATACGCCTCAAAGATGGTGGAGGAGAAGCCCAGCAAAGAGAACATGAAGAACTGCATCCAGGTACGAAAGCAATGACGGCTGATGTCTGTTCAACCTAACAAGATCTTTGCTAGATATTTTTGACTGCTTACTCTCCAAAAACTGGAGTAGAATAACTTGTGTGACTATGCAAATGTCAGCTGAATTTCAGCTTTGTTCCCTTGGAATCACTTCCTGTTTGTGTTTTTGCTTTTGTTTTCCAGCTTATGCGACACCTCCGATGGACGCACTGCGCCACCTTCAGTGAAAACTGGCTGCCTGTCATGTACCCTGCAGACTACACACCATTCTAGGCACATACACACACACACACGCATGAGCAGCACGGCCATACACGGTCCATTACATGGTAACTTAGATATCACGTCCCTCAGGGTCACATGGTCTATGCATCTGGTTTTTCATAAACGTAGATGTAGGTGAACACCAAAATGAATAGATAACAGAGTGTAAATGGTTTGACGCACTCGACACCTTATAGGGCGAGGGATCAAGTTCGTCCCGTCTTTTAATGTCTTGTTGATCATCACGTGAACGTCACATATAATGCTCAAACTCTTGCCACGGCCTGTTGATATTGTAGCTCAGTGCTTTCTTCGTTGGGTGTTGATCCTTTTATTTTGGTGTCATCTACACAGTTGGAGGCTTTCACATCCACCCATCCTCAGCTGTCCGGACTCTGTATCACATAAATAACCTCATTCTCCCGTGTAAATACTGTAAAAGGGCCAGTGTGGACTCCAGGGATGCATCCCAAGTCTTTTTTAAAAAAAAAATAAAAAACCGAAAACAAAACTGTGACCCCCGTCTACTCGCTTTCTAAAAATCGATAGCAGAAAAACTGGTCATTATGAGGAGGGGGAGGACTTGCTGCTGCACGATATTTGGACATACGAGGGCACGCAGAGTCTGCCTGATCCTTGAAACAAAGGGGAGGCTTGGTCAGAACTCCATATCGTTTTTCTCTGTTTTTTGATTGTTCCAGCCAGGCCCGGTTGATAAAGATCACATTTAGTCTTGTCTGTCTTTTTAGGCTCAGACTCGTGTCCACAGTCTCAGAACACAAAACAGTGTTGAGGTGCCTTTCTACATGTACCTTTACCTTTTCTGATGGGATGAAAAACAATGCGTGGGTTTTGACCACAGGAAGCTGCAGAATCAGCGTCTGTCAACACTCAGCTGCTTACAGTCATTTCTATCCATCAGCCTTTGGTGTCAAATGGGGTTTTATATCGGCGGTATGACTGCTCCGTGCACTGTATGCAGGCCGTCAGTGGCTTGTTTGGTAATAGGAAGCCACCAGATCCCCCCCCCCCCCCCCAGAAGACGTGTTGGCCACCCACTTCATACTGCTGTTACCTGAGCAGCATATTTGACAACCATCCAGACCTCACGAACATAACAGATGCAGCGGTAGGATGTGTTAGACGTTTCTCTGCGGCGTTCAAAATGTTGCATTTGTACACAGTGTCATAAAATAATGTACATACACATAACGTAAAAAATATTAAGATGCAATAGGTATATACTACAAATATTATTATAATTGATGTATTTTGCATATATGCATGTCTTCTAGGATGTAAGGAAAGTATAGTTTTATTTGGAAGCAGATTTGAGTTTGTCTCAATTTGAAAGATTTTTAATCCCAAACAAGATTCTGACGATATCCACTGTTGTTACTTACATCAGTGTGTGTTTGTGAATGACTTTACGTGTACTTGTGAGCATATTCTGTGTACATGAACATTTTCTCCCAACAGAACTCAAATTATAGCCATGTAGAGGGGGTTAACTATGAGTATTGTTTTTTTGTTTTTCTTCCTTCACTTTTACTTTAAAGGACCGTGCCAGTGGTTATTCACACCACAGCTTACCATTTTGCATATTATGTTATTAGCTGACTTCTTAAACTTGCGGTGTATAAATCCATAGTGAACACCAAGTCTGTGTAGGACCCCAGCCCATCAGTTCATGTTCATGTGAACAGTTTTCACATGAGATTTCGGTTTGTGCTGTTTGGTCTGAGCCCTCTAGTTTGAGGTGGTACAGGTATCTATCTGAGCACCAATCAGGATCTACCAATATTTGAATGAAAACATAAAGACAGTTTGGGGGGTTTTTGGTTTATGTTTCCACTGCCAATCAAATCTGATAAAACTACACCCACACAGTCCTGGTGAAGCAGATTAGCGGAGTTTTTGAAGGTTAAACGCTTACTAAATCATAACTATCTTTTTTTCCCTCCAAACTTTAACTTTGATCAGTGCTTGTTTAGTCATGAACATTAAATGTCATAAAAGAAGTACTTCAATTTCGCAACCACGTTTTCGGAGGATTCCTTTAATCAAAGTTGGGTTGTCTCTTGGCAGTGCAGTGTAAATGCATTTTGATTTGAAAAGTCTTCAAGTGCTTTACTCTGCAAAGATAATGCAAGTTTGACAACAATGAATGCAGACTTGATCTTCACTGTGGTGAAACACAACTCGAAAGAGTTGTCAACCGATTTAGCATTGCAGTCCTTTGACATCGTCGGTTTTGTTAGGTATCGAAATCGATGCAGCAGAACCAGAGATATCATCTTTTTATATTCCACACATTCTTCCTTGTCAAAACCTGGCGCCCACGTTAGCCACGATGCAACTCGACCGCTGACCTGTCGGTCAGAGAGTTTCAGGTGTGTTATGCTAGTAGCGGCTAATGTAGCCTGCTGCTAGACTCAAGCAGAGATGATGAGCGAGCTGCAGAGGTCTCGCATCTCTCTAATGCCACACCCCCTGATGTTTTTTTTTGTCTTTCCTTTTTAAACTCGTAGTCTTCAGCCCCAACCGACACTGACTCAAGTGACCTCACTTGTTGCCACAAAACACTTTTCTCACCTGCTCAGTTGTACTCCCCAAGAGTAAACAGACTTTGATGTGTAACATCGGTGGAGTTCACCTTTGAGCAAGTTTGAAGAGTCTTACCATTTGCTTTTCGTGTCATATGAAAAATTAATGAGAAACAATGACTGTCCAGAATGGTTGTTTGGGAGAAATGCATCTAAAAATGTAAAACTCCATGCAAGGACTTGTAAAAACCCTGGTATGGTCCTTTTAAACTGTCTCACATGTAACAAACGAGGCCCCGTGGATGTTTGTTTTCACAGTGCCCGTGCAAAAGAGGACCATGCTAAAGATACAAATTACGTATTCACTTTTCGTCTTTTTACATTTGTGACACTCAGCCTTTTTCGCATGTGAGATTATGTCCGTCTGTAGTATTAGTTTAACCAAAGAATGGTGTTAGGTTGGGTTAATTGTTAAAGGAAGTATGAAGGCTGAAAATTAAAGTTTTACCAGAAAGAATAAAAATGATATGATGAAATTGGACATAACAATATTGAATGGAAGAAGGATTTGCCCTCAAATGATCAACCCCCCCCCCCAATGTGAGAACCACTGGTCTAGACATAATGGCTCTAAATTATGGTTTCATCTTTCCCTGATGTTCCTCACAAGTGGAAGGTGCATGCTTAAGAATATAAAAGCAGCTGCTTTCAAGCCACGGCCTTTCGCCCTCATCCGAGTGAATAATATTTTTTGGGGTTACTGTACATGCACAAGGAATCAGTGGTTACTACTCATGTTTACCCAGGGTTAATAACCCCTTGTGTTTCTGTTTTTTAGCTGTGACTTGTATGCGCTTTCTGCAGCGGCCTCAGCACAGGGCCTCTCCGAGGGCGCAGGGGTTTACTGGAGTCAGTTGGGTTTGGTTTCTGACACAATTTGTGCTCATCATCTTTACTCTATAGTGTTTTGCTTCTTCTTGCTTGACTTTCCTGTGTTAGGGGTTTGCTTCAGACGGATGTCACGTTTCTGGGCTCAGGTCTCTACAGTATGCGTTGCCAATGACGAAAATGGCCTTAACTTTCACCACAGGACTTGTACCGTCCATTTCTGGCACCAAACAGACTTCTCATATCTGTTGCTCTCACTCTGCTGGTGTCAGGAAACACTTCAGAAATGCTTCTTCTCTATGTTGAGTGTTTATATTTATAGTCATAAAATCTAGTAAATGCCAATATTTTACAGAATGTTACGAGGTAAGGTTGTGTGCTCTTAGTATTATTTTATACTTGTTCTTCCTCAATGACGTGGGAAAGCCCTGAGCTACTGTCAAAATATTTTGTGGTCACAAACAAGGAAAACAACACTGAATAAAATGATTTGGAAGAATAAAAGTGTGCCCTGGTCATCACTTGTACATACAGCAGTACAGAGCAAATGAGATTTTCAGCAGTGGTCTGGACCTCGTCTATGGGAGTGTTAACCCATCTGAAAACGGCTTCTATAAATGTGATGTGTTTTGTAATATGAATTACATGTTGATTGAAGCTTTTAAAATGAGGAGTTTTACTCTTTCCTTTGCCCTCTACATTTGAAATTGCTGTTTTAGGAGTTTGTTCAGAAATGACAAAGTAAAGCACAAGAAGAAGTAATGAGATAAAGGGGTTTGCCTTCAATTTTTTTTTACTGTATTAAACAATAGAAATGTAAAATATATAATTACAGTTCACATGCCAAAATAACTGATGCAGACGCACAGAAAGGGCTGCAACTAACAATCATTTTCTTTATCAGTTAATCTACAGATGTTTTCTCAATTCATTGAACAGCTGTTTTGTAAAAATGTCAAAGTAGCGAAAAGGGTCCCACAGACCAGAGTGACCTATTCACATGACTTTTTTTGTCCCATAACAGTCCAAAACCTACAGATATTTAGGTCGCTATCGTATATGAACAAGAAAACAATCTGGAACCACCAAATGTTTTGGCATTTATTCTTGAAAAGCGATTAAAAGATATTTTCTGGAAAATGCATCATCCCACAGCTGAAAACAGGGCTGTTTTTCTGAGCTCGTGAAAACTTTAGAGATCCGTGGTTCTCACAGGACAGCGACGCAGCAAACCTATGATGATCTTATAGACCATGATGCATTGCTGTAGATTAAGCCAACAAACAGTAGCAGATAAAATTAGCACAAACATCTACAGCAGTAAAATGCAACATACACATGAATGCAGCAGTGATATTAAAAACATCATATATAGTAGTAAAACACTGACAGGGAGAATTAATACTTTTACTTTTGATACTTTGAGTACATTTAGCTAATAATACTTATGTACTTTTACTTAAGTAATGTTTTGAATGCATGACTTTTACTTGTAGTGGAGTGTTTTCACAGTGTGGTGTTAGTACTTTTACTTAAGTAAGGAATCAGAGTACTTCTTCCACCACTGTGTACACAGGTAAAAGGCCCTCCTTTCTACATAGCAGCAACTGATCGCTCTAACCACCAGCGGACAAAGAGACGTGGTTGTTTGGCATCTTCAAAAATGATATTTTTAAAGTTAATCATAACTAATCAAGACTTGTAAATTGACCCTGAAATAAAAGTATTTTGTTCTTGCTGGAGATGAAGAGAGGCTGTGTAATCCCTCACCGCACCTTCCTGCCACTACTGATCCAAACTGGCAACTCTTACTCCACTGATATCATACAGATTTAAGTACAAAATATTCTAGGAAATCATCAAAGGGAACTTATGATGCAGGTTACAGTTTCTCAAAGCTGAGCTATTCTACTGTCATAAATTGCCATACTAATTGCAATGTAGGCTTACTGTAGCTTATATATGCACTGTGCAGCTGTATTATATTGTAAAAAAGAAACGAAATATGATCAAAACTAGAAAGTGGAGGGAGAGGCGGGGCCTGTACCCAGTAGGGCCGTTGAGTAGTACATCCATATATTTTCTGTCTTTCACTCTCTACATGTTGCCATGAAGATCTTCATCTCTCCATCTTCAGCCAGCAGGCTTGTGTGAAAAGCCTTTTTAAAGTTCTCAGTGAAAGTCAGATCAGACTCAAACCTGACCTTGTTGGCCCAGATCACAGTCGTTCCTGGTTTGCAGAAATGCTTCATGGTGGCCAGGAGCTCGTCCAGGAAGTCGTGATGGTAGACCACATCAGCTGCCAGCACGTAGTCGTAGCGGTAGACGGATGTAGGGTAGGTGCGCTCTAGGTCGTAGCCCCAGGACAGCGCTGCCACCTGGGGTGTGTGTCTGCAACGTCCCCTGGTGTTCCTCATCACATTGGCCCGGAGGTTACTCAACACCTCGGATAAGTCTGTAGCTGTGACTGAAGCTCCTGAGAATGCAGAAACAGGACATCTGTCATCCCCATAGCTACAATAACAGTAAAAGCACCATACTGGTGACCTTTGTTAAGGTGTTGCGTGGTAATGCAGTTTCAAGCACCGACTGTTCTTGTTTTGTTTAGGGTCTGGTGCGGATAGCATCCAAAGACATCCTAAGTCGGCAGCTGAACAGCAAAACCTTTTCAATGCAAGAAACAACCCAGCTCATATTGTCCCTTTCACTATGACCATGTTAATTTGTTGCTGCTGGATTTTTGAATAAGCCAACGAGAAAGAGGCTGTCTTTTCAAATGCATTACCACACAACATCATTTTGAGAAGAAAGTTAAAAAAAACTAAAAGATCACGGTGATATAATACCTTTCTTAAGCAGGTTTCATGTTTGCCAGATGAATCCGATTGTCTAAAATGATTATTATTAAGTTATTATAACTGAAAAAGAGCACACCTCATCCTAAGTTATTTTCCTGCGCCTACCTACATATATAGGTAGGTAGACACGCTTATCTACATAGGCAAACCCTGGTCCTCTCAATTGTAAGAAAAATGTGCTATTTCTACTTAATGGGCTAAATATAAAATTATAAAAAATAATACTGGCTAAAAATAAAAATAAATAAATGAGTATTTTACTGTGAGAGTGTTTTGATTTTGTAGATTTTTGTGACGAACATCCACTCATTGTAATGAGGTATGAGGTGGCAAAATCAAGCAATAATTCAATTCCGTTTTGCTAAAATCATATAATGCCTAATAATACCAGGCAGATTTTTTACAGTATGTGTGTGTGTGTGTCTGTGTGTAAACCCCCCTATATAAAACCACCAGTTATTAGTTATGTACTTTGTGTTTTGTGTCAAAGTTTGTGCATCGTGTCATGGTGATGTTTGTGTCGGGCTTATGAATATGTCGTCTGAATTGAACTGGAGACTGCTCACCCAGCAGACTGGCCACAATGGTTACCAGTCCTGTTCCTGCTCCCAGCTCCAGCACGTCCTTTCCGTGCAGGTTCACCCTCTCCCTGTTGTTGTCCAGGAAGGAGCACAGAGCCAACGCCTACAGGACAAATAGATTCAGACCTCTTACTGTGGCTCGCTGGTGGAAAACTCTAATGATGTTGAAAATATTAGCCAGAATCAAAGTTTTCTATTTATGTATTCAACTACTTCTATAACCAGCACCGCTGTATGTATATAATGTTGTCAAAGGTACTCACTGCTGGCCACATCACTGCTCCAAAGGAGTCTATGGACTCATAAATGACAATGTCCTGCCCTGCGTAATGGTAGATATCTTTACCAAAGCTGCTGCTGACGCTGGGAACCCAGGCTGGTGTTCTGCCCTGCTGCACAGCTGTTTGTTTGATGCGCGCCTGACCTGTGACGAGAGGATGGGTCAAAACCTCTGGCAGAGGTAAAACAATAAAGACGGAAATATAAATACTCTGTGAAAACACACTGACACAACATCAAACACAAGTAAAAAAGGAAAGCTGATGAGTCAGTGGCTTGGTATGATGCAATATAAAGACACGCATCACGCCCGAGACCTTACATCATTTTGAATTTGAACCAAATAACCTCGCTGCAATGATAAAAATGAGTCCCTGCTTCTCTTCCTTATATGTTGAGGTGGCGGCAGATATGTCAAAAAAAAAAAAAAAAACTCTCTTCCTGTCATCGTGGTTAGAGGCAAGGGAGAAAATGTTTTTTTTTTTTTTTTTTTTTTTTGTTAAATTACCCTTTAAAGAGAAGGAAATGGGACTTTGATGTCTAACTCTTGTAATACTTTTGATGCATGTGTTGATAGTTAGATCATGCAGATGACTCGCCTGTAACGTCTTCTTCACTGGCTGTGGTACAGGTTGAATCATCTGGTTTATCCTTCTTTTCCTCTTTATAGCTGTCATCTTTGAGGACCATTATCTCCTCCACCTCTTCATCGGACTCATGTTTGTTTATTTCTTCCTCCTCATCTCCTCTATCAGGCTCTGACATATGTGGTTCCACTGATACATCCTTATCATTTTCTTTATCTTTAGTTTCTTTATCAACATAGTGATTGTGTTTTTCCCCCACAAGCTTTTCTTTGCGCTTCTCATCCTCATCCTCAGCCTCCTCCCTCTTTCCTTCCTCCATCTCTCTCAGCAGAGCTTGGATTTCCTCTTCTTCTCTACACGTTGCCATGAAGATCTTCATCTCTCCATCTTCAGCCAGCAGGCTTGTGTGAAAAGCCTTTTTAAAGTTCTCAGTGAAAGTCAGATCAGACTCAAACCTGACCTTGTTGGCCCAGATCACAGTCGTTCCTGGTTTGCAGAAATGCTTCATGGTGGCCAGGAGCTCGTCCAGGAAGTCGTGATGGTAGACCACATCAGCTGCCAGCACGTAGTCGTAGCGGTAGACGGATGTAGGGTAGGTGCGCTCTAGGTCGTAGCCCCAGGACAGCGCTGCCACCTGGGGTGTGTGTCTGCAACGTCCCCTGGTGTTCCTCATCACATTGGCCCGGAGGTTACTCAACACCTCGGATAAGTCTGTAGCTGTGACTGAAGCTCCTGAGAATGCAGAAACAGGACATCTGTCATCCCCATAGCTACAATAACAGTAAAAGCACCATACTGGTGACCTTTGTTAAGGTGTTGCGTGGTAATGCAGTTTCAAGCACCGACTGTTCTTGTTTTGTTTAGGGTCTGGTGCGGATAGCATCCAAAGACATCCTAAGTCGGCAGCTGAACAGCAAAACCTTTTCAATGCAAGAAACAACCCAGCTCATATTGTCCCTTTCACTATGACCATGTTAATTTGTTGCTGCTGGATTTTTGAATAAGCCAACGAGAAAGAGGCTGTCTTTTCAAATGCATTACCACACAACATCATTTTGAGAAGAAAGTTAAAAAAAACTAAAAGATCACGGTGATATAATACCTTTCTTAAGCAGGTTTCATGTTTGCCAGATGAATCCGATTGTCTAAAATGATTATTATTAAGTTATTATAACTGAAAAAGAGCACACCTCATCCTAAGTTATTTTCCTGCGCCTACCTACATATATAGGTAGGTAGACACGCTTATCTACATAGGCAAACCCTGGTCCTCTCAATTGTAAGAAAAATGTGCTATTTCTACTTAATGGGCTAAATATAAAATTATAAAAAATAATACTGGCTAAAAATAAAAATAAATAAATGAGTATTTTACTGTGAGAGTGTTTTGATTTTGTAGATTTTTGTGACGAACATCCACTCATTGTAATGAGGTATGAGGTGGCAAAATCAAGCAATAATTCAATTCCGTTTTGCTAAAATCATATAATGCCTAATAATACCAGGCAGATTTTTTACAGTATGTGTGTGTGTGTGTCTGTGTGTAAACCCCCCTATATAAAACCACCAGTTATTAGTTATGTACTTTGTGTTTTGTGTCAAAGTTTGTGCATCGTGTCATGGTGATGTTTGTGTCGGGCTTATGAATATGTCGTCTGAATTGAACTGGAGACTGCTCACCCAGCAGACTGGCCACAATGGTTACCAGTCCTGTTCCTGCTCCCAGCTCCAGCACGTCCTTTCCGTGCAGGTTCACCCTCTCCCTGTTGTTGTCCAGGAAGGAGCACAGAGCCAACGCCTACAGGACAAATAGATTCAGACCTCTTACTGTGGCTCGCTGGTGGAAAACTCTAATGATGTTGAAAATATTAGCCAGAATCAAAGTTTTCTATTTATGTATTCAACTACTTCTATAACCAGCACCGCTGTATGTATATAATGTTGTCAAAGGTACTCACTGCTGGCCACATCACTGCTCCAAAGGAGTCTATGGACTCATAAATGACAATGTCCTGCCCTGCGTAATGGTAGATATCTTTACCAAAGCTGCTGCTGACGCTGGGAACCCAGGCTGGTGTTCTGCCCTGCTGCACAGCTGTTTGTTTGATGCGCGCCTGACCTGTGACGAGAGGATGGGTCAAAACCTCTGGCAGAGGTAAAACAATAAAGACGGAAATATAAATACTCTGTGAAAACACACTGACACAACATCAAACACAAGTAAAAAAGGAAAGCTGATGAGTCAGTGGCTTGGTATGATGCAATATAAAGACACGCATCACGCCCGAGACCTTACATCATTTTGAATTTGAACCAAATAACCTCGCTGCAATGATAAAAATGAGTCCCTGCTTCTCTTCCTTATATGTTGAGGTGGCGGCAGATATGTCAAAAAAAAAAAAAAAACTCTCTTCCTGTCATCGTGGTTAGAGGCAAGTGAGAAAATGTTTTTTTTTCTTTTTGCAATATGAGTGAAATTACCCTTTAAAGAGAAGGAAATGGGACTTTGATGTCTAACTCTTGTAATACTTTTGATGCATGTGTTGATAGTTAGATCATGCAGATGACTCGCCTGTAACGTCTTCTTCACTGGCTGTGGTACAGGTTGAATCATCTGGTTTATCCTTCTTTTCCTCTTTATAGCTGTCATCTTTGAGGACCATTATCTCCTCCACCTCTTCATCGGACTCATGTTTGTTTATTTCTTCCTCCTCATCTCCTCTATCAGGCTCTGACATATGTGGTTCCACTGATACATCCTTATCATTTTCTTTATCTTTAGTTTCTTTATCAACATAGTGATTGTGTTTTTCCCCCACAAGCTTTTCTTTGCGCTTCTCATCCTCATCCTCAGCCTCCTCCCTCTTTCCTTCCTCCATCTCTCTCAGCAGAGCTTGGATTTCCTCTTCTTCTCTACACGTTGCCATGAAGATCTTCATCTCTCCATCTTCAGCCAGCAGGCTTGTGTGAAAAGCCTTTTTAAAGTTCTCAGTGAAAGTCAGATCAGACTCAAACCTGACCTTGTTGGCCCAGATCACAGTCGTTCCTGGTTTGCAGAAATGCTTCATGGTGGCCAGGAGCTCGTCCAGGAAGTCGTGATGGTAGACCACATCAGCTGCCAGCACGTAGTCGTAGCGGTAGACGGATGTAGGGTAGGTGCGCTCTAGGTCGTAGCCCCAGGACAGCGCTGCCACCTGGGGTGTGTGTCTGCAACGTCCCCTGGTGTTCCTGCTCAGGTTGACTCTCAGGTTGTTCAGGACCACTGGAAGGTCGGTGGCTGTCACCCAGCCACCTGAGGACGGCAAGAAAAGTCATTCAAAATTTTAAATCTTTTTCATAAAAATTACCACTCAGGTTCATGGTTTCTCCTCTTATACATACTGACCTATCGACATACTGATACACAACATTCTCATGCTAACGTGACCATGGTCAGTTCATGTGCAACAGGCCTGAAACCTGTACAAGCTAGTACATAACATGTGCTCACTTAAGCACACCTGCACACAACACAGCCACAGTGTATAAAGGTATTTTTTCTACCCCTTTTTTATTTCATTTTTGTTCATTTCTAATATATTTGAACTATATTGTTTTACTCAATGTGTGACCCAGATGTGTTCTCTGCGTTTCTTCTTCTTTTTAGCTACTTGTTACCACCCCTGACTCTTCTTTGTTTCTTGTTTTCTGACCGAAATGTAGTTTTTACCTGCGTGCAAATGGCAAATAATGTGGATCTTAAACCTCTCACCGAGGAGCGCTGCTACAACAGACACGAGGCCAGTTCCTGCCCCGATCTCCAGGACGGCCTTGTCGACAAGACTCAACTGTTCACGATGAGTTTCCAGGTGGTGACAGAGAGCCAGAGCCTAAGGGCAACCGAGATGATTTGGAGTTACAGAGGTGTCAAAGTACCTCGGGATCTGGCACTCCTGAAGCATCACTGGAGCAGGTTAAGTATGGGTCAGAGTGCCAAACCTAAACCAACAAGGCCTTTGTAGATTAATAAGTACTAGTGGTTATTATGTCTCCGAAACAGGCCCAGGGCAGAGTGGTAAATGAGTCTAGGGGCCTCAGAGTAGAGACAGCTGCATTTTGATATGTGACATCCCCATAACCCAGAATTGACACTAACAAAGTGGCATTTGATTGCATCTTTAAACATAGTACTACAACTCCTACAAAATACAGTACCAACAAATGAGGTTGCAAATCTCAAAAATGGTGCTACTCACCGCCGGCCATATCATGCCTGCATAGGAGTCAAGAGCCTCTTCAATGATGATCTCCTGCCCGACATAATGGTAGACCTCTTTACCCGCTCTGTAGAAGAAACACGGAGCCCAGGCTGGTCTTTGTTGCTTCTGGATGGCCGATTCATCTGAATGATACAAAAGTCTGAATGAACATGAAACCCATCTCTGCTCAGTGTCAGTGTGGAAATGTTACATCCTGCTGTTTATCGCCTAGTTAGTCTACCTTTTTCCTCCTGTTTATCGTCTTCATCCCCATCTTCCTCCTCCTCTTCCTCCTCATCTTCCTCTCCAGCTCTCATATAATTTGTTTCCTCCACATAGTGTGTGGACGAAGTATCCATATAAAATCCTGGGTACTGTTGGACAGACAGATATGATCAGTTACGCATGTAAAAATAGAGAAAGTGCATTATAGATTGAGCTTCAATTGTTCTGTTTATTTTTAAGCTTCCTTTTATGGTTCTTGATAGACTTTCTTCTGTGTCTTCAGGTTTTTGATACTATTGTGAAACCATTATTATTAAAACAAGAATAAAAGAGAACAGAGGAGCAAGATTGTATGCAAGATTTTCTGCACATGGGAGAAGTTTGCCCTCACGGCTTTCTGGCAGAAAGCCTTACTTCTCTGTTAGGGTTAGGCACCAAACTACTTGGTTAGGTTTAGGAAAAAAAGAAAGGCACAAAGCCTTTCTGCGAGAAAGCACTGAATGCAAACTTCTCCCACGTGCAGATTTTCTATTGTGATATTTTTTATATTTTGCTTACCTATTTGCTATCGTGATTTCAGCCTTTCGCTCCATAATGTGTCTGTGCTTATACAATTTTTTCTTTTCTTGTAACTTTAACTACAGTCTAGCCAGTCAAACAAGGCAAAACACGTCTGAGAGAACACAACCCTTCAATGTGACCATATTTGTCCATAAACAGTGCACAATAAACATGTAAAAACTCATTTTTAAATTTTCAGTCAGTCAGAGCACATGCGAGACACTTTCCCCAACCCTAACATATTATCCAAATTCTTAAAAAAGTTATGTATACAAGTACAAGTAATATAGTGTAAACTTCACAGTCAAACACCCTTCCTGTGACCTTTAACCTACCTGCTGCTGCTTTATTTTCCAGTGAAAGATCTCAGGAGCAATCAGACTGCATCTGGAGACCTCTGATCGCAAGGTTATAGAGACTCAGCATCCTGTTGGACACACCCATCGTCATCACAAGGCCATGGGGGTATTTTTAGAGCTGTGCCCAGGAGAAATAAACACAAGCAAGATACAGGAGCAGAGCGCACGCAGATACAGACACACACGCACACTTACGAAGATGACTTGGTGAGAGAGCCAAAAGGAGAGAGCGAATGACAGGAATGTCATGATACCAACAGTCTTTGATACCAGTGTTGCTTATGGACTTCCTGGAAACCTCCACTGTCTGTAACCCCATACTGGATATAATTTGAATAGATATAATATGAAGGAAAACTAAACCTGTAAAAATCGGCTTTTGTACTAACTCTACTGAATGATTTCAAGCTGCAATGATCAGATAACTTTTTATGATTTGGATTGCTGGTTCAAATCAGTCCAGATACCGGCATGTTACACTGGTAATGCATCAGTTTTATTTAGTAGTCTACAAATAGCCACACATAGGGGGATAAGCCCCCCGGAAAACCAGGCCAATATGTGTTTGTGTTTGGCTTCAAAGCATCTTTACAGAGAGATTACGTGTGTGTTGTCACCAAAACATTCAAAATCTAAACGCCTCATAAACTCATTTTAATTGCTGCTAAGTTGGTGTCACCTCCTCTGCAATACGTTTAGCTCACGACAACGATAATTGAAGAAGAAAGGAGGTCTTATCACACAAAAGTCTATGTAAAAAACGACGCACGTAGTCTGGGACGTGTCCATGTACTTGTTTGCTTTTCCTGCAATAGACTCAATTGCTTCACCAGACATGGGAGGTAATAGGATCAGGTTGGCATGCAATCAACCCCCCCTCAGAAAAGAAGGGAGCTCCAGTAACATAAACCTCAATTAGACCTCCCTCGGTTAGATTTGAACAGCCTTTGACCATGAAGTATCGCCTCCCAGTTTCATGTATCGTCAATCTAAGCCCACTCGCATCCCAAAACTTGAAATCCATCCAGGACCTGAGGATGGTTTGACACGTTAATGGGGGAGTGCACAGTGGTTAGGTCATTGCCCAACTGTACTGTTGGTGTGGAGCCTTGTTTGGATAAAAGATAAGGGTTTTTAAGCTTGATGAGAGGCAGCATCTGTCTCTCAGTGAAAGGTTGTTTGTTATCAAGAGAGTGTTGAAAGAGCGATAAAGTCAACAGATATCTCTACAAGCCCGCAGAGTTTTCAGCTGTTGGGTTTTTGTTTACCTTGACAATGATGCATGGCTCTTCACTGCCACCAGCTTGGATAACCTCTCTGTTCCCCTTTAATCCAGCTCTTCACTTCGCCAAACAACACATATCCATCACACGGGCAAAAAGAGAAGGAATGACAGGACAGAAAATGTTGGAGGATTTGGAATCATAACTTAGATATCGGATTTAATAGGTCACACTAATAGCAGGTGGCTCTAACTTAGTCTTTCCAAGCTAATCCAGCTAAAGGATGAGTTTCCAAAACATGCAAAATTTGTGTAACACGTTGCTGTTCACGTTACTGAAGTAGCACATACTGCCCAATATGGATGTGATCTTTAATTTGACCCCAAAGTGTTTTACTGGTGAAATATTACCCTAAGGAAGTCTCATCTAGGCATAAACATAAAAAATGAACATCAACAATAAAAATCTTTTCAACAACAAGTTTTCTGTATGTTGCAAAGTTTATTTATTGGATTTGCTGGTTTTGCTAATTGCTGGTTTGGTTAATGGAAGATGTTTTTCGAATGATTCTTAAATGTGCATTGTGATTATTATGTTCATACACAGGTGAACTTGATGATGAATATTGATTTCCTGCTGTACTGTAGACCTGTATGGTATTATGAAAAGGGAAGACCTCATACTATAAGCGTTTCTGGGCTTTTCATGCATGCAGAGGTGATAACCATTGTCTAAAAGTCTAAAAATAATAACAAAATATTTTTATGTATTTTTAAGTTTAGCAGTAACATTGTTGTGTTTTTATAAACTTATTATACCTAACTTGCACGGTGGCAGAGTGGTTAGTGCTCCTGCCTCCCAATAAGGAGATCATGGGTTTGAATCCCGGACCAGATCACGTCCTCCCTGGGTGGAGTCTGCATGTCCTCCCGTGTTGTCATGGGTTTTCTCCGGTTTCCACCCACCGTCCAAAGAGATGCATTAGGTTAATTGGTGACTCTAAAAATTGTCTATGTGTCAGCCCTGCGATGAGTTGGCCACTGTTCAGGGTGTACCCCGCCTAAGGCCCAAAGTCACTGGGATAAGCTCCAGTCACCCGCGACCCCGAACGGGAACAAGCGGTAGAAAATGACTGACTGACTATCCCTAACTATAAAATGTGATTACCAGTAATAAAGATTAATTGTTTAAAAACAGTCCGTTTTACTTTGGTGTTGGGAGGTTACAGTATGCATAAAGTGCATATTAAAATGATATGAATGTCAAATGACAAAACTAAAAGCCTATAGTAATGCCAGCGGTCCTGTCCTGTGAGGCCACTTGGGGACAGTGGGAAAAAGCTGTGGACACATTGACACATCATCACCTCTTAAATTGAGATGGTGAACCCGTTATTAAACACTTGCTTATTTACACATCCAGCGGTTACAGAGCAACATTAGAATTCATTTGGAGTCATGTTTCTGGCTTCCTGGCAAATGTAAGACCAACATTTCACTCTCTTTTAGCTCTGTTTTTGGTCTCCACCAACTCCTGGGGGAAATATCCGGCTCTTTAGCTGCTAAATGCTCCAGGTAGCTAGTTTGATGCTGAGCAGGTAACGTACAGTGGGGTTTTAGAGCTTTTCAGCTGATAAAGATGCTACGAGAGCAGTGAGAGTGAACCAGAACAGTAAAGTTGCGGGCAGAACAGCGAAACTGAGCTGAAACTCACTGTAAAGCTCCATAAAGCCGAGAGGAGCTTCACATTGGGGTGATAAATCTATGTATCTTCATCACTACGAGCGATTTGCGACCCCTTCCACATTGTGACATTGTTCTCACTTTGTAATTTGATATATTATTATAAAACTATTGTTTATAGCTGCTTATACATCAGGAAACAAAATCATTACATGAATTAATTATTTCAATTATTTCAGTGCTGTGAGCTGACTGGACCAAAACAACATAGTCAGCCAAGTCAGCTTCAAGTGTGAGAACGTGCTGCTGATGAATGACAACCAGTTAAAAAAAATAACAAATAAAACACAAAAATCACTGACTGAGCCATCACGTAATGATGAATCCAAAATGCCCACTTACTAAACACCCACATGAAATAACTTTGAGTGTATCCAGACATAGGCTACAGACTTGCCAGTTTATTAAAGTTCACGTAAATGCAATTGACACCGTGTCAGATTGAATTCAATCGTCATTTTGGAGGTTGAGGTGTTGTTAAATGGTATTGCATCGTATTGAAATGTTTCTAGTAGACAAAGACAAATAGAGCAAATATTGTAAATAATATAATAAACTGTAAAAACGTGGATCCCAACTTGATATTGTGATATACTGGCATTTCAAACCATGAACATCATAAAATCTGAATGTGGAAGAGACATTTAGACATTTGTATTTGAAAACACTTGGCATTACAGAATCAATGAAATATTGCCATTCAGAAAGATATTTTACAAATTTGACCTAATGGGTCAGTCACAGACACACTCACATAATGAAAATACATTGTGTGTTCTTGGTCTGTTCAGGCAGCAGCCTCTCCTTGGTCCTTGGTCCTCTTGTCCTTCCTCCAGGCTCGGTACAGTTTGATACTCAGACTGGGGAGGTCATACAGCTCCTCCAGGTGGAAACGCTGCCGAAAGCGATCAACAAAGTGGTTCTCTGGGTCCAAACGAAAGCGCATGGCCCACAGGATCTGCGTGTTTTCTTGGCACAGGTGGTCAAAGGTGTCCATCAGCTCCTCCAGGTAAGGATGGGCGTACACCACGTCTGCTGCCAGGACGTAGTCGAAACAATGCGTGGCACGTGGGAAACGCTGCTCCACCTCCTGACCCCAGATGAGCTCCGTGACCTAGAAACAGAAATGAAATAGGGTTGATTTATACACTATTAAACCAAAACATTCTATATCATATCTCAAAGTTTGTTACTTAAAAAGAAAAAGTCCACTTTCGCATATTCTTACAGTGTTTTATATCATCAATCTTTGGCGTTAGCTGCACTGGAAATATCATGGAATGACAGTAGATTCTACATTTCGTTCATGGTTGATTTGGTTAGCAAATATACATCAAGAAAAACATGAAAAAAACAATGCAACATATATTGTTGATGGTTGTTTTGTCACCAGTGCCTTGGCTGTTTTTTGGAATATATTTCATACGTTATCAACCCGACAGCATAAAATCTAAACATAAAAACCTACCAGAGGGATGTACTTGCATCGGTCCTTGGTGTTGCGCATAACATTGTACTGGAGGTTCCCTAACACATCCGGTAGGTCAGTGGAGGTCACCTTAGCACCTGGAGAGAGACCGTGCAGCTGAGCGTTAAAGGGAATGAGATACAACAACAGCAGAGGCAGAAATGTCTTTAAATATTAAGTAAAAGAGACTGAACACGTTCAAACTACCAAAGGTAATCAATGTTGTTGAAAAATTGTTTTGTTTCCGCACCTAGCAGGCTGGACACGATGGTGACGAGCCCAGTGCCAGCGCCCAGTT
The DNA here is from genome assembly GCA_011952105.1 of Coreoperca whiteheadi. Lineage (NCBI taxonomy): Eukaryota > Metazoa > Chordata > Actinopteri > Centrarchiformes > Sinipercidae > Coreoperca > Coreoperca whiteheadi. The sequence goes on from CM022485.1 coordinate 12,831,095, forward strand.
CAATCACATTTTTGTCTGTCAGGTTGTATTTGTCTCGGTTGGTCTCTAAGAAATGACACAACACCATTGCCTGTTGGGGGACACACATTTACAGTTCACTGGCAGGGCTCAAACTAAAAAAGGATGCACAGCAGCTCAGTATTGGGATAATGTACATGTTGGGACGTACCGAGGGCCAGAGTACAGCTCCATAGAGGTCTGTGGACTCTTTGATATGGATCTCCAGATCAGAAAAGACGTATCCCTCCCAGGCCTCTAGGCCAATGACAGAGGGGTGGAAACACCGAGCCATTATGGCTTTGGCTAGCTCTGCATCCCCAGCAGCACCTGCTTTGGCATCTACAGGCGAGACAGGTATTGTATTAAACAAATCACATGTTTATACCGAGTTTACAAAGTGTGATACTGTGTAGTGAGTGCGGACAATGCAGAACCTAGAATAACACAAGATAGACAAATAGACCTTTTTCACATGGCTCACTGGCATCATTTACTGGCACTGTAATGAATGTTATTAGTTGCACCTGTGCTTTTCCTACTATGACAAGTCAAACTTTCTGCTGTGAAAAAGGTTGTTCTATACATTTGAAATGTTTTTTATTGACGCTCAAGCAGCAACAGCAGTACACGTGACTCTAAATTCTCATTTTACACTGAAAACCTGTCAGACCTTTAAGGTGAAACACACTGCTAATTAGTTTCTAAGCTTTATTTGACTCACCTGTGCACCTGCCCTGGTATGTGTGATTTACAGAAGTTGCCGCCTGAATTGCTAGTGCTTCAAAATGATGTGACATAACAAGGGGAAAGGCCTGCCAAAACACGCAGACATACAGTATGACCAACACATTAAAAACTGTATTTGCAAAGGGGAACAAATAGACCCAGTCACCTGAAAGACACTTCAATGCTTAATTTGTTTATGAATTTGAAGAGGAGCTACAATTGTTCTTGTGAAAATTGTTCACAGTGAGGGCTGTGGATCTGTCATAGAGGAGTGGGAGCAGAAATCTCATAGCTGGATATCTTAAATCTGAATGGCTAGACATACCACCAAGTAAGAAAACATGTGGGTGAACCAATCCTTTAACAATCCTACCACCAGCCATCTCAAATGTTGAAAGAAAATCTGTCGACAACAGCATGATAAGACTGCAGGGCTACTGTACAGTATTTATTATTAAGTGATTATTTTCTCTACCACTGCACATCACCTAAAAGTAGCACTGAAATACTCCAGAGTTAAATAAAGCAGATGAGTAATCATGTTTTTCTTTCATATCACATTACAAGTAACATTTGATTCTCTGCTCCATAAATTAATCACATTTAGTCTCATAATGCCCGTCTGATCCTGCTTTTATTGTTTGTAACTTCATGCGCGTGTGTCGGGCTCCAGCTATGTGTCAGTGCTAACGGCTACTCAGAGCATCTGACACACAACTTTACACGGGTTTAGAGACAAGGTCAGGGGAGCCCACGGAGCAAAAAAGCAAAGGTTGAGTAATTGCTCATGGGCTCAATTTAGAGCTTTTGTTTGTGTATAAATATCTGTTATATTTGTCATTCACAAGCAGAGATGCAAATGTTTGCAGGCAATAACAGAGCTCTCACATTAGATTCATTCTAAGCTGTTTTATAGGGATTTAAATTGAACTATGCATGCATACTAACTGAAATGTTTAAGACATGAGTGTTTCAAGAAGAACATATTTGCTTAAACATTGTGACCTTGGTCGAAAAAACCCCTATACTAAAAACTGAGCCATACTGCCAGCACTAATTAATCCAGAGAAGAAGAAGCTTTAGCTTGTCTGTTGTGTATTACTCCAAATTCTCACCTTCTTCTTTGGTGTTGGAGTCGTCCATGGCCTTGCACTGTTGAGTCTCCATGACTGTAGGAGTCCAATCACGAGGGCAAAACGCCCAAAACAGAAAATGTATTGCAGCCAACTGCCGTTCTAGGTTTGTGGTCCCAGAAGAAGTCCTTTGGATCTGGGTCAATCTGGATCCAGACCTCTAGCGGGCCGTTAGCTGTCACTTTCTATGGTTTTAAGTTACACACAAATACAGCGTTTCCCAACTTCTTGTCCAGCCACCCTACCCCGACCCACAACTCCACCCCACATTTCTAGCTCTCTCTGGGCATGGTTACTGACGGACAGCAACAGCTGCCCTGTCCGACTGCCAAGGAGGAGTAATGTTTCCTCAATTTGACTAACAAGTTAAAATAGAGCTTGGTGCAAGTGTTGGAAACTTCAGGTAATGATTCAGCAACACCAGATTTTTGTCTCTTCTCCACATGGGCAAAAGCCTGTTTGGGTGTGTTTGAGGCAGAGGGATGAGGAGGAGGAAGAGTGTGTGCAGAAGCAGAGGGCAACTGGAATACAGCCTGAAAGAAATTTAAGGGCTGTGTGGTGCCCAAGACTTGCACCTGTCTCAGTCTCACTATTGAGCCAAACTTGACATCTACTGTGGAAAAACGTGGAACTGCATAAAAATGTACCTCAAAAATTTAATGCAAAAAAACATTGTCATTCCTCTCAAAGTTACCTCTAAACAGGTAAAAATATTTTCCGTCACATCAATAGTACAAAATACGTATTCTATTCTATAATACAGTAACAGTCATCACTGTTCATCAGTTCATGATTCATTCACACGTTTACCTTATAAACATCCATTATAACAACACCGACGTTATTTGGGAGAGTGCTTCATATTACAACTGTTTTGACAATTCATGTTTATGTGATGTTTGCAGTTCAGTTTTTCCCTCCCAACTTCTTCCCCCTTCCCTTTCCTCTCGTGCTTTTCGAGCCGCGGCCTCGTCGGCTGCCTTCGAACACAGATCGGGCGGTCACCATAGCAACTTCGCTGCCATCATCGCTGTCCTCTCCAGAGCTGCTGCTGCTGCTGCTCCTCCTGGCCCTCTGAGGTAGACTCTTAGTAGACTGAGGGACGGCCTTGACTGAGAGGGACTCCTGGCCGGTGCTGCTCCTCACATCCTTCAGAGATGTAAGACGGGGTTCAACAATTACCTCCGAGCCCAGGAACCCTCCTCCTGCCGCAGACCTCTCTTCTTCTCTCTCTCCTCCTCCACCTTCTCCTCCTCCCTTCGGGCTCTTGCTGGCTGCCTTCCCTTTCTTTGATTTGGATGGGGATGGCATTTCCTTCTCAGTGTCCTCCTCTCCTCCTTCTCGCTCCTTTCTCTTCATGCAGGTGACTGCTCGGCGGAGTCGCTGGCTGCGGATCGCCTGCTTTTCCTGTTGTTCCATGTGGAAGAATGAGTCGATTCGCAGCTGAGTCTAAACCAAAACAGCGAGAGATAAGGTATAAATGATTTAAGACAACAAAGTGGTTTTATTTCCTCCATTAAATCAAATTTATACAATAAAACTTGAGACATTCAAGAGAGCGCGACTAACAAGAGTCAGGGATGCTAGTAAGTATGCTGAGACATCTACTTACAGCTGCAGTTACTGACCTTTATTCTCTTATGTAACTCTCTTTTCCTTTCATACAATTGAATTGTCAATGTTTAAGTTGCTTTACTAGGTTTGTATTTGTACTACTACCCCTTACAACGGAAGAAGCTGGACATTTAAACCATTTATCCATTACTTTTAGCTAACTAATTCAACTGCTGTTAATTCATTATTTTTAGCTAATGATTTCAAAACGGTTTATCCATTACTTTTAGCCAACAATTACAACTTCTCTACCGACTTGATCAACTCAACAGGTGGTGCTGTTTTGATGGGCAGCTAACGTCACTGGTAAATTTAATAAAAATCAGCATCACGTCAATGTGTAATCCAATTTGGCGGTTTATTGTCCTCATTAACACAAATATGTGGATATATATTTTTATCTTAATTTTAATATCAATTTTTTGTTGAGTTTAGTTGATCTTTCCACACACCCCTTGGCAATTAACTGCACAAGTGCCCCTGGTTGGGAATCACTGATTGGGAATTGTCTCCGTTACCTGCTGGGTGTTGAGCTGCTTGATGACAGGTTGAAGGGTCTCCTCGGTCTTCCGACTGCTCCAGCCAAAACGACTCAGACAGAACGTAAATGACCGGTTTAGCAAACTTCATATATAATGATGGACACGCACGCACAAACATATATCATATCACATATCTAGTATTCTGGAGGTTTGTTCCATTTTTTCCCTTTTAAAAGGTTTGGGGTTTTTTTGGGTAGTTTTTCCTTATTCGAATCAAGAGTAAGGACAGAGGGTGTCGCATGTTGTACAGATTGTAAAGCCCTTTGAGGCAAATTGTGATTTGTGATATTGGGCTATATAAATAAAACTGAATTGAACTGACATATCCGTACACAAAAGTAGAAAGGATATTCTTTGATCATGTCGAGTTGTGGGCGTCCCCAGCTGAAGAAGCTGTCTGACTGGTCCACAGCAGGTTGCAGGTAAGCCTGAGCCACCACAGGGTTGGGGAACCCAGGGTGCAGCTTCAGGTCCCTCAGTTTCTTCTTAACCTTCGTGTCCCGAGGATCAGACACCAGACGCTTTTTCTCCTGAGCCTCTGACCACCATTTACTAGAGGGAAGAAACAATAACCAGGCAAACACTACTAAGCCTTTAGAAACAGAAACCATCAACATTAAAAAGTACTATATTTTGTTAAAACTAGTTATTTTAATGTCTAAAACTTTGGGATATAATACATTCATTGTAAATGTTGAAGCCACGGAAGTACTGTATATTTTTAAAATGAATTAAATAGTTAAGATAATATTGTATTAAGTAAGGATTTTGACCATAGTTACTTTATAACATTTTAATATTGGCACATGCCTGAGCTGTATATTGAGTTTATTCCGTTCAGTTAAAACACAGAGGCAAATATAAACCCTTAATACATTAAGAACTTTATAAACTGTTAGCAAATGATTCATATATTAGTTCATTTTACACATTTGTCCTATATTTGACAGTCACAGTAGAGAGAGACTGGAGGGCTTAAGCGTGAAAGAGGTAAAAGGTTTTGAAAATCAATCACAGGATCAAGGATATTTATTAACACTTTTGAATACTGATACTGATACTGATACTGAAACACACACACACACACACACACACCTGAACTGTGTTAGTGGCTCTATGCCTGGCCCTGGGAACTCATTCAGTATCTCCATGCCAGTCACACACCCGACCCCCGGCACGCCCTCTGTGTAGTCACTTCCGAGCAGATAAGCCAGGTTTATCAGTTTAGTCCTGTCCAGACCTGAGACGGAGTCAAAAGATCAAAACAATTTAGACACTTTAGAGGAAGAGAAATTCTCAAAATCTGGCAAAACTAATTTAATAAAATTAAAAACTAAATTTGGTAACTGTATTTGGCATCATGAATTAACATGGAAAAGGCATTTTTGCTTTCATGTGATCTCTGAAGTGGAACTAAAACCAATTGAGATTTGTGGTCGATTGGTCAAAGTTAACCGAGACTGGCAATAAACAGGACAAGAGGAATTAATACTTTATGAGGACCAAACTTTAAACACGGTAAAACCTTTTCTGGACCTGCTGACTCAGACATATGTAGAAGCACGCAAAACACACACACACACAGATCACAGATAATGGCGAGCACTGACCCAGTTGGTTCTGCAGGTCACTGAACTCATAGTATTCAACGTATTTGTTCTGGCTGAAGAAGTTCTTGTAGACGTGTCGCCCTCCAAACAGCCACACATCCGAGTCGTCTGTGATGGTGCCGTGTGTGTGGTCAGCGCGGTCGAGTGCTGCACACTGAGCCTCAGCTTCCATCGGAGCCACCACGAACGGCACGCCAAACAGCCGCAGCAGCTCCTGGTATCAAAGACGAAAAACAGTCGTTACTCCCTAAAAACACCTGACGCCATTTCCCAGGCTTTTTTTTTTAAACATGTTTTGGACTGTGATCTTATGACTTTAATCCTTTTATCTCAACAGGCATCTGGGATTAGGTACATGTTCGTGTAGTCATCTGAGAAATCCCTTCGCTCCTAACCTCCTTATCAAAACAGCCAAAGGGATTAATGAAGATCAGGCACTTCAGAGGTTTTACATCAAGGGCCGATTTTATGGAGGAGAATTTGTCTTTAATTTAAAAAGTGCTCTGGGAATGTTTGGCAGATCCCCAGTTCATTCTCACAGCTTCTCCGGGCTGTCATATCTCAGTCCAGTGGCAGAGTGTATGCATGTGTATTTTCCTTTTTATTCTATTCTTACAATCATTTTGTGTGTGGATGGGATTTAATTTTAGAGCGCTTTTTTTTGTTCACCTGGCTCTCCAGGTACATCTGTCCAGTGACTGTGTTCGCCATCCTCTCCTGCTGCTGCTTCAGCTCCCTCAAGTTGCTCTGCTCCACCTGCAGAGAGCTCTCCAGAGCCTCCAGCTCGTCCTGCAGGACAACACGCACAGAGGGTGGCGTCCGTCCGTATAAGAGGCGTCTATTTTGACACCTAAGTGACATAAAAGCTAGAGCTACACTGATATTAGCTTATAGCAGATGAATCTACTGCATATCTATGTATATGTCAACCGATAAGTAACAAGGAATTACATTGTGTCACAATTATTGAAACATTTAATTTAAGGGATCGTCCCAAAACAGTTGTAAAAATGTTTATGGAAAAACAAAAAAGGAAACTGCCCGATATATTATTATCATATATTTTAAAACACTTTAGATATCAGTGTTTGCCTCAAATATCTAGTATTGTTTGGACTATAATAGCAACCTCCTTGCAAATGTCATTACAAAACTGTCAAAGTGGTGTAACACATACCGTGACAGTTTTTTGTTTGCCATACTAAAGTAGTACTATCATTTTTATAGGGTTGCTTCATCCAAGTTATAGAAGAAAAAAAATCATATTAGTGGCATCTAGCCAAGCAGATAATGTCTTTTGTCCACGTTTGGAGATATCCGTTCCGAGGACTTCTGCCTCCACCCCAGTACAATGGAAGTGAATTTGGTTTGTGGTGCTCACAGCATTAATTAAAAAAATAAATGGACTGGCTACATGCATGGCTAGATAGAACTAGAAGTCATTTCACAAAGTGTATTTTGTGACAAACCCTTTAAAATAGTTATTAGCATTGAAGTCAAAATCGTGGGTGTCTGAACAATCCTTACCACATCAAAGTGTTCCCATTCATTGATCGCTGGAGTTGAGCTGGATTCTGTCTCTGTTCCCTCCTTCAGCTCTTTCTCCTCAGTCCGTCTCTTTTTGTCCTCTTCTTCCAGTAGTTTCAAAGCAGCAGCTGCTTCACTGGGAGCCTCTGTCAAACTTTCCACTGGTTTTTCTTCCTTCTGAGATCCTCTCTCTGGAATCAATACAAGGGAATCCCCTGCATCCTCCTTTTTAAATTCATCCTCTGACACCTCGATGAAGCTCTCTGGGAAAACACAAAAATAAAGCACTCGTCTACTGGTTTAAGGAATTATGAAAGAGTGCGATCTTAAACCGACTATTACTGTACCTTCTGACTCGCTCTCCTCACTGCCCTCCGACTTCACATCGTCAGGATGGATTTCAGTCTCTGCACGGAGAGGTTTTCCACATATCTGAGCGGAGACATTGATAGATAATGTGTTTCGGTTGGAAGCAGCAGCACCCTGTGGTTGAACCAGATCCTTGTGCTTTGTGATCAGCCCGTGCTCTGATTCCCTTCTCTGCAGCTCTTCTTCTTCTTTCTCCGTCTGTCCTCTACTTCCTGTCCTTATATTCTCTGACAACTGTCCTTTCCTTGTTAACTCTTCTGACTTCCTCTCTCTCTTGTGAGTTTGCTGCACCGCCGCCAAGCGAAGTGCTCTATTTCTCTGACCGATCACTTCCTCCATCTCATCTTCAGAACAAACAAACAAACTGAAATCTTTCACGTGTAAACTTTGGCTTGTCGGGTTCCCCTTCAAATCTGATGTTGCATTAGATAAAGAGTTCGCGTCGTCAGGTTCTGTCTCTTCCTCTGAGCTGCTGATGACCACTTGTGGCACAGGATGATGAGTATTCGCCTGCAGTTTGGTGGGTGAGCAGCTGATTAGAGTCCTACGTTCAGCAGCACCGTCTTCCTCCTCAGCGAAGGCTTGTTGGATTGCCAGCAGGGTGCGAGGGGACAAACTACCATCCTTCTTATCTCGGTCCAACTTCTCTTCATCTGAGCTGTCACTCATTGCAGCCTGGATTGCCTTGAGTGTACGAGGCGAGGGCGGCGATGTGTCTCCCTGAGACGGCTTTGAGACAGAGGGTTTGGAGTCTTCTGAGGAGGGACCCGGCACTTTCTCCTCTTCCTCGCAAGCAGGACGCCACAGGGGCTCAGGTCTGCCTGCAGCGCGTCTTTTGCAGCCTGACAGGGGGCTCCCAGACCAGGGTGCAGCTGCAGGTTGGCTCTGGGGGGCAGACTCACTCTTTTTGGAGCCTACATAGGAAAGAGTGGTGTTTTAAATTTGAACGACAAGTTTGCATTTTTACATGTGTGTCTACATGATACCAAAGAAACCCTGTTTCACAAGTCGTGCAACCTTTACTTTACAACAACCACTGTCTAAAAGCCACTATGAGATTATAGATTAATTTCCCACCTACTAGGCAAACATTGGTTTCTATTGATTTCAAAATGGCAACAAATCTTCTTGCAGAGATTTAAAATACGATTGTGATGATTATCACACTGTGTTTTATTTTATATCAAAGAGACACTATGTAATAAATAATACAGTTGTGATAAGTGACTATTTTGGAAACTCGATAACTAATAATTGAATACTTTCCAGTAAAATAGTGAAAAACTGTACACTTGTCACCACAGCTGCCCTCACCTTTAATAAGGATATAGTGGGAATGGTCTTCCGAAACCAGTCGGCGTGACTCTACGCTGTGACTCTGCTGGTCCCCGTCCTGTCGGTAGAGCTGTGGAGCGCTGCCGGCGCTCCGCTGGCTCATCTCTTTCTCCACACCCTCCAGACGCTGGTTCAGGTGGTTCCTCTGCAGCAGGCCGGCCAACTGGTACTGGGAAAAGTCTCCCGAACGCTATGAGGGAGTGAAAGGGAGTCCATGTTGAAGAGGAGGAGGTGTGTGTGTGTGTGTGTGTGTGTGTGTGTGTGTGAGGGAGTGAATGAATAAGAGTGGACAGTACCTCTGGAGGTTTGTGGTACATGGTCCGGCGTCTTTTGGTAAACTCTTTCATGTCTTTGAGTATCTCGTGTTTCATTTCAGGAGGCAGGCTGGCAAACTCCTCTGAGTTGATGTCCACCGAGTTGGGGTCTTCATACAATTCTCCCTGAGACACAGCGAGCAATCTGGCTTCAAATGTCGACTATCAAAACAGGACATTCATACTAAGAAAGGCTCGGCGATAAAGCCAGCCGGCCGCCATGGTTTTTCAGACATGACTCTAAATACTCTTAGAAGATACTGACACATGGTACAGTTTTATGAAACAATCCTTTGTAAAAGAAGACATGATGGCCAAACAGAGGCCTTCACTGTAGATTTCACTCAGCAAACACAGTTGAATACATTTTGATGCTAACTTGATGCTCTTGTGTGTGTGATAATTTTACCTGATACATGTGAAAACTATCAACCATCTCCTCCACCTCTTTATCTTCCTCCTCTTCTGAACTGCAAGAACGAAACACATTAAAATGATTACAGTACCAGTATTATACGTGAAATAACTATATAAATGACCCAATCATTATACATTTCGAATTAACCATATACACTTACCTGGATTTGAGATTGTAAATACATAGTTATATCTCACTTCTCATACATATCCATATGCCACTAACCAAGAGTTATCCTTACCGTTAACCTGTTTACATTTTTGGCATATTGTATATATTTTGATTTGCACCTAACTGATGTTTTATATTCGCACTCTACATATTTGGACACTTTCCTACTTTGTACTGCAACTGCTGCCAACAGTTTCCTCTGGGATAAAGTATTACCGTATCTTATAAAACCGTGCAAGTGCTCCTTCATGCACATTTAATGTTAATTTGCCACTGACGAAAGAAAAATGTGTATTTAGTTATTTGTGTTATTTATCTGTTATTTATCTGTTCAGACAAAAAAGCTTGAGAACTTGAGAGGTTGCTTTCACGGAGCACCTGACTGTCCTATCTAACGTGTGTGAAGATGAGAAGCTTTCCAGCTGAGTCCCTGTTCAAGGAAGGGTGGATGTTAATCTCCAGCGTGGACTGGAGATATTCTGACTGAATTACTTGACACTTTACCGACAACAACAGGTGAACAGTCATCTTTCTCAGGCCTCTGACCTGCTTTTGTCCTTCTCTTCTGCAGCTGGCAGGGCTGGTAGAACATACATGTCGTCCACCTCATCTCTCCTCACGCTGGAGAGGCTGGGTAGAGGATCCTTACTGTGGCAGGAAAAAAAACAAAAACGGGGACACGTCAGATAAAGATCAGTCATTGTAATCTCAGTCGACAGTTCATCTTGTAGTTTTTGAAATACATGATTTCTTTAGACAGTAGGTAAGTGCAGAGAAACGTGGGAGAAAGCTCTAGCAGAATTGGTTTCGACAACTACCGTTGGGATGTCACGTCGTTCCAGAGGCAGGTGTGCCATCCCTCCCCCTGAACATGGCCCCTGTCCCTTACCTGCGGTCTCCAAGTGCAGCTTTGACAGCTTGTCTCCTCAGGAACGTCTTGAGGAGTTTCTCATTGGTCTGTTTGGACTCCCGGCTCAACTCCTCTTTCCTCTGCCTCCTGACAGCCTGCGGGAGCGCAACAGCCGGGGTAAAGGACACATCACATCCATTTGGAGGGACATGTATCCAAAATCAGTTCGCTTTGTTTAGAAGACATATACGCCAACTGGTTGCGTGGCTCCTCGGGAAGCAGCGGACCTACCAGAGTCTGTTTCTTCAGCAGTGGCGCGTCCCCATCAAACACGAAGACTGGCTTGATGCGGAAGAAGAGCAGCTTACAGATGCGGTGGAAGAGAGTGAGCAGGTGGGCGTTCTGGACACTGTTGCCCTCACGGTCCCTCACCCCCTTCACTGCCTGGTTCAGCCATATACTGATGTCTAGAGGTGTCTGGTTAAGGTTAATGCTGTGGCTGAACAGAAGACAGTCGGTCACACCAATACATCTGACAGAGACGAGGGAAAGATAATGGGACCCTGCCCAAACAATGACGGAAAGACAGAAAGATAGATACATGGATCACCACCAAGTCAGGATACCAACAGCAAGGATCTTTCCTTCCAGAGTCTCGGGGTTGATGGGTTTCCCTGTGCTCTCCAGCAGCCTCCAGAGTCCGTGCACGCCCATGATACCTGTGACTTAGTCTGAAAGTCGCCCAAAATATTGTGGGTACCAAAAACTGAAACACACCACGATACCTTAACTGGGCTTGACTCATTTAAACATTTACTCGCATCACTGGAGCGAAAAAAACAAGCAGGAGCATCCCCAACGTTTGTTGTAACACTATTTCTGTCCGTAGAGCACAAATTGACTACGCATGAACGTTCCTCGTCATTCAAGATCCGGTCTTATAAAATTGTTACACCGCCAGTTTCAGGCAGAATCAGTTTTCTGATATTTCATCAGTTTCACATTTTGTTGCTCTTATAACAGTTAAGGTAGAATATCACAACAATGTGATATTGTTGTGGGGAGGCGACGGGACGGACAATTCTCAGATTTTGGGTTTTCCGTTTCCTGGGTAACGTCTGTCAGGCTTCCTTGTGTAACACTGCGGCTTCAACAAACTGGACACGTTATAGTTAACGTCAGAAGGGTAAATCACGATTTGAAGTATTTAGCTGTGCACAGTGCCGAACAGTGACCTCACTGCAGGTCTAGTTTGCAAGCGGGAAACGGTTTTTTGACAGGAAGTTATGCCTGAGAGGAATCCCTCAGGGAAATAAGTCTTTCACCACCCGTCAGAGGCCAACTGTGTCCGGAGACGACAGAAACAGCTCGCGGCTGTTTACAGAGAATCAACGTTAATCGGGAGGAGGTTGGACCAATTGTTACCCGGTATGTTATCTAACAATTTATCCGAATCCCACAATAAAACCCAAATGACTCCAGATATACTGACAAGTGCCTTCCCGTGTCGTTAATCCCGATAGCGTTACCGTCACTAACGTTATAGCTCGGGTTGTTAAACCTCCTGCTAACTGCTTCTTTCCGTCAGCGCTGCAGCTAACGTTAGCAAGCTAGTTCACCAGCCACCGTTATCGCGTAACGCTGTCAGCACCTCAGCTGTTAAACCTTACCTTTGACCTAGCGGCCTTCTTTGGTCGCTGCCACGAACACTGAATGCTACAAATGTTAACAACAAAGCACTTTCCCCATTGTCAATTGTCACAGGTCGAAGAGTCGCCCGGGTTTCACTTCCTTCTCCGCTAGTGCCACCTCCACCATGACTGCCGCTGTGAGAGGTAACTGTTAACCTCATGTGCTGTTTTCATCTAGCCTCCTTTGTCATTTCACAAACAGTTGTTTACATTCCCTACCTGTTCAGCCAGGTGCAACAAAGTGATACAACGTCTGCTTTGTCCGAGTGGTTTAAGACCTCTTTTGTTTCAGACATACCATGCTCATTCTGTCTTCCTATACTGCCGATTGGAGATACCATTTGACTTTTGTAAAGGTTAATACGCAGAGAACCGATTTCTTCTTATCCAGCTTGGTAGTTAGCCTGTTTATACTGAAAATACTGTGTACTTTATTCTGATCCAGATTGTGTTTCGAGTACAAATGCAAAACCGTACCTTCAACATAAAGCATCTTAAGTGATGACTTGATATTCAGATTGTGTGACTGCTGCTAAACACCAAAAAAAAATAAATCTGCATCAAAATCTGCACTCATCCATGCAGCTATAGCCAGGTATTGTTTGAAATGCTGTTTGATACTTGTGCCTATTGAGTACCATTTCGCCATAACGAAAGTAGTTTTGTCGACACCTTATTTAAAGGAATATAATCATGTTTTTTTTTCTACAAACCTTTTTAGTTTTCATTTAACAAAAGTAGCCAAACGTCTCTGAAGATGAATGTTGTTTAAACACAAACAGCTGTACAAGAAGTTTCATGGGTACAATAAAGTGTAAACTAGGAACAATTTTGAGTTAAAATCTATTGCGCTCCAGTACCTAGCCCCACGTGCTACTGGAGAGGGATTGTGGTGGCCATACCTTGGCAGCTTTGTCGGTGTAGTTTGGCATCGGCAAAGCAACTGTTTTGTTGTGCAATATAAACAAAGTTCACCAGATGCTCATTCGTTGTGGTCAGAGACACATCAGGATTGACACTACACCTTATGTGACACAGTCCTCAAATGGGTACAACTGGATCCCATTTAGTTATGTTTGTTAGTTATAGGGATGTTCACACCTGCATTTAGAGCAGTCCACTTCTGATTGCATCACTCAGGATACATATATGTGCAAATTGTAAACTTGGCCGTATTTATTTCTTCCAGATTCTGCCAAAGTGCCTATCCGAGGCTCTGGCGATGGCATGGAAACTGAAAAACCGCCGGCCATTCTGGAGGTAAACACAGATACTTTACTGCCAGGTCCGTCTGCAGTTTCCCTCCTGAAGGTGGCTAGCCCAAAACACAGCCCCAAATCTATCCATCCTGCTCCCCCTGCTGCCCCCCAGCTCCTCGGGGTGCTCCACCTGGGCAAGGTGAGTCGAGAGGCCTGCACAGAGGTGGAGGCCGTGAGGATCATCGTGCCACGTGCCGCTATTAGCCGGAGCAGCCGTACAGGACCAGCTGAGGGGAAAGGGGAGGCTGGCCAACATGCTGAGGAGCCGGGCTCTCCCCCGCTGCCTCTGGTGGACGACTGGAGAGGACAGATGGAGAAGCTGCAGAACTCTGAACGCAGGCTGCTGCAGGACAAGGAAGGCCTTTGCAATCAGCTCCGTGTGCAGACAGAGGTAAGGCCCCAATGAAGCAGATACAGTCGAGATGAATTTCTTGTTCTGTTCGGATAAGTCCAAATAGTTAATACAATGTAATCATGCTCCTTATTGTCTCTTTGGGTGGACTTAGCAGTGAGCCCGCTGTATTTGGGTTTACCTCTTCAGTGATGAAGTGCTTTTACGGGAATATATAGGAAACTGCTGTATAAAGAATTTGGTAACTTATTCATTCCATGTGCCAGGTGAACCGTGAGCTAAAGAAACTGCTGGTGGCGTCGGTGGGTGATGACCTTCAGTACCACTTTGAGCGTATGGCGCGGGAGAAGAACCAGCTGATTCTGGAGAATGAGGCTCTGGGTCGGAGTCTGGCGCACACCGCAGAGCAGCTGGAGCGAATGAGTATCCAGTGTGATGTTTGGAGGAGCAAGTTCCTGGCCAGCAGGTTTGAAATAGACAAAGTCAATGGTTGGAAATGACGAGGAAAGGAGGGAATGGAATTGGACTTTTTATTTTAGGGCACCGCCACCTGCTGTCCTCTCATCCTCGGTTTTAAAAGAAGCTTTATGTGGGCAAGCATCTGTCAAGGAAATTTCAGCATAGCTAGAGGAAGACAGACAGACATAAAATAACAAAGATTATTCTTCTGTAAGGATCAATTAGAGATATCATAATTACTGTTATAACACTCATTAAACAATTGCATCAATGTTGTCTCTACAGAGTCATGGCAGAGGAGCTGACGAATGCCAGAGCAGCTCTGCAGAGACAGACCAGAGAGGCACAAGGAGCAATTCAGGACCTGCTGTTAGAGAGAGAAGAGTTCTCCAGGGACATGGTGCTCACTCACAGGTAACATAACCACTCATCCATAACTTCTAAATTTAGTATATTGTTTATTATAATAGCTCACAAACTTAAAAATGAGGCCGAGAAAGGACACGCAAATTTGGATATATTCAACGCGCCAGGACTGCCTGCAGGCAAACGTTGCCCAACTATAACCTTTGATCCAGCCACCAGATAAATAATAAATAGAGTCGGAGCTCCACTTGTGCCATTTCCTTATATTGCTATATTTTAAGAATGTAAGCATTCTGCTCTAGGTGTCCAGTGCATTCGTAAAAAAATACAATTGAAATATGTGTAAAATACATAAAAGATGTATCTCTACTAGCTGTATTTAGCCCCATATATTTAACGTTTACCATCAATTAAAGCAAATGAGCAGAGTTGTATTGGCATAGCTTTGTAGTAGAAACACGTCACCAACACCTCCATGTTCACGTGGAATGAAAATTATTTGCGCTTCAGTTTCTTATCAGTTCTTCACCTTGGTAAAGTAAACTTTAATGCTTTCAGTAATTTCTGTTCTATCAGCTGGTTACTATTTGACAGTACGTGAGTATAGTGTTTTTTGTTTGTCCATGTAAGCGAAATATACATTACATTTGTCACATGTAATGATTGCATTTTACTGAATTGAAAAGCAGTTATTTGAAAATGTTCACAATGAAGTTGTTTTTAATATTAGAATCAAAAGAACTAGGAACCTTGATTTTGCACCTCAATACATTATAGTTCACTTAGACACCTATGTTAAGAAATCCATAACAAATAAATGTAAAGGGGTGTTCTTTTTGAAGGAACTGTCAAAGAAACTGAGCAGCAACAAGAACTCTGCTGTGAGAACGTATCTCCCTACATGACAATAGATGAGCTATAGTACACAACATACAGAGATAGCTGTACAAACATTACATCTTAGCCGAGTCAGGAATAACAAAAAACTTGAACACATAAGGTTCAAGGTTCCCAGCTGAGCCCCTGATACTAAAGCATGAATGAAATACTGACAACCAACTTTATTTTCAAAACAATACAGTGTGTGTGCCAGTGGGCATTGGCTGCCAGCCAGGTACAATTGAAGGGCCAAAGGTAAAGGCCCTTCCAAGGTTGTGCCTCCCTGCATGTACCATGTACCAACTTTGCTTGCCTTACTGTCATCAGATCTCTGGAGCAGCTCCTGGTGTCTCTGCAGTGGGGCAGACAGCAGACGTACTACCCAAGTGCACAGCCCCTGAGCACAGGAGAGCTGGCAGCAGCCAATCACAAGTTAGCAGACGCCATCAACTCCCACCTGCTCGGCAACACCACCAGCAGCAGCAGCAGCAGCGTGGTGAAGAGCGGCAGTGCACCAGCTGAGCAGCTCTGCAGCACACCGGCCGAGAAGATGGCTGAGAAGGTACAAACTCTGTCCTCGTACAAATCTGTTTTCTAATATTTGTCGTAAAATCCAGAGGTTCATAAATGCATCATCTGTTTTCTGTCTTAGGTGCTGAAGATTTTAGATCCAATTTCCTGTTCAGGAGACAAGGCAGAGCCTCCACTGAGTGACTCCGCTCCCTCCAACTTCCTCAGCAATAAGAAGAGCATCGGCAGGTTTCACCCATATACCCGCTATGAGAACATTACTTTTAACTGTTGTGAGCGCTGCACTGGAGACATCCTGGTGCTGTAGAGGTCAAAGAGTGGCAAAACGTCCCCGTCTGACACCAATGCAGCATCAGAGCTTAAATTTCAAGTGAAGGAGGTCTGAACAGGAGTGTACTCTGGAGGATAATGCAGCTGTGTTGTAAAGGTGGGGTATGCGATTCTAATCCAATACACGTCTTTTTGTCAAATTCAGCAAATATCTCCCTCACGGTCCACTAGCTGTCCGTTCAGTGTGTGCGCTGACAACAGCAGCCCTGGCTCTGTAAATGGGAAACTAACTTGCCCACGGACATTCAGCTTTCTTCTCAGTTTGCCGAGATATGCTGTGGCTGTGATGTTCGCTATAGCAGCAGGAGAGTTGTGAGGATCTGTCTGGAGCTGCTGTGCTGGCTCTGGGAAACCGTCTCGTCATCTCTGGCTGTTAGCTTCGCAGTAGACACTGCAGAGACAGTTTGCTACCCCACAACCTAGCTAATGTTACATTACTACGTTATTAATAGTTGGCTAATTGGCTAAGTTACATGACTTGTATCGTCGTTCGCACTATATCAGTGTATTTGTCATCGTATTGGATTTCTCCAGAATCGCTTACCCCACCTTTTAAGTGACTTCTTCAGTCGACACCAAAAGTTAGTGGCTCAAGCAGACATTGTGCGTACCCGTCTTTTGCTGCATTTTAGTGCATAGTTGGATTTTCACAATTTCAGATGATGGTTTCAAAATTTTATCAACCTGTTTATTTTGCTCTTTAACTAAAAAAAAAAAAAAAGAGCTAAATCGGAAAATTTAGTTGTTTGTTGCATTTCAGAGCCTTTGCAGCCTGGTTTAATCCATGAAACATGCTATTTATTGCTGGGATGTGAGGTCAAGAGGAGTCAGTGTTACGTGGTGGACACTGTTAGCGTGTCTGCCTATTAAAACTTGAACATTAAGGCTAGTGTGTTACGTTTTATTTACATATTCCTATAATAAGTCAATGTGCAAACAATAGGGCAAACAGGCTGTGAGCCTGAGGCTTGACAGGGCAGCCTGTTGTGGAAACACCCTCCAGGAAGTTACAAACAACAGATAATGAGCAATTTGCACAGTCACATGTGTACTGTGACTAATAACAAAAATAAGTGAGGATTCTTCTTATACTGCAGAGGTCTTGCCAAATTTCTCAGTATGACGGTGCTATCATATTTAAAAAAATATTGTATTAATATATTTGGACATTGCATGCTGCAAAGACATAATATACATTCAATATTTTGGAAGTGGTTTGAATGTACTACAGTAGACTATTATTGTGCAGAATTGTTCAATGAACGCCCTGATATTGTCAAATGCCCACACACACACACACATACGTTCAGTAATTGGCAAATGGTCTGACTTTGTGGTGTTTCAAAGAAAAATGACATTTTTCTGAAATGTTCCAGAAAGATTTTAAGTTTCGATGTTTGATTTGTTTTCATTGAATCATGGTATATTCATTTGTAATTCCTTACTTTATAAAAGGACTTTTTTGCCTCAGAGTACACTACTATGAAATGACTAGTAATAATATATTACACATGCCTTTGGAAAAGTTTACTCTTTGCAGTGACGGTATAATAGACAGTGAACGCGCACTGTAAAATGTTTATACATCTTTTGTTTTCCATGTCAGACCAAAATAAAGACCAAACTAGTTTCTATCTTTTTAAAATGCCTTGTTCTTGTCTTGTTTATAACCCTGCATTGGAGTCAAAAGAAGCAATAAGTAAGCAGCAATGACTACCGTTTACATTTTATTTACCACTTGTCTTGTTTTCGACATTCCCTAAGACAGTGCTTGTAAACAGACATGTCCTCATTAAGTTACAATTTGTGTTGGCTTCACTCGTCGTCCCACCACGTCTTGCTTTTGCCTGCACCTTTTCTTCCCTCCATGCTGCTCTGAAATGATGCCCGTACTCGGGTTGCAGCTGGTTTGTTTTCTCGGTCATTGGGCAGTCCAGCCATTCTGTCTCTACCAGTGAACCCAGACTGTTTTTGGGACCTGTAAAGACTTTGGCCCTCATTTTTAAAAGTCCTTTCACCAGATCTTAACCACCTGTCCTCAAACTCTCGTGGTCCATGATTTGCGACTCCCCTGACTCTGTTATTGGTTATCTCTTTCTGTGTCCGTTGTTGGTGGAAGCCGTCATGCTTCCTCTTAGGCACGAACTTCAACGCCTCCTCCCATTTCCCCGTCTCCTTGATAGTGAGCATGATGCGGATCATCTGGTCCAGAGTCAGATTTTTGGCCCCGATCTCCCAGTGGAGGAACTCATCCAGCGGTAAGCGGGCTGTGGCCAGCTTTAGCCGCTTGGAATTGGCCAACGACAAGCCTGACTGGATCGACCGGTCCACTAGAGCTCCAATGATGTACACCTTGGAGTGGTCAAATGCGCGGAGAACATTGGGGGAGTCTGCTGTGAGGTATACGAGCCGCTCACGGGGGAACAGGTCGACATGCTGGCGGTCAGTGCTGGTGATGAGCAGGCGGTCCCAGGCCTCCGCGCCGTATCGTTTGAGCAGCTCCTGCTTGTAGGCCCCGTCTGGCTGCAGGTTGCAAAAGTGGAGGTGGTAGGGCTCGGTGGCACGCCGGTTCCACCCTTCCACCTCCATCAGCTGGGACACGGTGTTCTCGATCTCCCGCCTGGCCATGTTGGACTCATAGCTCATGTCAAACACCAGCGGCTGACCGAACTGCATGGCCTGGGCGCTCCTCCAGGCCAGCAGCTTGTCCAGGGAGCGGCTCCAGAACTGGAGGAGGAACGTGTTTTTAGGCCCCTGTCCTCTCTGATCGTCCCCTTCCTCTGCGTCGCCGTCCTGCTCTCCTTTCTGCTCCATTGAGGCTTCCCTGTCTGCCTTCCTCTGCTGCTGCTTCCCCTTACGGGCCCTCTTGTGGCCCTCCTTGATGGCCAGGTACTTCAGGTACTTCTTCCGGGAGGACTTGGTGGTGAGCTTTGCCAGCATCTGAACCTCTTCATCAGTCATCTCTTGAGGTACGAGCTTCCCAGCCTGCCGCCACATTGCAACCAGCTCCCGAGTTACCTCCAGTGAAGAGCTGTCGTTTAAATCACCTCCCGGTTCGTTGAGGTTTTCATCATCATCATCACTTGCTTCCCCTTCATCACTGACCTGTTGTTTCTCTTCTGTTGCCACTTGGGATCTCATTACAGATTTCCATTTTTCCAGATCTATTGTCTGTATTCTCTCGGATTTATCTCCTCCTGGCTGGAGGGCATCTTTCCACACTGGGCTCCCAGCATTGAAGTGGCGAGCAAGGATGTGTAGTCGATGAGGACAGGCGCTGCTGACTCGGAGAAAACGTATGGCTTCCCTCTTAGAAACACAGGGTGCCACAAAATGACTGCATTTCCAGAGTTCAGAAAAACCCTGGGCAGTGAACCACCGCAACATGGCGATAAATTACTTCAAGCTGCAGCTGTTCCGAAAGTACTAAGCCTAGGAAATATAGACGACCACCGCTGGACTGTCGCTACGTCTTGAAGCATTTAAACAGAACAAAGGGTGTTATTAACGCGGTTTTCTGTGGTCATGAACATGTTACCGGTGTCTGCATCTTATTAAATGTCCTATATTCCCGAAGCTGTGTTCACTCGTCGCGGCGGGCGTGCTCATCCAATATGTGTGGAAGGTCACGTTGTTAAGCGGTGTCACACTATAATGTGTCGTAGTGGAAGGCCACTACATGGCGCGAACATGTTATGACTGTTATGGCATGACACAGCTTGCCTGGTCTCAAATGTTTATCCAGCTGATCATAACACAATATTTCATAATACCAACACCAATTTTACTATAGCCTTCACTCTCTATGTGGCATCGATATAACGTATAATGATCATTTTTACACTAACGTTAGTTTCATGTTGTTTCCAGACGGATTTTCTTCACCGCGTCGTACAGTAATAATGACGTAACTTCCTCCCGCTAGCAAAGCAAGGGAAGCTAATTTGTTAGCCTCGAAAATGAGTTTGTTTTTGCCAAAATTAACTTGCAAAAAAGACATAGATGATGTTATCAAAGGCGTAGCAGAGAAAGTCTTAGTTCTGAGGTTTGGGAGAGACGAAGACTCGGTTTGTCTCCAGCTCGACGAGATAGTAAGCAGGACCGTTGACGTTAACGCAAACAACTAAACGGCTGCTAAATGTTAGTGTCACGAGTATTTTGCCTTCCGCTAATTTGTCATTTCTGTCCATTTTAGCTGTCTAAAACGGCTCATGACCTGAGTAACATGGCGTCCATCTACATAGTTGATGTGGATAAAGCTCCCATTTACACAAGATACTTTGACATCAGTTACATCCCCTCCACTGTTTTCTTTTTCAACGGACAGCACATGAAAGTGGATTACGGGTGAGTGAACGTTAACAGTAAAGGCTACTGTGGGTTTGTCTGGCCTGTGTGCAATTGTCTGATAACTATATAATTCCCCAATGCTTTAAAAGAGGGGTGAAACTGAAAATGAATCTGCATCTCCAACTCAGTTTACAGAGTCCTTTGACATCTTTAAACTTCTTGCTTTGTCCAACCAACAGTCCAAAACCCCCAAATATTCAGTTTACTACTATAGAGAAGCTAAAACCAGGGATTCTTTCTCGCATTTTTGCTTAGAAAATTACTTTAATTTTATTTATATAGCCCAATATCACAAATCACATTTTACCTCAAAGGGCTTCTCAATCTGTACAACATACGACACCTTCTGACCCTCAATTTGACAAAGGAAAAACTATCCAAAAAACCCTTTTAACAGGGAAAAAAATGATAGAAACCTCAGGAAGAGCAACAGAGGAGGGATCCCTCTCCCAGGACGGACAGACATGCAATAGATGTCGTAAGTACAGAATAGATTTATAGCAGAAAATCATAGTACATACAATTATGGTGTATATATAATTATGATGAAAAGTGTGGGATATAAAACATAAAGGAAGATGATAAGTCCAGACGGACAACCGAGCAGCTCCAGGTGGAGGCCAACGAGCAGGACCTGAGCCACTCGTCCCCTCTACCATAGACGCAGCAGCACTGCCCCAGCCGGTCGCCATAGTCACAGAGCCAAATACATCTCTGAAGGCCAAAATACCTGCTGAAAGTGACCGTAAGAGAGAAGAGAGGGACGAGAAAGCACAAAACAAATGATCACAACAGTTGCTTAGTTTATCTGTTATTTAACAACCCATTAATCAACTAATTGCTTCAGCTCTTCATTAAAGTCACACTTTAACTAGCCAGCCCCCAGTCTGGTCATTGAGCATTACGGATGCATCTAAACACATACACAAACCAGTTACCACAGATGTACACACTGTAATATAGAAACAGTCAGATTGACGTCATTTGGTGGATAATGGTTTTAATTTTTTCTCTTTCAGCTCCCCAGATCACACCAAGTTTGTCGGCAGCTTCAAGACCAAGCAAGATTTCAAGGATCTGATTGAAGTCATATACAGAGGAGCCATGCGTGGGAAGATGATTGTCCAGAGTCCCATAGATCCTCAAAATATTCCCAAATATGACCTCCTCTACCATGGAATATAGAATCAACACCTGCACTGTGCAGCCTTATGGTCCCAATAACCACTACTGGTTAATTGTCCCACAAAAAATAGCTTTGGCTTTCAGCCACTAAGCAACCATCTGAAGAATCTTTGATATTAAAGCTAAAGTGTCTCAAATTTGGAGACTTTAACACGTAACATGTCAAGAAACATACTAATGTGGAAGCACTGTGAGAGAGCGAGGAAAAGACTGCAATCTAGTAAACATGAACGTAAACAATGAAGGGTTTAAACCTTTAAGAAAAAACGTTTTTGTAAATGTTTTACGAGGAAGGAAATACATTCAACACATTAAGGATGCACACAATTTGTCTTGGTGAGTAACACAAACTGTAAACTGACCGTAAACAACAAGAAACTCTACAGGGCACCATTAAAGTTTACCTAAAACTCTGGGTGATACCAACAGTAATGTTAGTATCACGATTTTGATAAATGAGGTTCTGCAACTTTATTCAGATTTTATTTATTTCTTGTGAAAATGCAGTGTCATCATGATGTTTCCCATGGAAAAGAGCTGCATATCAGCGCAGAGATACAATTAATTTATCCAATGTACATGCTCTGTTTTTATAATAAACTTTTTATATTCTATCTTGCTCCATAATGTTTCCCCCTGACCCATCTCTGTGGAGCCTCTATTTATGCTTTTAAAACTTTTGGAGGCAATGTAAACTGAAAACTTTTGTATGTAAAGAGTAACAGGCCATGTCTGGGTAGCGTTTACAATGATAAACTTGCATCATCATACAAGCATGTAGCAACATTTATTTCACAGAATTTTAAGGAACATTAGAAACACCTCTATAACGATAATTACGTTTCAACTGCACCACAAACTGCAGCCTCCAAAGTGACCATAAAGTTGAATCAACACTAAAACTGAGCAGGTAGGATTTATTGCAGCAATTCACTAAATAACAAATAAAATAAATCACTAGATGAACCAATAGTGAAAGATCATATAGATTATATAACACCATCTAAGTCTGATGCTGTGCTAAAATCGCTGTGACAGACCAAAAACTGTTTCAGTGTTCCCTTTGTGGCCAGTATGGACACGAGGAACAATAACAGCAGCCAATAGCCCTTTCAATGTAGACATTGTTTTTGTTTTGTTTTCAAATAGACTTAAAAAAATGTGACTCTATCCTTTAGTGGGAATTTTATTAACAATGGAAATAACATGACCTACTTGTCAATGAAGCTGTGATGCAGCATGTATTATAGGGTCATTGGCTGTAGTGGGTAGCAGAGTTTGGCGCTTTTATTGTGAAAAACACTGTACAGGAAGTGTCTCATCTTCTTGCGGAACTCGAGGAAGCGACACAGCAATGGCAGCGACCTTGTGCAGAGCATGGTGTTCACAACCGTTTAATTAGTAATCCACCTAAAATGCTCGTATGTCGACCACGCGAAGTGACAGTTTGGTGTGTATAGTGTCCTGTTCAAGGTGAACGTCATGATTTCCTTCATCAAGGCTGCTGTCGGTGGATTGACCGGCATCTGTAGAGCACACGGTCACCAAGGTAGCACAAGTTAGCTAACGTTAACTACACGTTAACCTTATAGTGACATTTATTTAACGTTACGTTAACTACAGGTAACGGAAACTAGTCCCCTTTTGGGACTGTCTTTATTGCGTGTGAATTGTATATATATTTTTTACGAGTGTGTTTAATTGGAACAGTTCATTAACTTCATATTAATTAGCATTTCTCTAAATGTCAAAGATAGCCACAAATACAGATTTTTAACTTGTAACGTTAGTCCCTGGACAGATGTTACATAGATAGCGTTAGTCACCCCAAAAATAACGTAAAAATAAGTGAAGTTATAATGAAGTTATTGAAGTAGGATATAAGTACGCAGAGTAATAACATTAAGGCAATAGTTAAGATAACATGTAAGTTACCATACCGAACATCATTATGCTACACTGTCAGGTACCAACAACTAACATGTAGCTCAGAAGCAAATAGTACACAGAGCAGTTAACACATATCAAGTAAAAACATAAATCACTTTGGCACAATAATGGTAAAAATGACAGACATGCAAGAACTGTGGTTTAAAACAGTTTCAGTACATTGAGATATAACGTTACTGGTGATAACAAGATGACAGCAAAACAAGCGCACAGAGAGACTGAAGAGAGCAAGGAGCAATGCACTTTTAACCCAGACAAAGTTGACCACCAATTAACCATTTTTTTCTGTCTGAAGACATAAGAACAACAGTCTCAAACAAGGACAAGTAACACCAAGGGTTAAACTCTAACAACTGTCCCCTTAAGCTGAAAAACGCACACAATAAAGACTTAAAGTTTTCGTTTACAATACCACTGTACATCTAAATGGGTTTTATTTTACTGGCAGTTTTAGGCAGAATTTTGACAAACGTCATGCCAAGCTGTGTCACCTGCTGTTTGTTTCACAGGTCCTTTGTGCAGCCACTTGAAAGTAATCGCTGCTGGGCTGAAGACATATGAAGTCCCTCCAGACTACAGTGGTAATCATTTATCTTCTTGTCATTTATTTGCCATGGTGTTTTAACTAATTTATAATATTTTCCTTACATATCATTTGATTTCACACATAACATTGTTATATATTATGCATGTATGTATACAGCAGAGGGGTAGATGTCAGGGATAACACACCGTAGAGAGTTCCACAGACCTCGGTCCTTTGTTCAAGTAGACATGTTTGCCTGATGCTGTATGTTAATGTTGTTCATGATTCCTCACTCACTCACTTGTTTTTACCTCTGAAGATGTGGTGTTGCCAGAGAAACCCAAACTGAAGTTTGTGAACAAGGTGCCTAACTTCAAAAAGGCCAAGAAAGAGATGAAGAAGCTACGTGATATCCAAGGCCCAGCTAGGGCGGCAAATACCTTCACTACAGGACAGTACGCTATTGTGGTGAGTCCATTTATTTTCTGTAAACACAGGTGTTTACTGATATCTGACAGCTGCATCGAGAATTGAAGATTATATTACCTGCAGTATTTTATAACTGGTCTTTAATTTTAAACCTTCTGTAACTGTATATTAGCAGAATCGTAATGCAAACTGTTACATAATTCACAGTCCTTACAGGACATGATTACAAAGTGCTTACACATCTCTCATTTCTAGTAGAGAATTACACTGCAACTTTTCACTTCAGTTTTACATTCATGCAAATAAGGAGATGGAAAGTGGTTAATCAGAACATGACATCAAAAAGTGACTTCCCTCTTTCTCTGTCTCTCTCTCTGATGCTCAGGCGTTGGGAGGTGGCTACCTTCATTGGGGTCACATAGAGATGATTCGTCTGACCATCAACCGCAAGATGGATTCTCGGACTACATTTGCCCGCTGGCGCATCAATGGCCCATATAAACCCATCACACGTAAAGGTCTGGGTCAGCGCATGGGTGGGGGCAAGGGAGCCATCGACCACTATGTGACACCTGTTCGCTACGGACGTTTAATCGTGGAGGTGGGAGGAAAGGTGGAGCTGGGGGAGGTTGAGCATATCTTGATTGAAGTGGCAAAGAAGCTACCCTTCCCTGCCAAGGTGAGATGACAGATGCAGTATATACTTTTCCAGTTGCTGTCTTAATAAATGTAATATATTGTGAAAGAGTTTCAATTAATGTACCTTAAGTACTGAAGTTTAAACGGGATGACCACATAATGGTTCATTTTTGGTAAATCATTTACACTTAATTGTCACAGCAACATATCTCTAAAACATTTAACATTATAACCTTCATGAAGGATTTATTGTACGGCTGTTGTAGACTGCATTAGTTTTAGCTAGGTATACCCCATAATCTGAGAACTGATTATATAAATGGACTAAAGAAAAGTGGACCAGGGCCATAGCCCTGTGTAACTCGAGTTTACTTTATAAGAAAGATTACTTCTCATAGTTATCTAGAAAGCTCTGATGAAGCCTCTCGACAAAATGTCTGCAACTCAGTGCAATGAATAGTTTGCTGAGATGAATTTACACAAACATGTTACAACAATATCTCTGTATCTATAAGTCTGACTCATTTCCCTCTGCACACAACCTTTGTTGCAATTCACAAAAAACAAACACTGAAGCTAAAGCCTTTAACAGTTGTTCTTGTTAGAATTAAAATGTTATGTGCAACACTTTTTATCACTATAATTTTTATTGATTTGAAATTACTGCACTTCTGAAAGTTTTTCCCCCTTGGTATCTATGCGTTACAATAAGTCAGTACTATTTATTTATTTCAGGTAATGAGCAGAGAGAGCCTCGCAGCCCTGCACAAGAAGCAGGCTGATATGGAGCAGAACAACCAGAATCCCTGGACCTTCCAGCAGATAGCGCACGGCAACATGCTTGGTATCAGGAGGGTGCTCAGCCCCTTTGACTTGCACAACCATGGACGCTTCACAGGCAAATTTCACCTCCCGGGCAGGGTGTGACAGGCCTGAAGGACAGTAATCAATACCGTATCATATTGTGACACCATCCAGACCACACCATTGAAGAAGCAACCAAAATTTTGACAGGGTCTGTGTTTCATTCATATTTGGGAATTGTCTTTCATTTATGTTTTGTTTTTTATGCAAATGCATTAGTGAATGTGACATTTTTCCCTTTTCTGCTAAAAAACCCCCCAATAAACTAGACTATGTATTTGACTTTCACATGGTGGTTCAACTACTGTGACTAATGTGGATATGAAGGTCTTTTTGTCTAATCAAATGCAAAAATATGTAAAAGAGAAGTGAAAACAAATCTCAACAGATTTCAAATTAGGAACAAATAATACACAAAAATGGTTGAAGTATTTACCCTCTTTATTGTAAGTTGTATAATAGGTTGAATGGAGATCACCTGTTTGTATTTAAGGTGTAACAAGTGATTATTAATCAGGACTTCAATTAAATTTTATTTATATAGCCCAATATGACAAATCACAATCTGCCTCAAAGAGCTTTACAATCTGTACAACATGAGACGCCCTCTGTCCTTAGACCCGTGATTCGAATAAGGAAAAACGACCCCCCCAAAAAAGGAAAACGGGGGAAAAAATGGAAGAAACCTCAAGAAGAGAAACAGAAGAGGGATCTCTCTCCCAGAATGCAATAGATGTGGGTACAGAATAGATTCTCATCAGGAAATCATAGTATAATATACAATTATGATGACAAAATGTAGGTTGTAAAACACAAGTGTGGAGGATGGATCCAAGAATCATAGTATATAGAATTATGATGAAAATGATGCATATCGCAGTAAATATAATTATGATGAAAACATAAGTAAAGAGGATGGAACTAGAAGGACAACTGAGCAGCTCCAGCGGATACCCACCAAGTAGGATCCGAGCCACACCACCTCCCTTCCACATGTAGCCCACACACAGCAGCACTGTTCCAGCAGGTGGCCCGCCATAACAGATCCACAATCCGCATCTCCAAGGGCAGCTGCTAATTGTTTTTAGTTGCAGGTAGAATTTACAAAAGCCAAATTAATAGAATAAAAAAATAAATATGCTAAAAATACAAAAGAGACACAAGTCCACATGAACAAAAAATGGAAAGAATATGGCACAACTGTAAATGTACTTAGAGGATGTTGCCTGCACAATTTGAGTCTGTGCACCTGAGAGGCGTTTTGCAACTTTAAAGAGACTTTTAAAGACAAGTTTCCATGGCTGAGATTAGTGATGCTGTGTGCATACAGCAACTGTTGTGCTGGGGTGCATCAGTACCTGTCCTATCATTTGTTGCAACAACAATTTTACACTTATGTTGAATGCGTTTTCTTGTCTGCCTTTTTCTTTTCTTGCCTGTAAAATTCAACAATTAATTTCCCAATAGCTTTTGACACCAGCTCACCTGCTGTCTGAGAAATTAACCTACAATATCTTCTGCTCAGATTTTACCAGCCAAAACAGTTGCTTAGAATAAGAACAGAGGAACACCATTGTCAAGCTGATGAAAATAGTCGTTTTAGAAAATGCACGTCAATATCAATATCCTGCAAAATATAAATCACGTTTCCCAAAATGGCTTCAATCTACTGTCTGCAGGGTCTTCCGCTTAGTGAGTCTGAGAGAAGAGCTGCCTGACAGGCACAACCTCGGTCGGAAGAACCCTGTGGATTCACGCATGCGCACTGTGAGAAGCGTTCGAAAGAGCAGCGCGAAAAGTATCCCGGTCGCTGACAGCAGCCTGTGTAACGTTACTTTGCGATTTTATGCGCAAAGTGTGTTACCACATTTGTATCTTAACGTTATAGTAATTGTTTTAGGTCGTATTTTTTGCACAAAGAAAGCTGTTTGTTGTCGCTTCTACCATTGTTGGCTTATTTACGTTAGCTTAGCCACACGTTATTGCATTGCGCTACATTAACGTTGTATTTACTTTATCGTTAACTACGTTACTTCAACGCCAGATATGAAGCCCGTACGAGGTTCTGGCCGGGCCGCATCAAAAGCACCTAACCTGAAAAGCAAGAAAAAGTCAGTTCAGACGACGAAACAACAAGCAACAGAGCATCAGGTAAGACGAGGTAGACAGTCCAGCTGATGTTGCCTCCGTCTCGGCATTGTTCTGTCGGCCTCTGGTTAACTAGTTAACGTTAGCCAACGTTGCTTCAAACGGTATAATAATGTTTTTATAGGATTCGGGGCCCAGTGACAATAGCCATGGCAAGAGCACCCACCCAAAACCAGCACGGAAGAGAAAAGGTTAGACCAGCTCTCTACCACGGTGTCCTGCCTCTTCAGGTGTATACAGAGCATGCTGGGATAATGGTGCAGCGTACATAATGTTTTCTTGCCTTGCCCCTGTTTGTGCCCTGAAAAGCTGGAGGCTCATCTTCCATCCCTAACAAAGTCAAAGGTCAGGATGACTGGAAGCTGATACCGAGGTCCTCCATCACCGCTCTGGAGAACATAATGGACTTGTCAATACTGTGAGTTTCACTGGGTTAATTTACAGCTTTATTACCTGCTCAACTCTTGTTGCTACTCTGAAAAGCAGCATTTCCTTCCTTATCATATATTCTCCCACTTTATTAGGTACACCTGTAAAATATAACTTAATCCAATACAACAGCTCAGCCGTACATGCTGCCTTTACAAAGATACAAAGGTATAGCACATTTTGTACACAGGGGCAATTCAGTGTGCATTACATAAATAAACAGTTTAACACCTCTCGGAAAGTTTTAACAAAAAGTAGGCAATAAGCTTTGTAAAGGTAGAATATGTGGCAGAGCTGTTGTACTGAATTGCGTTAGATTGTACAGCTGTACCTAATAAAGTGGCTAGGGAGTGTATGTTTTGATATATATTGTACCTAGAGCTGGATCGATAAATCCACCAGCTTGTTGCAGATACGTCGGTATATGTCGACTGATAAGTAACAAGAAGAAATTGCTGCACAGAAATGCCAACTAGATGTGTGGTCATTTAGAAAAAGGGTTACATAGTTTGTTCACCAGAAAGCACTGACCGTGTTGATTTTTGTGCGTATCTTCATCACAATTCTTCAAAAAACGAGTCTGTGTGATCTGTGTCAAGATTGTTTGTTTCTGTTTAAAAAGAAGTGAATATTGGCAGATGTATAGTTATCAGATTTGATCGGATAATTGTACTCACTTAGGCAAGCCATCAATTTTCCCCTTGACAAAACTAGGAGGCACTTCAATCGCTGCCAGTGAATAATAGTTAGAATCCACTTTATGAGGACGTCTCTGTTCTGTTTTCACAGAGCAACTCTTGCTTTGAGGCGGACGGAGAAGAAAGAGAGCCAGGAACATCTGAACATAATGAAAAACAGGTGATCAATAAGGCAGAAATAAAAATGTAAATAAATGGCATGAACCTGCTCTTTTACTAACACGTTTAACGAGTAAGTGCAAGTTAGCTGTGTTGCACAGCACAGCGGGTCATTTGTTTTCTGGAATTATCCTCCGGTGTCTACTAATTACACAAAACACTATAATAACATACTTTAAAATAAGTAATGTTAGGAAGGTGTGTGATATTTGTCTATCCTGCATCTTTTAAATATTGAATTTCATTGGAGGTTTAAAGGTATTAAAGGTTACAAAGATGAAAGATAAATAGATAATAAACAAATCCGTAAGTAATTCAAATGAAATGAAATGAGATAAAATATAGTCTCCAGTTCACTATATTCTGAGTTCAGGGTAACCGATCATCAGCAGCCAGACCATATCATGCATCATGCTTGTGGCTGGGCTTATGATAGGGGTCTTCCACTCAAAGGAGCACTTGCACCTTTAAAAGTAGGGTTTTCAAGTCTGTAGGTAAGTAATCTAGAAAAGGTGACCACACCATCATCATTCCCTCTGAAAACAGCCTGTGTTCTTTCTTAAGAGAGGGTGTTGGAGATGACTCTGTACCAGAGGGTGACACTAGGAGGGGTATCTTTGATTTTGATTTATTTTTTTATGCAAAAGTCACTGTAAGCAATTAAGAGGAAGCTTATCAAAAAGTGTATAGTGTGATGAGGGGAGATACAGTTCCCTGGAGTGTTGGCCTAAAAGTAGAAGCCCAGGGTCTTTCTTAATTTTCACCTTAAATATCCCATAATCTATAATATACAGCATTTCTCAAACTTTTTTAGGTTCCTTGCTCAATGTGCACAGCTCAAAGTTCCAGTGCAGAAACAAAAACATTTGGAGCCTACATCTTACCGCCACCAGGAGGAGACCAAGAAGTCGGTGGTTGGAAAAAAGACTCTGAGCAGCCTGGAGGTGAGAAACACTGTAGTCTGAGGAGTCCTTACAGTTGATTAATCGATTATTCTTTTGATGGAAAATGTATTTGTGTCAACCTGTCTTTGTTTTGTATTAACATTTTTGATCATCCATTTATCATTTAAGTCATTTCTGAAAACAAAACAATAAAAGCCAAACATTTGTTGGTTTCAGCCTCTCAAAGGTGAGGCTGCAATGTAACTACCTTGAAAAAGGCATAATGTAAATCGCTGTATTTAATTATCTTTAATATACATAAGTAAATGGTGTCTGTAGTTGTGTAACATGATGTCTCGTTGGGTTTTCTGGGTCTGCAGGAAGACGTGAGGGCTGTGGTCAGTGCTCTGGAGAGGACAGAGGAGCAGACTGTCTCTTTACAGCACACATGCACTATGCTGAGAGACCAGGTGGAGGAGGAGGAGGAGAAAGCTAAAGAGGTGCAAAACATTCACACATGCCAGCATGCAGAAGAAGAAAAAAAAATCATAAAGCTCTAAACCTTTCATATATTGGGTTTTTCCGCTGAAACATTCCTGCATCATTACTTAATTCTATAACTGAGTTATAGACGTTTCTTTGTCTGTTTTCAGACATGCTTGTGAAGGACTATTTAACTCAATGTTTTAATTTTCAGGCGGGAAACACAAAGGTTTTGGTAAATGCAATTTCCCCACTGCGGGACAAATAAAGGCTTAACTTACTTACTTAAGTATTAATCTGGCTTTCTCTTTATCCATCCTTCTACTGGTTTACAGCATCCAACGGAACCTCTTTAAATCTCTCCACACTCAGACATGAAGACATGCTGTGTGAAGTTATGTGTTTAGATGAGAAATCAAAAAAATTCACAAAGGCAAAATCTGGCTTGGTACATTATTTTCATAACGCAGCCATGGCCAAAACTCTCCTGGCAGACATTTTTGTTGTCATAAGGTTTTCATAATTTCCTAATATATATTAACTCTGACAAAAGTCTCTTTTGAAATGTTACTATATCAAATAGGCCATTTCATTACCGTAGAAATCTGAATTGAGGTGACCCAGAAACAGAAGTGTTACGCTGCATTTCTCTACACAAATGTCAGCCTGTTTGACATAAGTGAGTCTACACACTTGTTTATTCAGTTGAACAGCATGATGAAATGTGGCTGTTTTCATAGATCTGACATAAGGGGTGAATTCGTGAGAAAATAGGTCTGTGCATTAATTACGGGAAATGTCAATCATTGGTTAGTATAATGTACTTCAACCATATCAAAGCAGTTTTTTCATTCACCTCAACTATTAGATGAAGAGATAAAGTTACACATGCAGTCACTTTCTTACTGGCTTTGTTCACACAGATCTTACAGTTAACTGAACAAGCAGTTCTCAACCTCGCCCGTCTCCCTCCACGAAAAGATGAAACAACATTAGAGGTGAGCTTGAGTGGTGCACAAAACACACTTTTATACTATCTGGTGTCTGCTTGACTTGATCCCACGATAGCTGTCTTCACTGTTAAAGACATTCATAATGTTCCATCTCTTTTTTTTTTTTGTGAATAAGATGTGGTTAAAAAGTCTGAGTGAGCACTTCCCCTTCAATGTAACAGGAAGGTCTAAACATGTTCTCTGTGGTGCAAATTCTTTGTAAAATTGTGAAGAAATCTGTCTTGCGAAAGGCACAGAGAGAACGTGACATCTGTGGTTGTGTATTGTCTGGGCTAATCATATCAATTATAGGATAAAGCTCTGTATTTGTTTTTGTTTCAGAGAACATTTTACAAAACACATTATTGTCATAATACTCGACGTTTACCGGAAACATGTTTTTGTTTTCTTCAGGCTCGGATGAGAAAAATTATACCAGACAGTAACTCTGAGACCACTGCCCGGAAACTGGGAGAAATCCTGCAGAAAACAGAGGGCATTGAGGATGCCCAGGCGCTGCTTCTGCAGGCACACAAACATGCTAATCAGCTCTTCGCCCCTGGCTTCACCCCGACCAGTGGGGCACCTCAGACTGGAACCTTGCCAAAACTCTCCTTACACAGGTCTGCAAAAAATATTTAAAAAGCAAATGTACAAATGTAAGACGTTGGCAAGTGTGCGCACGTTGTTTGGGTATGGGGAAATATTACTTGGTCTTATTACTCAGTTCCACTTTTTCTGGTTGTGGAACACCTGCAATAATCAAATTCAGCCCCCCAAAAATAGCAGCCTCAGTGTAAAATTACAGAATTTCCAACATTAGTAGTAGTGAAAAAAGGATACTGGGGCAGACAGCAGTTTAAGCAATAATGATTAAACCATGCGTAAAAACTTAAACCATGAAGTTTCATTAAGTTTGGGAAACACATTTTGGTAAAGAAAAGGAACGTCATATAGGTAGATTAAATAAGAGAAAAACTGCCATTCATTTCTACTTAAAATACAGTAAACTGACATTCACACTGTTATGCAGCTCCTTGCCCCTTCTCCTGCTCTCTCTTTCTTTCTTTTGCCTTTATCGGAAAGCTAATAATATAGAGGCTGAACAGGATACAAGGGGAGAGAAGGAGGGGTATAACATGCAACAAAGGTCTGCACCCAGAATCAAACCACGGACGTTGTGGTTATCTGGTAGGCACCTTCACCATTCGACTGTCGGGGTGCTTCTTCTCCGGTTTTCTGCTTCAGCATTTCACAGTATTCAGTTTTATATGAAAATTATAATTAAACTGACCATTACTCTTATTTTGGTCTAGAGGAAGTTCAGATATCGAACTTCTGTGTCATTGTTTGAGCCTAAACACCAGAACACATAAACGTCATTAAAGAAATACTGTACTCACAAATAAAGACTAACTGGTGGTTCATAATTGAAATTCTTCTCTGTTGGAACTTGAAGACATGAGTGCATGTTGTAGACAAGCATCAACCGGGACTGTATGAACAGACGGAATGATGAATAAAGAAAATAAGACATGTAAAGGGCTACCATTTATTACAGTTTTATCCATTTTGTTAACAGTGACAGAATAGGTGTGCTTTTATAAACAACAAAAAATAGTAATGCTATCTTCGCATTGTGTGGCATATTCACAATGAGATAATGATCCTGCAACATGTTTACTTCCTGCTCAGCATGTTATGCTTCAGTTCTCTGACAGCCTATAGACATACATACATTCATTGGTTTATGAAGTACAATTAGTCCCAGATACGTAGACGAAGACCTGTTTCTGGACATCTTGCGCATGAGTTAAACAGTGATTTATCTGAGTCACTGTTGATGCTGATAAGGGAGGTTCAGTATCACATTTCCTTGTTCCATACGGAGACAGTATGCAAGCTTAATGGTGCCTTTTCTTGTCCACATGACAAACGTTATCCTGGGGCCAGAAAACTGTCATTGAAACGATGCCATGTTGACTTTGGCTTGTTATTTACCATGAAGGTGTTTCCTGCCGACTAACACACAGACAAGATGATTCATGAATTAATTTTTATGCCCAATTATGACCCTGCCTTCAGCGTGCCACAACAGAAGCAGCATTTTTGGAGTCTTCAGTCATCTAGTTTTACTGATTAAACTTGTGTCCATACATATATGCTTGTTTTTAGCTGACAGCAGAGAAACCCAGCCTGGTTCTCTGTTTGATGAGGTGCGTGTTCTTGCTTCTGCACTTCGCTGTATTGCTGCTATTTTCATGGGAGTTGAGCTGCCTCTCTCGTGGCTTCTGGTTCCAAACCTTTAAATCAGATGTTTCCATGCCAAGGACTCCTGAACTAGTGCGCAGGCTGTGCTGTGTGACTCCTACATGTTTTTATACCAGGACTCAAGACCAAGGGTATAGGGCACGCACATCCAAAAAATATTTTACAAGTGCTGGGTCAAAAAGCAAACTGAAGAGAAGAATCAAACAGTAGATCCGCACACTGTACTAGGATTATATCTGTACATATAGGAAATGTAATATTATGGATATTCACCCATTTCTCCATTTGCTGTGGCTTTCAAACCCATTTGTAAAACATTGGCCTAAAAGCAAGTGCTTTGCTCTACAGTAAGTCAACCCCTTAAGCCTGTCTTATTTACACAGCTCACCTTTTAAAGAGCAAGGGCCTGTATAACTGGAACATGAAAACATTGTTGACCCCTCGCCTATATCTGTGAGTTCTTAAGCGAGTTCTTAAGGGACTTCCTTCTTATGGACTCTATGGAGTCGTCATTGAAAAGTCGTTCAATAGTGGAGACAACGGAAGCTCTGATGGCACGGCCCAAGCCTCGGGCAGCAAACACATACAGCACAGGGTTGAGCGCACTTTTGATGTACACCAGGAACAGAGATATGTATGTGCCAGAAACCGCTCGGTTATACAGCGCGTCCTGTTTATTAAGACGTCCCTTGGCCAAGGCCAGCACGAATCGACAAACAAAATAGGGCACCCAGCAGGTGAGGAAGAGGAGCATGGTGAAAAAGAGCACGTGGTACATCCTGGTCATCCTGCGGGCGTTTGAAAGGGAGGACGAGGAGGTGGGCGTTGGGGGCATTGCTTGCTGAACGGTGAGCAAAACGGCCAGGTTACTTCCCAAGAACACCAGCAGGGGCAAGATGAAACCCGCTATGGTTTCTATGACAAACATCGCCATGTCAAACTCCCCACTCTCCTGGCACTTGTATGTACCGTTTTTTCCCTGTAGGACGGCGGTGTGGAGGTAGGGGGCAGACAAGGCGGTGGCCATCAGCCATAAGATGCCACAGGCCAGAGGGACGGCCCACGAGGGGCGTCGCAGTCGAGCCCACATGGGCCTCAGCAGGCACAGGCATCGCTCCAGGGCCACGGCACAGAGCAGGAAGGCGGAGGCGTACAGCCCCAGGCATCGCAGGAACATGACCAGGCGGCAGAAGACAAGACCAAACGGCCAGCTGTAGTTGTGAGCCACGTAGCCCAACATGAGGGGAGTACGCAGGAGCAGCAGCAGGTCGGCCACGGCCAGGTTCAGGACGTAAATACGGAAACTGCTGGCAGCACGAGTCTCCTCACTGCTGCCTCTGCGCACCAGGTGGCGGTGACTCCGCAGCCCAAGGGCCCAAACCACCAGGCCATTCAGAGGTACCCCCACCTCGAGGAACCGAGAGAACCGGCCGTCAGTTAACGTTACATTCAGGGTGACCGACTTTTAAAGCAACAGTTTGACATTTCGGGAAATATGCTTATTTGCTTTACTGCGGAAAGTTAAATGAGAAGATGGATACCACTCTCATGTCTTTGAAGCTATAGCCATCAGCACATTAGCTTAGCATAAAGGAAAGAAAAGGTATAAAGTCTTTATGCGAAGCTAACCCGCTGCTGGCTGCAGCTACACATTTACCATACAGACACAACAGTGGTATTGATCTTCTCATCGCACTCTTGACAAACTGCGAATACAGGTAGGTATATCCCGAAGCGTTGTACTATTCCTTCAAAATATGTTAAGAGCAACATGGTGACAACATGGCCTATGCTCACCTGTGTATTTGTTAAGTGGGTTTTATCATAAAGGTAATATTGTTGCACGTCCAATAATTTGTTCAACAAGTTCAAGCTGACTGAGTCACTCAGTGGCCATAAACAAGAATGTGTTTGTGATCCCCAAACCCCAGAGAACTAACAGACAAATCCTACTATTATTATATACCATTATGAAGCCCGCATGTCAATACAGCTCTGGAAGAAAAAAAAAAAGACCACTTAACATTAATTTCTCAATGTTAAGTGGTCTCTTAATTTTTTTGCAGGGCTGTATTTCCAGCCACAGATGCAACTAAAAAGCGTACAATATTTATGGCACAGGCTGGTTGCGGAGCCATAGAGGATTTCTCACCAGGAAGATGAGCAGAGTGACTATGATTTGGACTCCCTTGAGTGCCTCCCCCTGCCAAGAGCTGCTGGAGCTGTTCAGCGTTCCGTTCATGTTGGTCATTGATGTGATGTCACGCTGGAGATGAGCCTGAAACACAAAAGACATTCGCTTGATGCCACAGATGCATATATAGTGTGGCTGTGTTTCCGTTCTGAGATTCCACGAGAAATGTAGCATGAAAATAAAAGTGATCCGTTTTGCCCTAGACAAATTGGAAAAGGGGCAACGTGCGTGATTGCATATGAATATGGATTTCATATGTGTCAGTTGCCTAAAATGCAGACAAGCTGATGTCCACATCGCACACCAACATGTCACCACAGACTTCCTTCCTTACATTTCCTCAGTGCTGTTTCATTTCTGGAAACTCTACTGTGTAACATTTAAAGATCAAATACATAGCTGGGGCTATAAAACAAAGTGAGTGTAGTACTCTGTGTCATATCTCTTCCACTCCACCGCACACTTGTTTTGATCACTTAAGAGGATGTTGTGTTGACTTATTTACATTACATTTAGCAGACACTTTTATCCAAAGCGACTTACATATGAGAACATTCACAAACCGAAGGCGCCGCTTCAGGAGCATTTTTTGGGGTTCAGTATCTTGCTCAAGGATACTTTGACACATGGCTGGGGGATCGAACCGCTGACCTTCCCATTGGTAGGCGACCGTTCTGCCACCAAGCCACAGCCATAAATAGACTTATGTTAATTTGCTGGAGACTTTCCCTAACCTCAACCCCTAACCCTAACCGTATCCTTAGAAAATCTAAATGGTTAACCAGTCATCCCGGCTTTTTGTCCGCAAATGAGTTGAGTGCCCACCATGTGACCATAGTTTTGTCCCCGCAAGGTGATGAATTCAAGCACACAAACGCGCGCACACAGATTACTTGTGTCAGGTGTTACATTCGCAGTAATGATTACAGAGAAAGGTTGTTTTTTTTGGTTTTTTTCCCTGTAGCCACCGTTGCCCCGGGGCCCTGCCTGAGTGTGGACTGAGCCTGTTTCTGTGCACCTGGAATGAGAACAGCATGCATGCAAACACTCCTGCATTAATGAACACACCTCTCTCGCTCTCCACACAGTAGCAGCGCTAACCTGTCCCAAAGTTACTGATAGAAGTTGTCGTTCTCTTATTAAAAGCTCACAAAGTTCAGATTTCTAGAATCTACCCGTAACCAAGCAGTTTCGGATTTACGACGTGTCACTGTTAAAAAGCTGCTTCACATCATTTGGAAGTTAATTTAAAGAGTTTGCTTCTTACCTCCTTTATTTGCCTTGTGTGTGGGAGAAATGAAGCTGGAGATAAAGAAAAAAGGAGTGCCTGCTGGCTGTTACAAGAACAATCTCTCTCTCTCTCTCTCTTTCCTGTGTTTGATTGCAACACACTCCTTATATGAACATATCTATCAACATCAGAGAGATTAGTGCCAATCATATTTTTCAACCAATAAAATACTGTTTCCTTTGAATCCAAACAGCTTTTATCAACTAAGATTAAACATTAACCTTAGAGGCATAAAATGGTAAAATGTCTTCCAACTGGGAAATAGTTAAAAAGCTAGAAAGCATTTCAAAGATTTTTTGCTTTTAAATTACTATTATTTTATGCAATTTTTTTTATCTGCAAGGAACCTAATTAGTGCGCTTGCTTCAGTGATGCACATTCATGTTCTCCAATTTTCTTCGTTATTCCTCTGCTTGTTCTTCTGGTCAAAACTTTGGCACCTTCTGTAAATAGCCCACATGTGTTCAGCAAGAAACTTAAAACGTTTCCAGATGTTTTACATTAAGAATTTTACACACATGTCTTTGTTTTCTGTCTATGTTAAGCTCCATTATGCATCTATGGGAAGCTTAGGGTACCAGATGACAAAATTAGAGTAAGAAACTGTGGTTCCCTTTCAAGGGAACTTCAACGCTGCGTCAGCTGACGCTATGGGGAACGCCTCCAGCGTGACAGCCTCTGAATCTCTTGTAACAACTTAGACCAATCTTGATTGGGTCCGACGTCAACACGTGACGCACGCCGGCGGAACCGGAGGTATAAAGGGAGCCGGCTTCACTGTTGTCGTCAGCCTTCTGATCTTCAGCAAGCCCTCTGAGTCTCAAAATGGCGAGTGTGAAGCGGTTTCGGCAGTGTGTTTACCCATGCCCACGCTATATCCCGGACGG
Source organism: Coreoperca whiteheadi (assembly GCA_011952105.1). Taxonomy (NCBI): domain Eukaryota; kingdom Metazoa; phylum Chordata; class Actinopteri; order Centrarchiformes; family Sinipercidae; genus Coreoperca; species Coreoperca whiteheadi. The sequence continues at coordinate 12,869,950 of CM022485.1, forward strand.
CGACACCCACGACATGTGTGCGGCCTGTTTGGGTAGAGAGCATGCACTGGCAGCCCTCGAGGGGGCTGGCTGTGTGCATTGCGAGCGTCTCCCGGTTCGGAAGCTCCGCTCTCGGCTGGCGCTTTTCGAGGAAGGCGGCCAGCTCTGCTCCCCACGCGGTAAGGGACCGGCGGTTGCTGAGGCATCCCGGCGACTTCACTCCTGGGGATCGCAGATGGACCTCGGCGACGAAGGTGAGACAGCTTCGGCTCTTTCTTTCCCTTCATCCGCGGGGTCTTTCTCCCGCTTTCGGGATCCGGAAGCCCGCACCGGGTCGGCGGCTTCTTCCGTCCCGCAGCGGGAGCCTGCTGTCCGGGACTCCGGTTCTGAGGAACTGGATGTACTCGGAGCGGATGGCGGAGACATGGGTGGCTCGTCAGCCCATTCTCCGCAGTATGACGAGCTGCTGGAGGTGGTTTCCCGTGCGGTGGCTAGGCTCAATATCGCTTGGCCTGCGGAAGAGCAGGACGCTCGTCGACGGAGTAAGCTCGACGAGCGTTTCCTTGTAGCCCCACCTCCTCGCCCGCGTCGGGAGTTACCGTTCTTTCCGGACCTCCATATTGAGGTATCGAAGTCCTGGTCCCGGCCATATTCTACACGGCTTTCTGGCCCGACTGGTCGCCAGTACGCTTCGATCAGCGGGCGCAAAGAGAACGGTTACGGCACCATGCCTGGCATTGAGGAGACGCTGGCAGCGTACTTATCGCCGGAGGCCGCGTCCTCCCTGAAAACCCCGACGTTGCCTACTAAGCCATGCCGTACTACCTCGGCTTTAGTCGGCAAGGCTTACATGGCGGCAGGTCAGGCCGGTGCGTGCCTTCACACCATGGCGGTCTTGCAGGCGTACCAGGCCGATCTGCTTGACGACCTCGATGACGGGGGGCCCCTCGCATCCGAGGATGTGAAGGAGCTTCGCCGAGCGACAGATTTATCGCTCAGGGCCACGAAGGATACGGCCCGAGCTATCGGGCGCTCCATGGCCCTGCTCGTGGCGACAGAGCGCCACCTATGGCTAACTCTGTCTGGTATCAAGGAGAGGGATAAGACCTTCCTTTTGGATGCCCCGCTTTCACCCGCCGGTCTCTTCGGGAAAGCGGTGGACTCAGTGGTCGAGCGCTTCAGGGAAGCGCGCCAACAGGCTGCAGCCTTTCAGCGATTTATCCCTCGTCGAAAGAGGTCGCGGGCCGGGGCTGAGGGTGGACCACCTCAGCCTTCGACGTCTCGCAGCTCGTACATGCTGGCCCAAAAAGCGAGCGTGGCTCAGCGTGCCCCTCCCCAGCGGTCGAGGGGTTCGCTCCCGCCTGCTCGACGGGGGCCTGATCGGGAGAAGGCGGACCTGAGGGCCGTGCTTCTCGCCCGACAGGCTTCCAAAAAGAGGCCCTGACGTGAGCGTCGGGCCTCTGAGGGCGCCCCCCACATGGGTCGAGCGAAAAGATGTCTCCCCATTGGGCCCTCAGGAACTCAGCCGCTTCACCCCGCCGTCAGGGACGCTTCGGGGCGTGGCAAGTTCCGTGCAACCGCCGCCTTTAGACCTGCACGGACGTGCAGCAGTCGGGGCAGAGTTGCGTCCTCTACAGAGGCCTGTAGACGTTCATTTCCGGTTGTCTCCCGCCGCTTTGTCGCTTCGGGACACCGTAGCTCTCACATCGCAGATACGGGGGGCGGTCACGCATGCACATGCCGATCCTCGGGGATTTCCCGCCGCTACAGCGCTTCGGGTAACCGAGGCCGCCACTCCGGGTCTCCCAGGCACCAGCCTCGAGCGGTTGGTCCCCCTGAGGGAATTTCTGCCTGCTTGGGAAGCATTGCCCGGCGTGTCGCACTGGGTTTTGCGCACCGTCCGACAAGGCTACACGCTTCAGTTTCGGTCTCGACCCCCCGGATTCCGAGGAATCCTGGAGACCAGGGTCAACCAAGTACAAGCACAAGTGATGGAGCAAGAAATTCACTCCCTCCTGTGCAAAGGGGCCATAGAACAGATCCCCGACAGCGAGATGTTTTCCGGGTTCTACAGCCGGTACTTTATAGTCCCGAAGAGAGACGGTGGTCTGCGCCCCATCTTGGATCTTCGTCACCTGAACCGGCCTCTGAGGAGGCTCCGGTTCCGGATGTTAACGATCCCTATGATTGTGAGTCAAATTCAGTCCGAGAACTGGTTTGTCACAATCGATCTGAAGGACGCATACTTCCATGTCTCTGTCATTCCGGGACACCGGAAGTTCCTGCGGTTCGCTTTCGGGGGCAAAGCTTACCAATATCGGGTGCTTCCTTTCGGCCTGGCACTCTCCCCCCGCACCTTTACAAAATGCATGGATTCCGCCCTGGCTCCTCTCAGACTCCAGGGGATCCACATCCTCAATTACTTGGACGACTGGTTGATTCTAGCCCAGTCTCGTCTACTCGCGGTACAGCATCGAGATGTTGTACTTGCGCACTTGAGGTGCTTGGGGTTGAGGCTCAACACGAGCAAGAGCACGCTCACTCCGACACAAAGGATCACGTTCCGCTTGGATTGCTGCGCATGAGGCAACTGTAGTGGTGGCTCAGGGACGCCGGGTTTTCCCCGAGGGGCAATCCTTTTCGCCTGATCAAGGTTACGCCCAGATGCATGCGTGCCTTAGACAGGTGGAGACAACGGACGTTCCTGACCCAAGGCCCAGTGCTGGGCATGGTGTACCACCGTCGCACACTATCGACGGACGCCTCCAGCACCGGATGGGGCGCGGTTCTGGAAGGCCGCACAGCCCGAGGTCTGTGGCTAGCTGGTTGGAGATCTACAGTCCCTGTCGGTGGCTCCTGCTAACCTGGAGATCGTTCCAGGCGCGGTTAGAGCCATCCTGCATCCTAGGCCGGGATACGTACCTAAAGTACCCACTGAGGTGGCCCGGCCGGTTGTCCTGCAGGCGTTCCATCCTCCAGTATCGGCGGAACAGGAAGGTGAAAGGCTGCAACTGCTTTGTCCAGTCAGAGCCCTGGAAGTTTATGTCCGGAGGACATCCCAGTGGCGTAAATCGGACCAATTGCTGGTATGCTTCGGGCCCCCTCGTAAGGGCTGCCCGACCTAGACCGCCTACACAATCCGGGGTCTGTGGCTCTCTTGTCTTGAAGTGTGCCCTGATGGCTTCACACTCGCGGCAGGCATCCCTTCAGCATGGCGGAGTTGGTACTGCGTTCCCCATAGCGTCAGCTGACGCAGCGTTGAAGTTCCCTTGAAAGGGAACGTACCAGGTTACGTAGGTAACCATGGTTCCCTGATAGGGAACGAGACGCTGCGTCTCGCTGCCATACTTCCGGCATGCCTGTGAGCGGCTTGCTTCGGTCGATCAGAAGGCTGACGACAACAGTGAAGCCGGCTCCCTTTATACCTCCGGTTCCGCCGGCGTGCGTCACGTGTTGACGTCGGACCCAATCAAGATTGGTCTAAGTTGTTACAAGAGATTCAGAGGCTGTCACGCTGGAGGCGTTCCCCATAGCGTCAGCTGACGCAGCGTCTCGTTCCCTATCAGGGAACCATGGTTACCTACGTAACCTGGTACGTTTTTAACACCGGAAAAAATTTTGAAACTGCTTTCAGTCTCACAGTTTCAACTTGTGACACACACACACACACACACATTTAATAAATTAAAATGTTGCCACAAACCTCCTTTATCTTAAAATGTAGACTTTGAACTCACTGCAGGTCAAGTTACTTATGCTTTTTGTTACCTTGTGGTATTATATTGCGTCCATTGTCTTCCTTATATGTAAGTCGCTTTGGATAAAAGCGTCTGCTAAATGATTAAATGTAAATGTTATGGAAGTCTAACCCTTCATTGATTGGGGAGAGAGCTGTCAAACTCATTCACTGCCGCTAATACTGAAGGGTGAATCTTTCTTCATTCTACCCTTTTTTTCAACATACAGATTCTTCCATAATTTGAACACGGCGTATTTATAAACGAGGTATATAATCAGCCACTGATCACATTTAAAAAAAACTTAGATCTGAAGTTATACATTTTGGGCAATTATTGTCATTTTCCATATCTCTCGTGACTTTACAAGACTTCATCCACCTCACATTGATGTGTGTTGTTTGGCTAGTTAGTCTTCAGGAAATGAGTGTGCCTGTGCAGATCAGTTCATATCTTGGGTCACTGTGGTAACTGTTACCTCAAAATATTAAGGTCTCTGGTTTCATTTTATGGCCAACTTTCCTGCTGGTTGGTGAAGATGCTCTTGGCACCAAAACACGGTCCTGATAATTGAAGTTGGTTGATTCAACACAACTTTCTGCTTCACAAGACTGTCCAGGTCACACAGGTGTACAGTATGGTGTGTGGTTAAAAGGGTGTGTTTGTGCTATTAGAGCGGCTGCCTCCCAACCTTTGGAGGTCTGGGGGTCAAATCCCACTCTGGCCCACAGAGATGTGGGTTGCTAAAGATACTGCAGTCACTGCACCCTACTATGATACTGGCTTTACAGTTGGTGCTGGTTGATTAGGGATTTTGAGGCAGTTTTAAATGCACTGAAAACCTTCCTTTTAACAAAAATGAGTACACAAAATTAGACCTTCTGTATTTTCATACCAGAATGCTGGTGATGTACTATATTTTTGTTATTGTCAACAAATGTACTAGTATTTACTGCAGCAAGACGGAGAGTAAGTGACCTATAGTGCCCGCCCATGTTTGTGGTAATGAAGAAACATGTCACCCAGTGCAACGGTGTGGCTCAGTGATGTGTTTTCAATAGTTTTAGACAACAACGGATCTGTGTGGCACAGAGGAATAAGTGTTTGCTTTGATGACAACTTTTTCCTCTGTGGTGGTCCATTTATTTATGAGTTGTTTTTTTTACAGTCCTTCCTCACAGTGATGATGACATGATGATGCAATAGTAGACCTTCACCAGTAGATGGCAGTGCCGCTCATTTGCTCAAACAGTGAGGAACTCTAATTGGTCATTTCTGTCCTGATGTGGTTTTTAGGATTTAGATTTTTTCTACATTTTATCATTTATTTAGGAATTAAGACAATTGCTTCAGTCATTGTAGGGCAGTTTACTGTCACATTTGGGATGTTTGGTTAGTACTGAAATACATCTTTTGTTCAGATGTCTGTCTACTCTGTCCTGAAAAAGGAACTTTTAAAGCTAACATAATCTATATGACTATAATTACGTTCAACATTTAAACATTGCACTTTATTTTCCTTTTTTATTACTGTAATCAGCTTGTCTTTGTTCATTTGTTAACAGCAAAAAACAACAACAACTACAGCTTCAATGTTTATTTGTATCCATTTTGCAGTCAGTACCACCTTCAATCTGTGGACACAACTATTAATCAATTAATTACAAAGTGACTAAATACTTAACCCAGAATGGGAGTATGACACTATTTCAATACAGAAGCAGACACTGACTAAAGAGAACCATTTAGAACTCAAACAGGTTGGTCACTCATTTATTGTGACATGTTTTAATGCGGAAAAATTAAATTTTTGATTGATTTTTGGCAGATTGTCACTGTGTGGGAGAAGACAGACTATCTGAATTGATCGTATATACATGTTTTCATGTTGCTACATCCTAATAATCTCTAATAAATCTCTAATAACCTCAAACAATTCTAATAATAATAATTTTACTATATAATTTGTTTTTTTTTCCTTTTAATTGTCAACAAAAAACATCTACTTCAATTACACAACCACGAAGGAACCATATTACATTCCACATTGATTATGATTACATGACATCAAGACATTACATTACCCGACATTACATACATCTTGAAATACATGTGAGGATCCGAAACATGTTATGCTTTTGAATAGACACGTTTAAATAGATACGTTTTAAATACAGTGTGCAGGTTACTTAATGCTGTCCTCTCAATGTTTCTTAGCATTTGGTTTGACTGGGGAAAAGAAATGCTATGATGGTCGGTGGCTGCTAAAAGGAAACAAACAAAAGTAAAATTAATTAACTTGCTTTAAACACTCAGCAATGGATCAAATTAAGTCTGAAACAGAAGCAGTTTGTAGCCGAAATGCTGTCATGACAACTCATTTCCATGATATCGACAAAACCTCATTGTGTCAAAGCATGTTACATGAATGTGCAAATATGTTGTTATAAATATTGACTATAATTTGCTTTCTTAGAAAAAAATCCTTTACTACAATACAGTTAACAAATTTCACATTTTTCATCTGTTAAAATCTCAACTAAAGACTGATGTTCTTTTACACCCATGCGTACATATATGATGTACACATACCAGACTGCTGCAAACTAAATTTTGTATTGTAGATATTTCAAGTAATGCTTTTTAAATATATTTACTTAAATAATTATTTATAGAGCTTTGGAAATGATCTGCTCTAGAAACCGAGCCTTTCGGTTTTCAGTGTTTTACATCACAAGTGTGACATCACATGTTGGGGAGGCGAAAGACTTCTCTTTAGTTTCTGTTTGGAGACCGCGGAGGCAGTGTACAATACTAATCTATGATGTATGAAATATACAATGCGTTGTGTGGTAGGACAAATCCTCAAGCAAAAAGCAAAAACATATATACATTAATTGAGAAAAAAAAGTGACATTTTTCTTTTCAAGTAGTCCTAGAATTTATATTATGAACAGTAGATCGAACATTGATTTTCATGAAATCAGTCGATCAGAAACGACAGTTCCAATAACCAAAAACATGAGAAGTGTGCGCATATTTAAAGCAGTTTGTGGAATTGAATCATAACCAGCGTTGGTATTTCCACTTCTGAAGCTCACCCACACTTCCTTTAAACCGTCTAATTTTAGATGCAGGGGTTTTGATCGGGGAAACCGAGCGCTCATATGTTACTGTGAAAGAGCAGGAATGAAAGACAACTCTGCTTTATTGCTCTTTGTTGCTCAGATATTAGTTCTATAATATTGTTTTGGGAATTAAAACAAAAGCTGCTTTAGATCTGAAACAGATGTCGGTAATGATATATGAAAACAATCGATGTGTCTCTTTCTGAAATGTTCCCCTTGGTGCCACACGTCACACTTTGAGGACACGCAGACCAAGACACAATGACAGCAGAGAGAGCTGGAAAGGCTATCAGATCATATCAGCTGCATGTCTGTTGGGCCTCATGCATATCCCACATATGACAGGAAAACAGTGAAGTCAGGCCCTCAGGTTGCCCACGTGGAAACACTGAAACAGAGCGCGGCGCTGTAGAAACAGAGAGAAAAAGAAAGTATGTTTTTTTTCCCCCCCTTTTGACTAGACATAAATACAACTCATAAAAATAATTTTGCTCTAATGGACAAACTTTCACACTGGCTTGTTTCTGGTTTCCTGCGAGAGAAGCTCAAAAACAAATTGAAAGTAGGTGAGTTTATGAGCGATGGTGAAGGTGGTGATAAAGGTCCTCTTGACAAAATGTCATGTTTTGTCCCTTCAGCTGAAGTTCAAAAGAAGATTAGGATCTGCTTTCCCCTCAACACCTAAATACGTCAGTTTCTCTCTGAGGCGACGGACACACACCTTTTCTGTCTCTCAACGCACACATTTTCACATGATGATGTGAAGTTTTCTGATCACCAAGACAATACACGGCCTGTTCTTAAATGAAAAGGGAAAGTTATAAAGCGGCGACAGAACGCTAGACAGAAGAAGTGAGGACTGCCATTGAAGCCTCCTCAGCTGGCATATTACACATTGTGAATTTCCAGTACATGAAGGGGGGCGGTCCCTGCCGCAGCTCTGCTTCTTCCCCCGCCTCCTCATGTACTTTCACCCTTTTCCCTTCAACTACTACACTGTCTTTTTCAATGTGTTTCCTTTTAACATGCTCACAGGAATGTAATGTACTTGATCTTGGTCCACTGAATAAGTGTAAGAAAAAGATTTGCACGAAGCTAAAGTGTGCAGCCAGCGAGTCAGAAAATGCTATTCTCAATGCAAGCGGGGTGGGGGGTGGGGGTATAGGTAGTGAGAAAGGATGGGGAGGCACCTTGTCTTCTCAGAAACAGAGCAGTATGACTTGGTTACTGGGTTACCACAAGCAAACACTGCGGGCAATGAGATTCTGGGCCAGTTTATATGCAGCATCTGAGATATGTAATGAGGATAGTTTGCAGGATCACAGTCATTTAGTGGAAAAGGGTCTTTTTCAAAATCCCCACTGGTGACACTCCTATAACTGTCAGAAATCCTATTCATTTCACGACCCTGCTCAGTCATCGTGTTCAGTGATTGTACAGGTGGCTTGATAAGAAGTGAGTAAAGATGTGAGTAAAGGTGTAAATATGAAAACAGTGACTTCCATGAAATGATCCCCAATAGAATAAAATGTTGTCAGAAGTCTCCTTTGTCCAAGTTCTACAATCCTGATCCAAAGAAAAACTGTGGGTATCCACTAATCACTACAGATGTTTGGTTTTTCTTGAGTATCTCAACAATTACTGGAAGAGATTGCCATGAAATTTGGTACAGATATTCATAGCCCCAGGTGACATCATAGGGACTTTGATGATCCCCTAAGTTTTCATCCAGCGCCACCAGCAGGTCAAAATGTCTTAACATCTCTAAAAAAAAGTTGTTCAGAAAATTATGTCTCCAAGATGATGAATCCCAATGGCTTTGGTGATCTTCTGAGTGTAACTATAGTGCCAATATGAGGTTAAACCTTGTGGTTTTGAGGGAACTTTGGCAACAGCTTTGGATAGTTTGCCGTGAAAATTGGAACACAAACATTCATGTTTGCCTCAGGATAAATTGTAATCGTGTTGGTTATCCTTTAACTTTTCGTATTGAGCCATCATCAGGTCAGAATTTGAACATGTCCACTACTTTGGTTTATGGCCAAATACCTGCAAAACTAATGACATTCCCATCAGCCTCAGCTGTACTTTGTGTTTAGTGTTAGCAAATGGTTAGCATGCTGCTGCTAGCATTTAGCTCAAAGCCTCGCTATGTCTTAAGTACAACCTCCAAGAGCTGCTTGCACGGCTGTAGACTCGAATGGAGTTTCCCAAATCCACACCAATTCTAAGCAGGTTTTTATCATATAATACTATTTAAGTTTATAGTGTGTTCACACTGGAAAATGAAGTACACTCAAACCAGACAGCACGCGGATTAAATACGGTCAATATTTGAGTGAGTTGTTGATGGACACTATTTGCTGACAATGCAATGCACAAAGGAAATAGAGGCGCTGCTCACAGCTGGAAAAAAATTGTAATAAATTGTGGGTGGGGGCGAAATCTTGATGAACAAAAAGTACAAAATCTTGGGAAAGACATTTTGCTGAAGTTTTATTTGCAGTTTAATGGATGTCTGACATTTCATGTAGCCTATTGTATCATTTCCTATTAGTGTAAAGTAGTTAAGTCTGTTGATTTTTTTGTATACCGACTAGTATAACATGACAACAAGTCCTGGAAATATGAGGTGTGTGTCACTTGCATTTTGTTCAAGGCTGCTCAATTCTATATTATGGGTGAGGTTGTTGTTAAATGTCTGTCTTTAATTCTCATGTTTTTGTTGTGGTTATATTTGTCTGGTAGTTGCCACAACGACAAAGAACTAATAACAAACAACTAACTAACTAACTAACTAACTAACTAACTAACTATGATGATTATTAGTATGTAGTTCAGATTCAGGACACAGCTTCAGTCTTATTTCTTAAAGGAAAGTGAGGACTCACCAACTGTTAGTGTGTTTAATTCCTCTTTATTTATCCATCCATTCTCTTTATTGAGGCAGTGAAGAAAATGTGAGGAAAGGAAACTGTGGAAAAGCTTTGGACAGTTCAATACAGAACCAACAGGGTTTGGTTCCAAAGGCAGAGCTCAAACTATCATATATATCAAATTTGGTATTATCATCAGATTAATTTAATGTGTGACTAAAATGGCAGCCTCTGTGGCTCAAATCCATCTTGCTTTAATAACCTCCAGCTTTATTAAATTAAATTCCTCTGAATAGCACATTCAAATTCCTTTAAAAGTAGTGTGAAGAGGAGGAGATTCAGATCTTACACATGTTCCTCAAATGCAACCATGCATTTATTCTGTTTTCCTGTCAAATCTTTGACGTGTTACATATTTGAACAAATAATTGAATTTAAATTCATAATGTCAAACTGCTGTCATCATGCTGACCTCTATTGCTGTCATCACAGTTGACATAACTGTAAAAAACTTTAAATCCAAGAAATGAATACATTTTCTCTTCTGTAGGCAGCATTTACATAAAAGATAAATGGTGTCTTAGCCTACTGCAAATTTGTTGCGTGATTTTCTTTTTCTCTTTAATAGTCATTCTGTTAGAAGGGGATTTCACATGACTCACAGGCAAGTGTATAAAAGACATGTAAACCCACATTTTGGTTTACTGTTCAATGGGAGAGAGAGAGACAAATACAGAGGGTGCAGAGAAGGCAGAAGAGAGACAGACGCTTGGCAGAGAAGAAAGCGAGAGGCACCAGTTGCTGAAAGAGGAAGTGTTGTTGGTGTATTCAGGATACAGGTCAGTAACTACCTAATTACCATTACAACGAACACACACACACACACACACACACACAAACTTGCTTCCTGATAATGTCTCATTTTAGATTAGCATCTTGATTCTCAACCAGAGTCGACATATAACAGCGCCTATTACATCCTGTTACATCTCACAACATCTCTGAAGAGAGATTATAGATACAGAACTTTACTTATAGTTCCAGCTGCCCCACACCTGGACCTTTTCTGTCTTTTTAAACTCGGCTTTTAAACACTCGTCCAGGTATCTGATTCTGCGCTCTTAAAGTTTTTTAATCCCACGGACCCTTTAGAGGTGGTTCAAACTCACAGAAATGTATTTCAGATTTCTAATGACACCAGGCTGAATTACAGGGAATGGTGTAAAAAAAGAGCAGCCATAAATAAATGCCTAAATGATATCTTATCAAATTTGAAACCCAAGTTTTTTAAGGGAAACTATAAGGAAGATAGTGAGATAATTGGGGTTCAAAGTGCTCAATGTGTCTACAGTGCAGTACAGTATTTTCTGTTTACTAATTAATGGGGCCATTTTGTCAGCAAAGTAAGAGTTTAGATAGAGATGCCCTTTTAAAATATAGCCTAACCAGGATTTATTTTTCTCACCAAAAGTAAAATATTTCAATGTTTTCTTGTAATCTACAAGAAACAGCAATCTACCGCAAAGTCACAACACAGTCCAGTTATCTGCTTATGTAGTGAGAACTTGTGAATGAAACACTGCAATTCAAATGTATAAATGATCTCTCAAAGCAAACCAGTGATCAGTGCATCTGTCACCCTCTGCAGGACATCCAGGTCTGAACACCACCAGTGAGGTAAGCATGTGGATGATGAAACCAGCCCTCAAGTCTAGTCCCAGGTTGAGGTTAATGCTAATCGTGATAGGGGTTGTCCATTACCAGACACCTAACATGTTAGCATTAGCTTCGCTCTGGGAGATCTCACAACAAAAAACTAAATAAAAGAACCAAGGCCCCCATGGCTGCATCTAACCCAGCTATCTCTGGTGCTGGCACTGGGAGGAAGAAGGAATCATCAGACACAAAGTGAAATGTGCATGGACTAACATACACACTGCTATAAAAGATGATCCTGCTCTCTGTGACAATGTCAAGATGCTGCAGTCGTGGGACATAAGAAACAGCACATTTAAAGTTCTTAGCATATTGTTTACTCTTATATCGGGCGCCATATCCTTGATTTGCAACCTTTTCAACACAAAGATCATTGTTAAAGATAATGTAAAATGTAAACCCACATAGGTACAGCAGTCACTTTGGCTCATTAGACCTCTTCCTAGGCATGTTCAGATGGACTCCTTTATGATTCAATTGAGTATATATTCAGGTTTCCGGTATTGTCTGCTCAACATAAACCAGATCACCCAGAATAGACAAATAGCTGTCTGGCTTTGGAATAATACATCCTTCTCAAAATCACCCATAATGTCTATGTGTCACGTATACCTTCATATAATGGATCATTTGAATATTCTATTTTGGAAACAAATGCTGCAAATGATATATTATGACACTGAGAGCACTGTGTGCCATGTGCCCATAAAGACAGAAATAATCCAATTCAGAAAAACCGAAAGATGAAGCGTTAAGTGTGAAAATTCTTATTCATGAGCTAAATAAACCATTGACAACCGTGTGACAATAAATGCATTGTCTCAAAGTTGTAAGCAGGCCTGTTTTATTAACTCATGAAAAGCTGATGTTTTGGAGATATTTTCTTCACAACATGATATTTAACATAAATTGTATTTTGATTTGAAGGGGATTTTCATTGCAATATTTAGTCATGGTGATTCCGATTGCGGAATAGATTATAATCTGTCCTCTATTGTGCCTGATTTTTCCTAACATGAATAAAATGGTTCCAGAAATAACTGTATCTGAAATTGCAGCAGTTAAAGACAAAACTGTGGAAAAAAAACAAATTAAAAGTCCTCTGGGCCAGTCCATTCTCAGACAAACCAAAAACCTAATTGTTACAAAGACATGCAGACATTTTTGATTGACTGTTCCACTCACGTCTGACTTTATGTTATGTTTGGAATCTGCATTGTAAATGTATGTTGGCGGCTGAATGCATGACAATAAAATAAAATCAATCAGAAACATCTGATGGCTGTATATCTGAAGTTTGTTCTAAACCAAAAGGGAGACCTTTATAATTTTGTGTTTACATGAGAAAAAATCTCTGCATCTGCTTTATCTGTGTAGTCGTAAGTATTCAGACCCTTTACTTAGGTCAAAGTACAAATAACACACTGTAAAAAAATACTCCATTGCAAATCATGGTCCTGCATTGAAAAAGTATGTAAGTATAACCAAGAAAATGTACTTAAAGTATTAAAAGTAAAATTACTCAATGCAGTAAAATGTCCCCTTTGACTGTTATACTATACGATTAGATTATTATTACTCACACATGAATGTAAAAGCAGCATTTTACTGTTGCAATTAGTTGAGGTGGTGGTCATTTTTAACTATTTTGTATAGGACTGCATCTAATGTTTATTTTCATTATGGATTAATCGGCTGATTATTTTGCCCATTAATCGATTGATTGTTTGGTTTGTAAGAATTCGGAAAATAGTTTGTCGCTTGTTTAGTTCAACCAACAGTCCAAACCTTAAAATTATTTAAAAATAAAGCAAAATATTTAAAAGGAAAAGCAGAATATCTTCACATTTGAGAAGCTGGTACCATGAAATGTTTTTATATAAAAAATTACTTTCTGTCAAAGGAACTAATCGTTTCAGCTGTACTTGCATATACTGTTGGGTAGTTTGAGTTAAAACCACAACATCATATTTTATAATATATATGTAACTAAAGCTGTAAAAGAAATGGAGTGGAGTAAAAAGCACGATAGCTCCCTCTGAAATGTGCCGCAGTAGAAGTAAAGTGTCATGAAAAGAAAAGACTCAAGTAAAATTCCTCAAATTTGTACTTAAATACAGGACTTGAGTAAATAGACTTAGTTACATTCCACCACTGGTTTTCGATGTCAATAAAACTGGAGGTTTAAATGAATTATAAACATATTACCAGAAACTTTGAACCCAGACAGTCCAGTTAGTTCCTGACAGGAACGCAGACATTTTCTGTGCAGTTCAGCCATCATTTGTGGTGCTTTAGTCTTGTGACAGAAGCCCTGTGTAATCTTTTAAACCACTTTGTCATTAGGTTAGATTGCCTGAAAACTATGGGATTACAGACATGGCTCCTTGGTTGCAGTATGTACAGGATTTTAAAGAAAATGTCAAGAAAATGTCAAGCTCAGGATATAGTGGAGGATTTCCCAAACTCATTTGGTCACTGGTTTTATATTTAAGGAATGTACTCAATGTTAAGAAATAGATGCACATCTTTATGAGCTGATCTCATTAAAGTCTATGTGTCCTAAGTTCTAGGTTCATTTAAGGTGATCACTGAGTCACAGCTTTCACTCGTCTTTTCTGTTCGTCACCACATCAGTGTTTCCCAGGGGAAGACCGCAAAGTGCACAATTAGTCAGATCTGTACTCTCTTGTCCTGAACTTCCTCGTATGGTTAATTAACTGAGAAGAATCAAATCTTTGAGTTGGGGATAAGTTTTGTTTTTTGTTTGGGCCTATGAAAATATACCTGTTTTGTTTGAATACAGTAGATGTAAGCTGACTTTATAAACACTATCCAAGCATATGTTACAGGTCAAACCACACACACACGTATATATATATATATATATATATATATATATATATATATATATATACATTATATAAATGCTCAGTCCCATTACAGTCGAAAGTAATGTATCAAATACACATCTTGAAAACAATATGAATAGTACAAAGAAAGAATACTGAAAGGATATTCATGGTGTGGATGATTAAGGTAATACAAACAAGAGTACATTTCCAGATACACAAAAATTTCTTCTGTACAGAATCACAGGTTTCCCCCCTTATATCATAAGCTGTCAGTTAAGTCAGCCAGTTTTATTTAGCCTATATAACCCAAAATCATAAATATACCTCAAAGGGCTTTACAGTCTGTCTATCCTCATGCTCTTAATTCGGATGAGGAAAACTCATTAAAAAAAAAAAAATAAATAATAATAATAATAATGATAAATAAATTATTAGCTCCAAGAGGTGCATGTTATATATTAAAATTAAGTTAATTTGGGAGAAGTGGGAAAAAACAAGTTTTAGGATTTTTATAGATTTTCTTTTAGTAATTGATTTTTAACAGGTGTTGAGATAATAAAATCTGTATAATGATCTTGATATGTATCTCAGTATATCAATGTGAAGAAATGTACATGAGAGAGGGGGGACGTGCCAACCTGCCCCGGTCTCCCCTACGCATGAGCCTGTTTATGGGCGGACCTGTCAGTCAGCTGATGACTAAAATACTCCACACAATCTCTGTCCTCAATACATGGATTTCGTCACACGAATGATTTTCTAGCCAATTACGCACAATGTGGAACATTTCATACAACTGCAGGAGGAAGAGCCGCAACTTGGTGGAATTTCACTCAGGAACGTGTCCTCTGGTCGCACCTGGAGCCGCCGGAGACATGCAGAGGCAACAGATTTTAACCCGTTTTCACTCTGTTTTATGATACTGAGCCGCTGTGTACCTGCGATTTATTCCTGGGATGGGGAGAATCACATGGAGCTGCGCTGCCGTGATCCTGCTGGCCATCATTTGCTCATGTCGTGCCGTCACTCTGGAGTCCATCCACTGGAGTAGCTCCAACGCAAAGTAAGTGGATGAATCAGTTTCACACTTGGAGATGGATCCAACTTTCTGCGGCTGCCTTGTCCCTCTAGTCAGAGGCGATTCAACCATTTCACTACAAATCATGACAGCAGGGTTTCCATAGGCTATATCATATGAGTAGCTGTGATGTAGAACTAAAACAATTTATAGAGCAAAAATGCCAAACATTGTCTGGTTCAAGCTTCTCCCATGATTCACAAGGTTTTACATCACTGTAAACTCAATACTGCTGATAACAATTATTTCCATTATCGATTAATCTGATGATTATTTTGTCGATTAATTGATACATTTCTGATCTATACAATGTCCAAAAAAATTGCAGGATGTTGCCTTCGAATTACCTATTTAGTTTGACAAACACTCCAAAATCCAAATATGTTCAGTTTATTACCACATGAGACAACGAGAAGCAACAAATCCTCACAACTGAGAAGCTGAAATGAGGGGATTTTTTTGGAATTTTTACTTGAAAAATGACTCAAAGGATTAATCGATTAACAAAAATAGCAGTAGATGAATTTTCTGTTGCTTGACTAATCGATTAATCAACTAAACGTTTCAGCTTTAAAATGGAACATCTTTGGGATTGGATTGTGATGGGCATTTTTTACTATTTTCTGATTTCTAATTTTTACTTCTTCCGATAATGCCGGGAGGTTTTTGGGGCATTCAAAACTACAAGATCTTGCTGAAAAGCTCATATGCCACTGTCGATTAGACCTTTTTTTGTTTGGAAATGAAATAACGGTGCTTCCTCTTTTAACCCTCTCGTCTCTCGCCTTCTCTCACACACAGATTTAGTCCAGGTCAGGGTCTGGTCCTGTATCCTCAGATCGGGGACAAGATGGACATTGTGTGTCCCCGGGCAGACGCTTCCTCTGGGGGTAAGGAGGAGTTCTACCGAGTGTACCTGGTCTCCCGAAGTCAGATGGAGAGCTGCACCATCGACAAGACGGACACACCCCTGCTGAACTGTGACAAGCCTCACCAGGACGTAAAGTTCACATTCAAGTTCCAGGAGTTCAGCCCCAACCTGTGGGGTTTGGAGTTCCTCAAGGGGAAGGACTATTATATCACCTGTGAGTCACTGTGTGTAACCTCACAGCTCATGTTCAGCTCAGAAATGATGTCTGAGTGAAGCCATGGCTGTCGTCCGTGTATGTCTCAGTGCTGTACGAACACGTGCAACACTTTAAAATCAGTAGAACAAGAAGACACAAGCTGCTGGTTCCTACAGGTGGAGCAACATTTGAATCAATGCTACCAACTGTTTCTTGGTCTTTTTTTCTCCCCCTCCTGGGAGAAGAGGAGGCCATCATCCTCGGTTCCCTCTCACTTTGTCAGTTTGCGTGAGAATCAGAAAATGTGGCCTCGTTATTGGGCCGCTGTCGGTTAAACCAGCATCTTAGTGGCAAGTGATGCATGAGATAGAGAGCAAGTCTGACCATGTAGCCTCGTCCACCTCGCCGCGCTCTGACAGCACACTTCGCTCTGGCAGGCCAGTGTGATTCCAACGGCTTACATGCCCCAAATCACACAAGGCTTTTACAGCATCAGGCAGATTTGATGGGAGCTTTCATGGCAACGTGGCTTGTGGCCTGTGAGATGTTGTTATCTGACCTAAATGCTGCTAACAAGTCTATGTGTGTGTGCGGGAGTGACAGAGGTGAACAAGAGTTCTTGGTGTGTGTGTGTGTGTGTGTGTGTGTGTGTATGTATATATATATATATATATATGCTATATATGTGTGTGTGTTTTAAACTAAAAAGATTTTGTCCACCACCCATTTTTGCAACTACAGCTGAAAAGATTAGTCGATTCAACAAGAAAATGAACTATTTTGATAATCTAATCAATGAATGAAGTCATTTATTATGTAAAAATAAATTCTTCAATACGAGGATTTGCTGCTTTAGTTTGGCTTTATATGATAGTAAACCAAATACCTTTGGATTTTGGACCGTTGATCAGACAAAAACAAGCATAACGTAGACGTCACCTCGGGCCCTGGGAACTTGTGGTGGGTCATTTTATAGACCAAAACTCATTATCATTTGGTGCAGCCCTGGTTGCATCTTTTGTGCTTTTTATGTGTTTTTAAGTGTGTGACTATCTATTTGTGCTATGTGTTTCTGCCCTTTCCTGCCAATGTGATGCAACATTCGGCAACAGGCTACAGCATCTGCAAGGAAATCATAATGGGACTTCGCGTTGCTTGAGAATCTTGTATTATGATGATCGCATGAAACATAAAGGGTAAGGGTAAAAAACGCTGGACAATTATACTTTGATGTTTGTCTCCTCTCTCTGTATATCAGCCACCTCTACAGGCGCTCTGCGAGCTCTGGATAATACTAACGGAGGGGTATGTCGAACCAAATCCATGAAGCTGGTGCTGAGAGTCGGCCAAAGTAAGTACTTTTTTTTTTTTTTTTTATGCGTGTGTGTCGGCTGATATGTGTATGAAGCTGGGTGTGTGAAACGAAAGAGAGACACACAGATATCTGACAAACAATGCTAAAGGAACAATAACAACAATTGTTTCATTCTGGTTATTACTATACGTGTAATGCAATAATATCACCTCCTCTCTGGAATTACTAAGTGGTCAGATAGTCTCAATCATCTATTCATTCTCTTGAAGAGAGATTGCCGTCATGAATTATCTCAAATCCTTAATTCAGACTGCTGGCAGCTTAAGGCCATCTGTATTATCTTGCATGCAATCACTTGGACTGGCTGTGGCAGACAATAATCCCCCCCCCCCATTAACATCAGAATAGCCAATGGTCCCTTTTCATCATGTTGGGCGCTTATCACATACATTAAAATTTAATAAAGCAGATTCTGAGCATATTCACTGCCGTTACTTTAAATGTCCTCAGGATAAATCACTCTATAATGCAATATTCACACAGAAACATATTTGGGTTTTCAGTACAACTATCAGTACAATATTATGGTGGTGTTATTCGTAAATCTATGGCAAGCAACCACGTATATAATATGATGTGTTGTATTTGGGTGTGCTATTGATCTGCACAGAATCAGATAAACAGATCAAAACAGATGCTGTGTTTCTGTGTGTGTTGCTAAAAACTTTAAAATTTCAATCTGCAAAAGCCCCAAAAGGAATTTTTTGACCTCCAGAAATGTGAAACATTATTCATATTAATTATTCAAGAGTCTGAGTTAGAGAGGAAAAATCAGCATCTTGTGTGTTTCTCAACTGATCATAACTGAAAATATGGGGCTGTTTTTCCTGCTGTGTTTACAAACACTGCTGATGTAAACAAACCTTGTAGAAAACATTAATAACTCGGATTTAGTTGTAATCTCGTTTTTAATCTCTACATATATTAAAAGTCCTGTCAATCAATTTGGGAGTCATTGCAGTTCCCAGCCTTGTGTTTAGATGTTTGGTTCGCCTCTTGTGTTTAGATTTGGATTTGCGGTTTGTGCCTTTAAAACTTAAAATCTAATCATGACGTTATTTTGTACATTTAGGCTTTAAATGTGGTATGAAATGTAATTACCGCCGGTGGTGAATGAATGCTAATCCACTGAAAAAAAAACATAAACCTAAAAGACTGCTGTTAAAAAAAAAGAAGATGGCTGGCTGTGTAACACTGGAACATACAGGAATGTTGATTAATGGGTTTTAAATCAACGAAGGAAATGAAATGATTACATAAAAATCCCGGATGAAATCTTAGGAGAAAGAAATTCCGATTTTTATTTTATCCATAGTTCACTGAAAGGCTATAGTATGTGAGTCCACTGCAAAACATTTCTTGGTTGATTTCGGTTGGGGAACTGCTCAGTGTCATTTGCACACAGTAGATAATATTAATCTATGGTGTTAAATAAATTCCTGCAGTTGTTCTGTCATTTGTGAAGGGCTGTTCCTCAAACTGCCATCTTCTTTCACTTAAAGAGGCACTCCAGCAATTCAGCATTGCACTTCTGTAAAGCTACGGGATTTGTGAGAGACTTAAAAAGCAGTGGTGCAAGAAGTATTCCGATCCTTTACTTTAGTAAAAGTACCAATAAATCAATGTAAAAATACTCCATTCAAAGAAAAAGTTCCTTATGAAATATCCTACTTAAGTACAAGTACAGACGTTTTATCAGCAAAATTCAACAAAGTAAACTCAAAGTGAAAGATCCAAAAATAGTGGATCCTACACTTCCCACAAAGCCAATTCATTAGTATCTTTCATTAGACCATCCCTGCTTGGTAAACGCCATAAATGCATTAGGGTACGTGCCCAGTCTCCAACCCAAAATTGCTCCAGTGTTTTCTCCAGAGATGCAGAAGACCCTTATACAACGGTAAAATTGGTGTTTACAAACATAAAAGGGCAGGAAGTGAAAACTTCAGTGATAGTTTTCCTGTCAAGAGCAAATGAGAGTCCCAGTCGTGACTTGGAACACAACTTTTTGTGGTCTAATTAAGCTAGAAAATGTTTTTTCTATTTCTTCTGCAATGCATTTTTACCTGAATGACTGATGGAGCAAAATAATCATTTCACAAAAACAAAAAACCCTCCCCTCGCTTGGTTTCTGAGGGACTGACACCAAACACTAATGATTCAACGGACATCATTATAGCTGCAATAGGAACATTTTGACATGACATAACCCCACCTACACAGGAATGACAAAAACACCACCATACAGTGAAAATGAGGAGACGTGAGGTATGCTGCTAATTGCCATATATGTTGTGAATTTGTGTCAACTGTCCTGCTTTATATTCCAGGCTCCTCAGATCCTCCTTCAACACTCCAGGAGTCCCCCACCAGATTCCCACCCACACGGCCAAAGTCCAAGGCCAAGGAGCCCTCGGCGAAAGAAAAGGATATAAAAAGCAAAACTGGTATGAAGACAAAGCAAACATATTGCCTGGAGAACATGTACAGGTGTACCGTTAGTGTTTTGACACATATTTACAATTAATGGACCATAAACCAGCAACGTGTTAGTTTGTCTCTCATTACCTTCCTACCTTGTCTGTGGCTCTCAGCATGAAGCCCATTGGTTCCTATTCTGAATATGTGAATCTTTACAAACCGGTAACAAATACTCTCATGAAGCAATTGTTACTCAAACAGGAGTAAATGGAGTATTCTCAGCCACACATTTCTTGCTTGAATGAGTATGTACTGCAGCAGGATGGTGTATGTGGGATCAACTCAACTCATCAACTACCATGCCCATATTCATCATAATGAAGGAACATGTCACCCAGAGCAACAGCGTGGCTCCTTAATGTGTTTTTAATTGTCTTTGAACAGCAATGGAGCTCTATGGCGCAGAGGAATAAGGCTTAGGCTACTCATACAGTACTGGTTAGGATACATTTATTGTATTTATTCTTTTCATGGGATTTGCTGACAATAAGAAAAAATATATATATATATCACCAGACTTATCCTTTAACTTTACTGATAAAGTTTTTTTTTCTACCTTCAAGTTTCCCTACACCGGAGGGCATGAATAATATATTAAGCCATCTTTAATAGTTTGCTTTGGAAACTGGCTGTCAATGAATTTAAAGTCTACATAATTTGTGGTAAACAGGCACTAACATGTAAAAACACTTGTATAGTCCTTTACAGACTGATTTTCACCTGCCTCTTACATCAAAGACCATCCCATGAATCTGCATATGGAAACATTTTGAAAAGTAAAAAAAATGAATAGCAAAATGTATCTAAATTGTGCCCACACTGATAGGTATCAAATAAGTGTTGCTCAATTCCAGACTACATACGGATTCTAAGCATATCTTTACTATATAGTGTGTTCACACTGGTGGCAAAATAAAATAGGTAGATTTTTGAGTGAGTTGTTGATGGACTCTATTCTCACACAATGCAAAGCACAAAGGAAATTGAGGAGCTGCTCACAGCAGGAAAAAATGTAAATAAATTATCAGGTTGCGGTGGAACAGCTCTAAAAAACGTATTCCAAAGTAAAGTATGTTCATTTTTAGTATAATAACTGCTAAAACTACTATAGTCTAATATAGTCTACTACTATATTACTGTATAGAATTAGAACGAAGTATAGATTTGGGTTGTACTTGTACTCCAACCTTCTCTGATCATGACTCAGTGGCCCATTCAGTGCCAGAGAAAGGCACCAGGCTGTTCACCAGTAAGACACTAAAGATTTGACTCAGGTTTTTCATAGAAGTACTGATCAGGCTTTGTTTTTCAAATCTCTGCGTCGCCTGTCCTGATTTACTCTTTCATCTCCGTTTTCTCCGTCCTTTTTTTTCTTCTTCTGTCTCTCCTCCGTTTCTCATGACAGACACGGGCTCAGAAACGGGACAAACAAACCCCAGTGGCAGCGGTGCCTCTGAGCCAGGACTGTTCACGTGGGTTGTCTCTGGCTGTGTGATCCTCCTTCTGGTCATCATAATTCTGCTGGCCGTGCTGTGGAGGTACCATCGCCGCCGCTGTGTCCCAGCTAGCCAGCAGTCTGCCTCCGTGTCCCTCAACACTTTGGCTGTGCCGAAGCGGGATAGCATCAGCAGCGACAACAACGGCTCAGACCGTAGCGATGTTGTCTTTCCTCTACGGGCTTCTGACAGCATGATCTGTCGTCATTATGAGCGTGTGAGCAGTGACTACGGGCCCCCTGTGTACATAGTTCAGGAGATAACGCCCCAGAGTCCCACCAACATCTACTACAAAGTCTAATGTTTGCTGCTCTAACGCCACTCTTTTGCTGGTACTCCTAAATTTCAACTGTTGACACACTCAGGCTGCAGTCAGAGACACAACACTTCCCTCGCTTTGGTTTTAAAGTTTGTAGTGGGTGTGAAGAAAAGTCACACGGGGGGGCTTATTTGAAAGCTGTACTGCACTAACCATTTACTTTAGACAGACAAATGCCAGTGTCATCACTGTCTCACACTGAACAAAGTGCACAGAATGTTGTTGAACAACTTTCTTTTCTTGATATATTGAAGAGACAGTCAGAGAGGAAACCAATGTCATAACATCAAGTTGTGTTCAGTTTGTTTGGAAGTGTGCAGCAAATTCCAGGGGTGGATTGTAACTAGATACATTTATTCAAGTACTGTACTTAAGTACAATTTTGAGGTATCTGTACTTTTCTTTAGTATTTCCATTTCCTGACTCTATACTTTATACCACATTTATCTGACAGCTACAGTTACTAATTCCTTGACAAATCAAGATATTGAATTACCCAGTAATCAAATAATTAATCAGCGACTGTTTTGAGAACTGACTCATTGTTAAAATCATTTTTCAAGCAAAAATGAAAAAGCTGATTATTCTCTTCTTCGATTGCTCTAAACAGAATCATTTTGAGGTTTGAACTATTGTTTGGACAAAACAAGACGTTTGAAAACTTCACTTAGAGCTCTGGGTAATTGTAATGCATTTCTCACTATTTTCTTGCGTTTTACAAACCAAACAAGAAACAGATTTATGATGAATCCATCATGAAAATACACTAATGTTTCTCTGCGTTCCTTTACTTTTGATAAATTAGTACATTTTCCTGATAATACTTACATACTTAAGTAACATTTTGAATGCAGGACATTTACTTGTAATGGAGTATTTTAAAATGGTGGTATTGGTACTTTTACTTAAGGATCTCACTACTTCCTCCACCACAGGCAAATACCAATTTGTTTATAGATTTATTTTTAAAAGAAAAGAAATCTCACTGCCACTGCACACGGCAGCTTCGTTTGTACAGCAAATGAGCATTCAATTCAATGTATTGATAAATCTGAAAAAAACATGTATTGCACTTCAACAAACTAGATTTTTGAGCACTTAAATATGAATTTATCACAACTGAATTGTGTAAACTTTGTTTGAAATCCTGTTCAGTGAAATGAAAATCCTGATTTTGTGGCTTTTGTTAAAATAAAACCATTTCAAGGAATTCAAAACTTAAATGGGCAGTTCACCCCAAAATCAAAAATACATATTTGTCCTCGTACCTGTAGTGCTATTTGTCCATCTAGATTGATTTGGTGTGAGAAATCATGACCGGTAGAAAGAAAATAGTCCCTAAATGAAACTGCTCACAACAAATCTGCGGATTATCTTGAGTAAGCGGGTCATGATTTCCAGAAAGAGACATTGCTGTTGAGTTTTTTTGGCGCTTTGAGCACCACAAGCCGAGTGCCATATGGTCCCATTATATTAAAAGAAATGCAGACATCTCCACGGTCGATATCTCCAAAATTTGGCAACTCACATCAAAACAATCTAGATGGACAAATAGCACTACAGGTAAGAGGACAAATATGTATTTTTGATTTTGGGATGAACTGTCCCTTTAATCATCCTGTTTCAGGCTGCTTTCATTTATACATTTAATATTGTGTCGCCTTCTGTTTAAACAGAATTCTTTTTAAACGGTGTTCAATATCCAACCAGGGGGCTGTGCTTCAATAAAAACGGAATCAATGTTTTTGTTACTTATTCAAAGCGTGAAAGTTTAAAAACAACTTGTCAGTCGTCAGTCTTCTTCAGTTTCTGTCTTCTCTGCTTTCCAAAACCGACACGAGCGTCAGTGAAAGTGATGGGCACACAGGCAGAAAATGACTAGAATAAAATGGTGAAATGAAAGACTGCTGATAAATCAAATCAAACACTCCGTCAGCTATCCTTGTGGTTACAAAATTACTAAGCAGCACAGCACATGATGACTTCAAGCTGCACCACTATTTGCATACAACTATTGTTAAAACCATCACGGTCCTGTTCAGCCGTCACAGCCACTGTATTATATTTAAAGGACTTTTAAATGTTTCCGTCGGTGAATAATTTAGCTGTGGTTGACTAACTTTAAAATGAATGTTTTTCTGAATGACTTTGGGTGGGTAGATGCATCACTGGGGCACTGCTCAGAAGAGCATGATGACTCGTCATTACTTAATGGTGCTCATGGGATAGCGATTGTCATTCTGCAGTCAACAGCACCATGATGAGTATTTTACCACGTCTTATTAGGTTGAATGGACAAAAAAATGTCATGATGCAAAACACTGTTTGATTTGTTTTGCGTGAAAGTGGAAGGTTCTGGGGTACGTTCTGTAACCGCTCCAAATAAGCGTTATTAAATGTCATAATAGTAATCTTGTACCCATTAGGACACGAGACACAAAAGGGCCCCCGTCTGTGTGCGTAAAAATCTCAGATCGGTTCTTTTACTCTCGCTCACAAAAGATGTTTAAAAGCTGCAGTTTTCATGTTTGCAGGTCAACACCTTTGTGTAATCGGCCTATAAGCTATTAAACTACCTGTAAAGGGAACGGATTTTTTTTTTTTTATGTGTGCATAAAAACACTTAAGCATGTAATCGCCTCACAGTCTCTCCTGTGGCCCTGTGCACAGCATCCATGGGTGAACATGTTTCATGCTCCTTCAGCCACATCATGCCGCACATTTTCAAGCTGTCAGCTTCCATGAGCTTTGTCTCCACCAGGGACACTGTTGCCTCTGAAAGCAAGAAGCCAGCCTGGAGGATCGTCAGGACATGTGGTCTGTGCATCAAACAAGGAAACTACTCAAATGGAAATGAAATGGAAGCGGTTGAAAT
This sequence comes from Coreoperca whiteheadi, assembly GCA_011952105.1. Taxonomy (NCBI): domain Eukaryota; kingdom Metazoa; phylum Chordata; class Actinopteri; order Centrarchiformes; family Sinipercidae; genus Coreoperca; species Coreoperca whiteheadi. Next base: position 12,894,932 of record CM022485.1, read on the forward strand.
TCAGAAAACATAAGTAAATTGGCTTTTTAAAATTAAATGTTTGCAGGAAGACATTGTCGTGGATTACGGTTATATTTTCCACAATGCACTACTTTTCTTTTTGGCCCCGTAGCCCAATATATAAACTTTAATAAAGAGCTGCAGATGACCGGCATACATGGCCTCATTCTTAACCTGCAGGAAAATGCAATTTCCCCTCTGGCAAAAGATGTATTTAAAATATCTGAAGGAGAATTAGAAAATGTGTCAAAGATAACTTCATTACTATTTTCTATAATTGACTTCTGTAATAGACCAACGTGTCTCTGCCAATTTGAACCACCCTTAGTGGTACACATACTATCCTGACTACACAAAGAACTATACTCACTGCATCTGATTGCATTTGATTCATTGAAATGACATTTTTTAACACTTTGAACTACTTGTACATGCTTCTAGTGTCCTGTTATATTGTGAAAAAACAATATAACCCAAATGAGCTTATTACTCTGAAACACTGCAGAGCGTGTTCACTGTCTGTCTGTGCGTGTGCGTGTGTGTCTTCCGTTCTTGTGAGATGTTTTTGTCCTGAGTGAAGCTTCACAGCTGAATGGGCTGTGGTCGGGCGAGGTGAGTTCAGTTGTCCTCGGGGTCACGCAGAGACAATGGTGGCCGGGCTTCTATAGGAAGAACAAAACAGAGACCCCCAGGCTCGTGGCCCCTGTCGTGGGAGGGGCTTGGATATATGGTAGGCCATTTTAGAAAAAAAGGGGAAGAAGTGGTGCTGCATCGGAGGGGATATTTTGGACCTCAAGTACAGGCTTGAATACCACAAGTGCTACCTGCATGGTGTTTTATGTGGCCCATTTCATCTGCTGAGTCTTTTCTCTGCTCAGGTTCATAGTGCAGAAATAATGAAAGATTTCAGGCCTGTATGTGCCGCTGTATCGTCCACATGTATGACAGCTTTTCCTTTATCTTTATCCCAAATAATATAAACTATCATATGGAAAGTGTCCTAAAATGCTTTTGCAACTGACACCTGCTTGGATCCCATATCAGATGTGTGCAGAGAGCATAGAGCTTGAAGAGGAGGGGGGGGAGGTCTAATAAGGAGAGTCTTAAGCTTTTATCTGACCACATGGGACGATGTGAAGTCCACAACCTCCCTGCGTCCACCCACCCACCCCCCACCTCACTTCCATATGCACAGGAACTAGCCCCACCTCTGGCTTTGTGTGGGGGGTTGGGGGTCATGACTGAGCGCTCCCACTCCCACAGTGTCGCCAGAGAAGTGGTGAAGAGCAGATATTCTGGTGCTAGGGTGAAAAGTTTTCACCTAACAGTTGGAGGAGAGAGCATTAAAGCGCAAATCAAACACACCTTTTGTTGAAGTGGACGCCATCCCTGCCTGAGCACTTTCCAGTTTAATTTACAGCAACATGAGCATGCAGAAAAGAGAGATTTCACAGTTAAATAATTGAAAATGTTAAACCTTTCGATCAGCTGCTGGAAAACACATACTTCCCACCTGCTCTCTGATGGATTGCACAAAGCAGATTTTTTTTAAACAACAGAACCTCTAGAGATGGAGAAGTTGTGGTTAGTGCTTCCTCTTACAGTTGAAAAGCAATGGTATCATTTTAGTACAGTATTTAGTTTGCTAGTTCCCTCTGCTGGCCAGCTACCATACTGTGTCACACTCATATGTTTGCGACAATTCACAAGATTTAACACATTTCAACAGATGACAAAAAATAAACCCAGTGGAGGTCAGCAGCCGATTGAATGCTCTTCACATCTGCCCTTCTCAACACAACATGCTACCAATAACAATGACTTATTGTAATTCCAATACTTTGTATTGAAAGGTAAAAACCCCTTTCATCAAACCTCCATTATACCTCTTATCTTCCCGAGGGTTATGTTTAAAGGGGGGAAAGGTGGTGATGAATTTGGAAGCTTCCAAGGTTGAAGGGATCATCCCTTGTTTCTTTGCTCTAAAACTCCAATGAGAATGTACTGTGTGTTCTTAAAATACACTTCTTTTATCATTTATTTAAATGTATTTACATCTTTGTGTTGTGAACAAAAACATCAATGGAAGAATTTTTTTTTTACTTGGTCTAACAGCAACAGGGGGAAACTAATACCAGTAGCATCCAGGCGTGGAAGAAGTACGCAAAACCAAAAAAGTACCAATACAACAATGCAAAAACTGAATACATTGGATTTTTTTTTTGTATCTCTTTGGGCTTCAAACAATTACTTTAATTTACGTGCTGCTTTATTCACGTGAGAAGTTTAGAGGGGAAATACCTCTTTGGTGGAACTGCTAACAACTCATAGACATCTGAAACATGAGAAGTTAAGGGATTTTGAGTTGTATTTTACAAGCTTATCATGTGTCTCCAAGTAAAATCTGTATTTGAACAGTAACTATGGCTGTCACTTAAAGGTAGTGGATTAAAAAGTAAAATATTTCCCTCTGAAATGTAGTGAAGTAAAAGTTTAAAGTAGCCTAACATGGAACTACTCAAGTAAAGCACAAGTACCTCAAAAGTGTACTTAAGTACAGTAGTTGAGTAAATCTTCTTTTCCACTTGGAAATGGTGCAAAAATAAACGTGAGTGAGATATGCCATTTCACTTACACATTTTATTCATTTTAAGTGAAACGAAAATGACCTAAATCATGTCAACTGGTAAAAATATCTTTAAGATTTTGTCTGGTGATGAACAACTGTTATTCTTTTTTGATCAAAGTGCTAAATTCAAAATCCTGGTCATCCCCATCATTAACATATTAGAAAACACAAAACACAGACGTTTGGGAGTTTATATATTCAACAGTCCACAAAAATGTCACTGTGCACGAGGCATTGTCATTTCTATTAAAAGCAGAAAAATCCATTTTGCAGAGTGCAGCAAGCATCCGAAACATGTACTGGAGGCTCGCATTGCCCCGATGCTTTGTATCTCACTGTGAAGTATTTGAACGATTCTTTGATTTGCCACATTAAAATTAATCTACTGTGAAAATGCTCAGAGAGATTTTAACTTTAGCTAGATGCAGAAAAGGTGTGAAGTGTTGAGCCCTACATCCTGTCTGAGGGCCCAGAATTTGTTGCAGTACACGACTGCCCTTCTGTTGTGGTTTGATGGCTTATGCTTTTGGTTGTAATGTCTCCACAACATCCAGCCGTTTGTTTTAAATCTGAGAGGACCAGGGCAAGAGCACATTGTGAGCTCGCTGTGAGCATGAAATGGTACAAATAGTTTGTTTCAAAGTGGAACCCTGAATATGAAACGGCCGTCATAATCCCAATACGTTTATAGTCCCAATTACTAAAATTTTTCAAACCGCACAAACCAAATATGGTTATTTTAAGAGAAGTACAGATGTATTTTGCCTTGAACTATTTTGAGACTAATTATATTTATAGGACTAACTTGTTTTAATAACTTTAAATAATTGTTTAAATTAGTTTTAAAAACTTCTTCATCTGTTTCACTTTTATATTTCACTTATTTGGTCGTTAGATTATTAGTATTATTTCAGTTACACATGTTGTTTTGAATTATTAGAGCAAATTTTTGTAAAACCGTCTTGACAATTTTTGTTTAATTTCTGTAGAAGTATTACTCGAAACTAACGAAGTTAATTTAACCTTGCCCAAAAACAGACAACCAACCCAAAACTCATTGTTGTCTCACTATAAATCACTTTTAAATAATAGTAAACAACTTTTCAAAGGCCAGAGAATCAACTGTAACCTGACATCACTGTTAGCCTATTTTGATTTAATGAACTGATTAAAGTTTCTCTGAACACTGAGGCCCTTTCAAAGAAGTACAAGGAAATGTTTATTATCCCATTTTTGGACTTCTTTTTAATATATACATATATATTTTTTATAAATTTATATTAGTTTATTTAAGTCTTCTAGAGCAAACTCAAAATATACAAGATTATAACTGACCACATTAGCTTACCAGTTGTTTTATCATTGTATCTTTAAATGTTGCCTGGATTACACTGTGAAACATTTTCAGAATAAGAATATAAAAAAATGGCCATTTTCTCTTTTTGTCTCTTTGTTTGGAGGCCGACGAAAATTAAACAAATGTATGCATTTGAGCTTCAGATGAATACATGTGAAAATATCGCACTATAGGCTGCTTTTAACGTGTTGTGGAGCAGCAACAAGTTAATTAGTCGTTGTATTTTTGCAGTTAAACGAACACAGAGGGCACCCAAAGTGTATCATGTGGTCAGTGTAGAATAGTGTTACTACGACTATTTTTGATTAAAATAAAAACGGGGCACATCGTTTAAGATTATTTCTCTTTCATTACAATGCAAAACTTGAACGGCCATTAAACTGTATGGATAAGCAGGCTGTTTCGCGTTATGCATGCATATCATTTTCTATATTAAAGGGTGTTGAAACCCGCAGAGACCCGTCTGTTTCCCTCTCCCTCCTTGGGAGAGGTGGAGGCTGTTTGGTTGGAGATGTGGGTCGGAAGTACCGTAGTTTATGTATGCTAATAGGGAGAGTTGGGGGTTGTAGCTAGATATTTACGTTCAGTGGGAGCCGCCCTTCATTCACCCACATGGTTACCAACTGGTCGCCTTCGCGCCACTTTCCTAACCCCGAAATCAGTATTAATCAGCGTATCTGGGCTGCAAATTGACTCACGATCGACTCGGATTTCACTTTATGTTTCGTTTTTGTCCGCCGATAGAAAAGTTTTCGGGTTAGTTGCGTATTTATTTCTCTCTTTTGTCGGTAAGAGACTACACGGCAGCCCAAGCAAGTCAGCGAAGATGGTGGATTTCGGCTGGTGAGTGTCTACCGAGCGCATGTTTATCGGCAAGGAAGTCTGGTTTGGGGTTATTTATTTTTTTAAATCTCTCTTTTGGTTAATGAAACCCCCAAGGGTGTGTTTTACGCCGGTTTGACGTGTCTTAACATCGTGTCGGTGGGCAAACATTAGCACATAAATGATTATGCTGGCGATGAAAACAGTGTAACGTGAGGCGCATGGCAGTCCCCTCCGCTCCACCATTGAGGGAATGAGGGAGATTTGAAAAGCTGTCCGGGGCTTTCTCCGATGTGCTCTAGCAACTGTTGAAAAAGATATCTGGCCTCCTGATAAAAACCCCGATTTTGTATAAGCGTGCCGGTCCCGATATTTGAAAAGTAAGTTTGTAAATCCGGCTAATTTGTTGCTCAGCCTCGAGTGCAGTGGTGTGAGTTAAAGTGCCCCCCAGAACAAAGCGGCAGCACATGGGGCAGTTACAGGCCGCGCGGTTTAGCTTAGCCAGCGTAGCCTAGCCGCATACACTTGTGGTGTTTTGCGGGGTAGGCACACGCATATTATCGCTGTTAAGGCGGGCACCACGGCCAGAGCGATGAGATTAGGTCACTACAGCCAGTTCATCGGGACAGATGTACCGTTGGTGCGTTTTCAAACGTGTGCTCGTTTGTTGTTGGCTAACGGCTAATCAGTGTCGTCAAACTAAACTCCATTTTATTATTAGCCTGCAAACTTAATACAGAAACTAGCCAACTGTTGACGTAAAACGCCCTGGCTGCTCCTGTGCCATCCCCAGTTTTGTTAGTTAGGGTAACTGTAGCAACGTTAACACGGTTTGCCATGTTTTCATCAAGCTAACACCAGCTCGCAGCAGCTAAGCTACCTGCTCAGCCAGCGCTCGGCTGCGGTCTACTGCTAGCCTCTGCTCCTACAAGGACGGCAGCCCGCTTTCTAGGAAGTCCGACACCGCAAGCCAAGGCGTTTCCTTTGCTTAAATAAGCACGTAACTGCCAATTTCAATGTTCAATAACGTTACTACGTCGGTGTTTAGCTTGATTTGGTTGAGAGTAATTTATGCTAAGGTTGGCGCACTTCGAGGCGCCATGTTAAAGACGGTGGGGGAGGGGTGAACAACACGGTTCCCTGCGCAGGCGCGCCAGTGTCGCAGGGAACGCGGGCCGCAGGCTGTGCTACTCATTCATGTTTTTTGTGACCTCGTGCTGCTGCAATAAATCACAACATCTCGTGTCACAACTAACTGTTAATTATCGACTAACCAGTGATGGTGAATGCAAGTCTCTGATGATGGGAATTGCGAATTCCTCGTTTTTGGCTCTATTTAATTACAAGTGACTGGTTGCACGTGCGCACACATCAACCTGCCTTTGTGACTCGTTGCAATGCCGCAACCCCACTGTGTTCATGGTCTTAATAAGCTATCCTATGTGTTTTTGTTTTCAGATCCACCATGAAGTGCAGAACCCCAAACAATTCGGACGTGGAGCAGTGGCCATCCATCCCATGGTGGTGGAGGGCAGAGATGCTGTAACTAGTCTTGTGTATTGTCAAAGTGCTTACAGTGCAGGTAGTACTATGTAATACCTACTGCAGTGGAGGCACTTACAGCAATACCCTGACACTGATACGCAGGTCCGGTGATGTTTCATGTCAATTGAAGTACTGTCTTTGTGCTAAGGTGCATCTAGTGCAGATAGTGAAATAGACTAGCACCTACTGCCCTAAGTGCTCCTTCTGGCATAAGGGGCTGTGATATGCACCACCAGACCATTTTTTAATTTCTAATTGGGCTCAACTATCTCGCAGTTCTCTGCTAGTTTTGCATAGTTGCACTACAAGAATAGATGAGTTGTGCAAATCTATGCAAAACTGATGGTGGCCTGCTTGCTCTCCACCTGTTTAGATTTTGGTTTTGGGGGTGTCACATCAAACACAATCTGATTGCATAATACACCTGTATATAACGCTGTCTTACAAACAGGAGCGTTTGCAAGTTCTCATCTAGTGACTCAGTTTCAGCAGTACTAAAGTGCTTATAGTGCAGGTAGTGTTTTCTATCTACTGCAATATAAGCACTTGAAGTACTTCTAACTAGCTGCATCTTTCTGAAGCTCAGGTGGAATTATCGAAGATTCATCTGTTAATCGTCACTCGGTCAGTTTTGCTGGTTTGCATTCAGCTTTACCGGATGTCCGCTGTGCAAATCCATGCAAAACTGACTAGGTTGGTGAACTGTTCTGCCAAATGGGATTTAATTTGATCAAGATCTTTGTTTTTACCACCTGGTGGGTATTTGCACATACTTGGATGTGTATGACGGTTTGGCTATTTGGAGATGTCCCTTCCTGTGCAGGTGGGGATTAGTAGCAATGCTGTGTACCTGGGGGTATTGCACTTGTCCCGGCCTGTGTAGGAACGAGGAGATGGAACCCGACCTGGATCCTGACCCGAGTGTTTATTAGAAAACTGCTGCTCTCAACTCTACAGCGTATATTGTTTTGGCCAGTTTGGTCTGTATGAAATGCGTGTGACTACTGATGGGGATGTTTGGATTGGTTAATTGTAATGTGTGAAATCTATTAAATTTGAGTTTCTCCTCTGAATGCTTTATTATGCAAATATTACAATTAATTGGTTGCAGAGTTTAGGTGGTTTTGAGGAATAATTTTAAGTGGAAGATTTTAAATCAGTTTTTCACTTTGTAATGCCCCCCCCTTTTTTTTATTTTTATTAATATAACTGGAAATGCAAAAACCAAACTGACATGTTTTTGGTCAACAACCCAGTGTGCAGCCAATAACGTCTCGCCAAGCTCCATGCAATCTAATTCAAGAATTTACCAATATTACATTGACCACTGCTGCCACCACATTAAATGAATCCTCTTGCCCAGCTGGGTTTACATGCAGCATCTTGTGACATGTTGAGTTTGCCGCAGTGGTACAATCCGCAAGGATACCCAGGTAGATGTTGGCTCTAATCCTTGAATGATGGCAGCTTTATCACAGGAGTCAATCAAGAGCAGCACTTGATGTAGAATGTAAAATTGTTGGGTGGTCTTTTTTTAAAATTTTTTATTTATTTATTTTCAATTAAGACTTTCATGCAAAACAGGAAGCGCTTGAAAAAATTATGGAATGACCAATGGATATACTGCTGTGTATGTACACAGTGCGCACGAAAACCGGTGTCAAATTCCTTGTATGTGTACACATACCTGGCCAATAAAGCTGATTCTAAAAACACTTAAGGCACCTGAAATCTTGTTTTTTAATTGATAAGTTTGGACTTGATCCTTTTTTTTTTTTTTTTCTGGCTAGAAATCACTGGACAATAAGTTACAATCAGATGCATAAATCCTCAATTGACCTAAATCTTGATGCAAACTTAGAATTGTTTGGTATTTAATGAGAGGAAAAATCCATCAATTTCACATGAATTAAAACCCCTTAAATGTGTAACCTTTTCCTTACTAATGTCATAAAAAGGGAAAGGATACATGGCCATTAAAACTCAGAACCTCTTAGTTTTCAGGTTGAAGTGTACCGAGAAACTGGCAGTGGTCAATAAGCCAAGGATATAACTGAATATCTAACTTTACAAAAAGAAGTACCTTTCAATTTGAATACTATTTCGTGTCAATTTACATTGGCAGAATTCTGCATAAAGGACATAAAAAAAAAAAACTAAATTAATCATGTCTTTCTGAATCCCTTAAAACTTCACAATTTTAGCTAACGATAATGAAAAAAGACGAGACCAACATTTGTTGTCAGATTTACGCCGTCTCTGTAGGCTGCAGAGTATCTAACTGGCAAATAGCAATGCATCTTTAAGGCTTATAGTGAAGTCGCGGCCTGTCCACTAGATGGCGCTGTCAGGCTGCAGCTGCAGGGCCGCCCGCGGAGTGCAGGTAACGCTATGGTACCGCCTCTGCTCTCGGTCCAAGCAACTTTGACAACATGCCGCTTTTGAACAGAGCAGTCACGCCGAAGCAACTTTCTCTCTGGATTTAAATGATCTGGAGCGCTTCTTCGACACAAACACAAGCGCCACGTGGTCGACGCTGAATCCTGAAACCTGAAATGTTGACGGGACTCACCTGAGCGGGCTATAGGTTCAGAAGAAACCTTAACCTCCAAACAGGCGTCTCTATTTGTGGGGAGTATTATCCCGGGATTTCATAAGACCGCAGTTAAAAATGGGTGTGCTGTGGACGAACTGCATTCTCTTCCTGGCGTGTTGCTCCGGTTTAGGGTTTGGAAGCCCAAACAAATGCGACGAAGTGCGCAAAGTTTTCCAACTCAGGCAAATTGGACCAACTCAATTATTGCTTCAAAGTCCCAGACCAGGTATGTTGGAGTTAAGCTTCCAGACTGAGCAGTAGTGTGTGTTACTGTCTGGCTTATTGGTGGTTTTCCTGCAGTTAAATTCTCATAAACCAGCCAGTTATACAAATTGTGTCACATTTCTTATTGATTATTACATTTTGTTCATCTTCATAGCACCGAAAGCATCAACATGCCGGCCGCTGATTGAAAGAGATATGCCTGATAAGTTATTTAACACACAATTTCTTTCCTGTAGTGCTCATTAAGTGCACAGTAACTTTTAACCTGTCATTTTCTGGCTTCTTGAAGCACTCCTTTTTATTTTTACAGAACGCAACATTTTAAACAGAGGCTTTTGTGCAGTTATGGTAATAACACAGACAGCAGAAACAGGCAGCTTTAAGCTCTTTAAATGGCATCTATTTGAGGGACTTTTAAATCAAGCTGTTGAGAGGACATACTGTAGGCCCTATGAGTCTTAAATTACTGCAAGAATAAAACTCAGATGTCAATTCTTTTAGCGTTGTATCTAATCTTTGGCCATACATCTACTCTAGCTTATGTTCTGTTATAAATGTTGAAGTATTTCAAATACCCTGGATGATGTTCAACCCTTTTTCAAGCACTTCATGTGGAGCAACAGGAGTAGGTGTGGGGATCGATGTTCCTTGTGTTGGTACAACAAAACCGCCTATTAAAGGTATCACTTACAGTTTACTTCACTGTACCAGCGGTGCGTGGCCAAATATAAAATGTGCTCTTTTAATCCTATGAAACTAGGGACTAAAGCTGCTGAGATTACTTGTTATGATGAAAAAGAAACCAAACTGTGCTCCTTTCGCTGTGTAAAGCATATACGTATGGCTTGCAGGGAGAAACAGGAATTATTTTGTATAAAGTTCGGTAAACTAGGCATCACTTAACTTTCTGAACACCACCCATAATGTAATTCCACGTGATACTTCTCTACAAGATTTTGGGGGAATTATGGGCTTTTCATGTGGCAGCTTGCTGCTCCTCTTGGAAAAGTAAATCTTAATGGTGTTGACTACCATCCTGCCACAAACTGCTCCCTATAAACTTCACCGTCCCTCTCCTCTGTGCCACTGTGAGGAAACGGATTCAATTTACAGAAAACTCTCAAATGCCCGCTAAACCTCTATATAACCCTTGTAATGCCATCACCACTCCTGCCTCCCCTTTAATGAGCCTGTGTGAATTTGAATCTCTGTGCTGTTTCTCTCTGAATTTAAGTACTTTCTCTGAGATAAATTGTGTGCAGTGGGCATCTCATGTAGTTCAAGTGATGATAAACTCCTGATTCACTAACCCTGTAAAAACACTTGCTACTGTTTATAACTGCACCTCCGCTGACCTTTCTGGCAGCCTCACACAGCTAGACTGTCTTCCAAGCCCAAATGCATCATGACATTGGAACGATGTAAATTGTTTCCTTGATGGATTCAGATTAATGTACTGTAATACATCAGATAGGGTAATGGGAGACAGTGAGTGGTATAGTCGATCCTAGAGAATGATTTTGGAAGTTATCTATAATTGAGCGTGGGCTTGTGAAAAATAATCTCCCGAAATTCCAGGAATCCGAGAGAGAGAGCTGTTTCCATGCCTGTCTAAAAACAAGCGTCAAACAGCCTTCAGTTTAGGTCAGAACACAGCAAGTCAGAAGTCTGTCGGCCGGGCCAAACAAAGCTGTTGTCTGTGTTGTTGGGAATGGAAATAGTTCTGGGAAGCATTTAAAAAAAAAAAAAAAAAACAAGACCTGGGAAAAAAAAAAAAGCAAGACCTGGGGTGCTTTCAAGTCGTCTTATCTGGGAGAGTTTGAATTCCTCCACGTGTGCCGTCGCCTGCTCTGCTCCCTCCTCGCTCTTGAACCTCGCAGAGAGCTGATAGCGTCTCTGGCAACAGCTCTGCCTAGGCATGTCCGAGAGGCTTTTGCAGAGTTTTGGGGTTTCTTTTAAGCTGTTTTGATTGTCCCCTATGTGTGCAGATTGCTTACATTTGTTCGTAGTGGAAAACCTGAGACATCACTTGGTGAGGCGATAACGCTTTGACTCAGTTCTTCTCTCGGGATCTAGGTGTTTTGGTTTTCTTGCTCCACTAAAGCATTTTTTAACCTGTGCACTGCTAGAAATACACAACCATTGTATGTGCCTCTACCTTATTTTTAGGCATGTGTACTACCATAAGGGTTTTAAAATAATTTACATGACCAGAATCAACTGCCAATATTTCACACAGACATGAGCAATTTCTCGATCACCTAATATTTTTAAGAGAAGGCCTGTGTAATCGCTCATATTTGCCACCGTGTGCTTATATGCACCTTGTTCTTCGTTTATTTTTGCTCTAGTTGTGTTTCTCTTGGATGGCAATCTTGGTTTGTTGGTCGGTCGATCGATTTATCACTTTGGTCCAGACTGAAATAATCAACATGGATTGTCACGAAATTTTGTACAGACATTCGGACCATGAATGTCTGTACAACATTTCAGACTGACTATGTTGGTCCCCTGACTTTTCCTCTCGGGCCACCAACAGGTTGACATTCATGGCTTTGCATGAAATGTCTCCACTGGATGGACTGCTGTGAAATTTGGTTGGCCTACTTTTGGTGGCCCCTGAGGATGTGTCGTATAGAACTTTGGTGAAGTCTCATCTAGCAACACAGACAGGTCAAAATTGTAATTTCTCCAACACTTTGGTTTATTATTTTTATTTAAATACCTGCAAAACTAATGGCATTCCCATCAGCCACAGCTTTTTGTTCATACTAAACTAAGATGGTGAACATGGTAATCATTATACCTGCTTAACATGTCAGCATTGTGAGTGTGTTAGCATGCTGTTGTTGGCATTTATCATCCAGATAATACAGAAGATAGTTATACTAACTCACTTATTCATGCCTTCGGGCAGTTTAGGGTCCCAAATCCCCCTGACTTGATTGTCTTTGGAATGTGTAAAGGAAAGTGGAGCACCCTAAAGAGAGCATGCATATCCCTAGCCACAGTTTGTTGTGTGTTAGCATTACATTCGAGCATTCGTTTCTCTGAAAAATAAATACCTGGTGATGTTCGAAACACCCCCCCCCCCCCAGGTTAACAACACGTACCTGTTCTGAAGGCATTTCCAAAATCCAAAAGACTTATTTCCTCCTAATCAAAACAAGGATGGTGGCTGTGCATGATGTGTTTATATTTGCTTAAAATGTATACAAGGTGAACCAAAAATGTATCCTCTGTTTATTGACGTTACTTAAGATTATTTAGTATTTTCTAACAATATCATTAGCATTTCTCTTGTGTAAGTAAAGAGCAAAGACACAATGTCATTTCTGGCTAACTGGATTAGGAAACAGTTGCAACTTGAGAAATGGGCTGGAGCGGACAGACTATCTTTTTCATCCACATGGTTAGAAGAGTCTGAGGATTCTGGAAATTCAGAACAGAGGTTAATGTTATTAAACGACCTTGGTTTTTCAGACATAGCAGGGTATTTATTTTTCAGAGAAACAAATGCTTATCTTTGTGACTCAAATGCAATGTAACAGATGAGAGGCACAAACTGGGGCTGTTGAATCCCACACAGACATGGCAAAAGATGGAAAGAGTCTTTCTTACTGTAAGGCGAACACTGCTTCTTAGGTTTGTCCCATTTTAATTGTAACCCCTGTCCAAATGTGTTTGACGATCATAACGTTTGATCTCACTGACTCTTAGGTTCAGACCTTCAGGTGTGCATGTCCAAGAACCCGACCTGCTGCACCAAGAAAATGGAGGAGAAGTACCAAGTGGCGGCCCGGAGAGACATCCAGAACCTTCTCCAGACGTCCAGCTCCAGCCTCAAGTTTCTCATCTCACGCAATGTGGCTGCTTTTCAAGGTAAGACTTACCTAGTTGTTGTGTTTAGGCATTGCTGTTGTGAGGGGAAAACTTCATAAATGCGTGCTGAGATGAGAGCGCACATGTTTACGTGGATAATTGTATGTGTGTAGATGTTTGTGTGTATTTCCGAGTTGGAGCATACATTTAGGAGTTAGGGTTTGTGTGGGTGTTGTAAAAACAGTGGATGAGTCAGTGCGTGTGTGTGTGTGTGTGTGTGTGTGTGCATGCAGTAAGGCTCCACTTCAGAGCAAACAGAGCCGGGTCTGTCCTCCTTCCAGATCTACCGCTACACTCTGATCTTGAGATTAGATAGGTTGGCTGTTTCTGTAGGAGACCCAGAAGGACGCTGTCTGTAAGGGTGAATGTCTGTCAAACATATGTACTGGGGCTTTTACTAATCGCCTCTCTTCCTGTGCAAGGTGTCCTGCTATACGTTATCCTGATTAGAAAATGAAACCCTCATATTTAGATTGCCGGAACGCGGTTATCCCATCATAGCCACCGAATAAACAGGCTGCTATCCATCTTCACATTTGTTTTCAACCTCTTTCTCTCATTGATTTTCATTCCTCTCCATCCTTTCACTCAGCGACCACTGACAGTTGACTTACAGGCAGCGACTTGCCTCTGTCCGTGTGCTCTCCCTGGCCAGTGTGGGATGTTTCTCCCACTCTGGCAGATAGCGGTCATGCTACGGCTGATATGGGTGGGCAACAAATATAGAGCTTATGACTTGAAAGTGCAGACATGTCATTAGGCCAATTCACTTTAACGATGTCTCTCAGTTTTAAGACGTGCTGTTATCCTCCTCCTAAACTCAAGTGATTTATAGGAGAGTCTCGCATGATCACAGTGTTTTAGATGCGGTTTGCAGGGGCAATGCCCTGTTTTTGTCGTCATATGTTTGATGTGTCCAGCCAGGCTCTGAAGTTGAACTGAAATACTCAGCATTTATGATAAAGTTTATGAACCATGCCGCCTCTAAAATACTGTTAGCTTAGAAAAAAGTTGCAAACAGCTTTATGAAAGTTGTTGGAGTGCAGGTTTTCTTTTTAAAGGACAAGGCTGGTGTGATTTTATATATTTCTTATTGTCAAATCCCATGAAAAGAACAAAACGTTTGTTTCATCTCTCAATGCTCTTTGACTTCCCTCCCTACCCTGTCTGTGGCACTCAGCCACAAACTTCTGAAATATCTGAAGGTGTATTTTTTCTTTCTTCCCTCTTAAAGGTCTCGGCTCTTGGAGCTGGCAGGTTTGTTCACACAGGGCAAGTAAAAAAAAAAGGCTGCAGGAGCTGGTAGCTGTTTCAAAATCCTCGCAAAATGAGCAGCACTCACATGGTTTCGTCTGTGGAATGGCAGCCAGTGTGCACTCCTGCCAAACCAAACAGAGTTCCCTGTCAACATCGGCTCTCATCGGTCAACAAACATTGGCGGCTGCGTCCAACATCCAGGCTGTATGATACAAGTGGCAACAGACGCAACAGAGTCACAGCAGCAGTATAACTGCTCTGAATGTTACATTTATTAAGTCATTTATTACTTAATTACAGTCCAAAACCAGGACTGCAGATAACTATTTTCATAATCGATTTATCTTATGATTATTCGCAATTCATGGAATCATTGTTTGGCCTCTACAATTTCAGAAAGTAGTGAAATGTGCTCTTCACAATTTCCCAAACCCCAAGCATTTCCTTCCTTTTTATAAAAAATTTAAATAGCTGATTTTTAATATTTTAAAACATCCATGTTTGCTTGCTAGCAGTCTTCTTCTTCCATGACTTTGTTGACTCGTTACTTTGTTTGTTGGCTGTTGATCAGGGGAATAGCGTGTGAAAAGCATGCGTGTGCGTCCTCGTTTGTGCACATGATACAAAATGGCACAGGTACCAACATAAAAACATTGCTCCGTAGCGCTATTAGTGGTCAAAAACTCCACAGGATAACTTTTAACTGACTAATCCTTTTAGCTGTAATCCAAACATATTTTCCCTTGAAAGTTATGACATATATAATCTCTATGACATACTTGGTTAAAAGTGGTTTATATTTATCATATTGCTATATACATTATATTCAAATTCCACATGAAAAAAAAGTCTACTACAAACTAAACTATTCTCCACCTGTTCAATGTTTTTTGTTTTACTCCTAAAGTAAATCAGTGCTGATGTAAGCTGATACTTGTTCAAAGGTTGATGCAGACTTTTTGACTCACAGTTTACAATATCTGTTTACACACACATACACACACACACACACACACACACAGCCAGAGAGAGAGAGAGCCACCCACGTGGCATTGTTCTATTTGACCGTAGAGGTTTTAAGAGCCTTTGACACATGGACAAAACTCACTCTGGCACCATATGTATGGGAAGCACGGAGGGACAGAAATGTCTGGCAGGTTCTTAGACCTGAACAGAGTGGGGTGGGGGGGTGTGTGTGTTGGACTGTTTTGCTGTTCATGTGCAGACATAAAAGAAACACAAGTCAAGCATTTAATCCGTCTTTCCTATCTAGGGAGTGTTCAATGATGCTGAATTAACGTGACTGAATTGTTTGTTATTCATCTTGTGTGACTGAGTTTTGGGTGTTTTCAGATTATAATGGAAGTGGAAAAGGGCCAACAACTTTACGGATCATCTTGAAATTTAAATGTTATGTCGACTGGCTGCCCTCAGCACTTGCAGCATTACTGTTCTGCTTCAGCATAAACACTTTTGTGGAATAAAAAATAGACAGGAGGTGGGTGGGCTGGAGTTAAACTAAGTCCCTTAGTTTTGGTCTCCAAATGATTGGCAGCCTGCGCTGTAATTTGAGAGACAACAGAGAACAGACAGAGTGTATAATGCATTACAACCACAGACAGGAAGAAGGACGAGTTAAAAGGGGGCAGGCTAATGTGGTCATTTGTTTTGTGCAAAGCCTTCAATTAGGCATCTTTATATGATGCAGCTGAAGGGAGAGAGGGGATGTAGAAATTAGAAGAATGTAGATGGATAACAGTCTGAATCACCCAGGAGACACTGAGAAATAACACAAACCAATAAAATGCTATTTAAAATGTCCCCCCCCCCCCCCGTGGTACTTTATGCTCATGTTTCTGTGCTTGTAATGGGCCACAGTTCTTCACAAATCTTCAAGGGCATCTTTTATATAGAAAAGGCGCTCATTACTTCAACATAATGAGTAATGCAAATAAGTGAAAAGAAGTGCTAGAGCTGTTAATTATGAGTAGAGCTTCAAAGCACATCTCATCCCGCAGTAATGGTTCATTACATTTTTCTCTTTTCTTCAGAGAAGTGTTCCACAACAGTTCAATATCTCGTCCTTAAATGAACCTGTCTGCTGCCTTTCAAGTAATTTCACAGCCAAAACATAGCTGGGCAACCAGGGTGGAGAAAAATAGGAAGAATAAAGACTGAGTTGATGCTATACTGTCAAGCAGATGGCCTTTGAGCTTTCCAGCACTTTTTTCTGCCTTCTTGTTCCTGGTCTGTCAGTAAGTCTCTCGGGACTGCATGTTTTCATTCACCGGTTGTGAGGTTCCTGCACGCCGTCCACACAATGCACAAATATGCAGCCTGCTGAGCAGGGCTTCAGGGGAGATCTTTTTTCATCCTGCGCAGGTTTGTCTTACAGCCATGGCAACCAACCTGTACAATCCCAGCGCGCCGTGGGGTTTGAGTCAAATACAACTGAGAAACAGAACCCACCATGAATCAGCTGTTGAGATGCCTGACAGAGTGTCTGAGCAGAGGTGCTCAAATCGTAGCAAAACGGTCCGAGATCACCAGATCAAAAGAATGCCCTACTTTAAGGAACTACTGACTGCAAAACCGAAGGATACTCCAGCGTCTTTAAATAATAAAATCAGTCTCCTTCCTTGTGTGATGTAAGAAGGGAAGCATTTCGTTATAACTTGGACTTGGTGTGGCAGTCAGTCATGGTCCAACTGAACCTATAACATTTTAAAAAAGTAGTTTTGAGCATTTTGGTTTGTGAACCCTCAAAGGAATAGTTTATTTTGAGAAATACACTGAGTTCGACGAGAAGAGCGAGACCACTCTCATATCTGCCTGTTGATTATAAGGCTACGGCCAGCAGCCTGTTAGCTTGGCTTAGCGTGAAGACTGGAAACAGCAAGCCCGGGTCTGTCCACAGGTATCAATATCCACCTACCTGCATCTCTTCCTGGAGTCTTTCCGAGAGACTGACAGGGAACCAGCGGATACTCCAGCCCAGCCAGTATCATTTTTACATTTTGGTTTGTTTACGGATTAAACACATGAAATACAATGGATTAATAAGAAAGCTTTAGAGGTGTTGGTTGGTGTGGTGTTGTTTTGTTTTTTTTAAAATCTGTGGACAGAGCCAGCCTGCATCCCCCTGCTACCAGTCTTTATGCTAAGCTAAGCTAACCATTTCCTGGCTCCAGCTCCATGTATGCACAGACATTAGAGTGTTTTCGATCTTCTCTAACTCTTGACAAGAAAGCAAATACATGTATTTCCTAAAATGTTGAGCAATTCCTTTTAAAACAAGTAATGCCTACTTGTGCTGTCTTTGCAGACTAATACCATGGCAAAGCTAAAGAGAGTTCATTTCAAAAGTATTTCATGAGAACAACAAAGGAAAAAAGTTGGAAAACATATAAAAAAAAAAAAAAAAAAGAGAAGACATTTTTTAAAAATATTCCATAATTCATTTTCAAGCCTCCACCAATATTACATGATCACTTGATGAGCAAGCTGAGACCGGCTGTTATAAATGTAGTGCTACTGTTACTTGAATGTCTGTGGCATGAAGCTGTTGTGACCATTAACACGCTGTGGCTTGTGGTCTTCCTTCCAGTCAATGTCGCTATTTGGTTTCTAGCCTGGGAAGAAAAAAAAAGAGCTGTAGTCAACACGAGACACAGGAATCCAGCAGACAGTTATTCAGCCTTTGCTTTTTTATTTGCACTGCCTCTAATTGTGAGTTACAGTTTTGTCAGGAAGACAAGTGGTGTTAATGGATGTAAGATCAAACAGTCAGGACTGAGTGCTGGTTTGGTTGAAGTGGAAAGCTAGCCTGTTGTGCTCAGGACTTGCTATTTGCATTCATAAATGCTAATTGTGTTTCTGTTTACCAGCTTTTAAAGGATCCACTGCCCATCTTTTACTCTTTGAGTTGAAAAAGGAACATAGTTGAATGGCAGTGGCCCCACAGCTTCACTGAGAGGAGACCACAATGAGATGTCAAATTACAACAACTCCCTCTGTGCCGAACAAGGAGGTCTCGGGGGGGGGGGGGTTGTTTTGATTGCTGCTGATTAGACAGATGATGTTTTATAGTTTTTTTTTTTTTTTTGGTAGCAGTTTCTATTTCAGTGCATACATTCTGGCTCTGTTCAGTCCAGTGAAGTCCGCACTCAGTTGGCTAATGCCCATACCATGTAACCACCACAACATCTTGGGTTTGAATCCTATAAAATAATGTTTTTAATTTGACTGGAAAAAATAAGAAAGAAATTATGAAGCACACAGTCAGCACGTTAAAATAAACTCAGACTTTGACCCCCATTATGCTGTGAGGCCCATCCAGTGTTTAATCTGAGAGAAATGTGACCACAAAGACGAAACTTGAATTCAATTTTGTGTTCACCCAGGAATGTATAATGACACACTGCAATCATGCCAGAATGTATGTATGTCACAAGTAAATATCTGAGAGGATGTAGGTGCCAGTTTAGATCGCTCACCTATTGAAACCATGAATCTACAAAATAGCAACTTTTCATGAGATTAGAAAAATAGCCTTTTTTCCGCTTTGCGAAAAAGAATTTTCAACTAATCCAGTGTGTCTTTTAAATGATTTATATAAGAAGTAGGATAATTTTATCAACCCATAAAAGAACACCTTAACCTTAAGTGTTTTTTTATTTATTTATTTTTTTAGTGAATGATTCAAAATCATCACATTTGGAGATGCATGGTTTTCTTTGGACAGCGACGTATTTGTTTAAATATTCCACATTTAAATCTGAATGAATCTTAGACGGCTGCCTGTTATATATTCTTCAATACATTTATGTTCAACCAAATTACCACAAACCCACTGTCAATAGGGGCACACATCTCATTATTAGGGGGGTAATCTGGCCCTGACTAGAGGTCATGCTACTCCTTACTCCCAAAGTGGTTTGAATTCAACAACTGATGTTGGCATCTTTTAGAGATCAGAGCTCTTCCTAGTAAAGAAAAGCATTAAACAATCAAAACACAACTTATATTCATTATCAAAGGGGCAATTAATTAGCAAAAATTTGCCAAAATTAGCAATTATTGTGGTTAGAGATTCTCTCTGTAATCTGCTCTTGAGAAGTTAAGCTTGTCACTTTTTGCCCATCTGATTTACAATGGAAATATCTCTAACTGTATCACTTAAGTAAATAATATATGTGTATCCACCTCCCCTGGTTGGTTGTTGACATTTTCAATATATTGAATAATACTATTAACACCTGACTAATTCTACCTAAAATATCCGGTGTATTCTTTTAAATTAAGTGGTTCTTTGTGTAATGTGCATAGTGCAAACTCTGGCCTAATTACTAGTGACATGAAATATATTTTTTCCACTGTTGACCAGTTGCTTCAGAAGTGATGAACACGCTTCTTCTCCATTTACTTTAATATTCCAGTGTGATTACCAGGCCACTCTTCAATGGATTTTGTGCAAAAGTTGTTCTAAAAGCAGTGCTGCAGCAGCCACCACACTTACCTAACTGCTCCTTTGCAATCCACAGTTCTCCAAGAATCTCAAGTTCAAAACAGTAATTTCTTACCAAGGACACATATTGTGCTGTGACCAGCCCTGAGCAGCACTGCATCACTGACTACAGTAACATAGTGTTCCCTTCCAGTAAACTTTCTATGTTGGTCACAAATTGGCTGCTAGCCTCAGTCAGGGAAAATATGCAGCTTTTTATAGGACTCATTTTAGGATCTTTTGTCTTGAAAATGAACATTCCTCACGTTACATTCCCCTCAAACACCAAGCTGTCTCACATAGAAGCTGCTTTTTGTTTTATCATATCAAAAATTATGTTACTCGTTACACCTGATAGTACAATATAAGAGGCATATTATCAGTTTTACATTTTGATTGGGAGTAAGCTGCAATAGGACACATACACTTTAACATTTGCTGTAAAACAACAGTTGTTGCTTCTCTCTGTAAAATGACTGGAGGTAATCCACAGAATACCATCTTAGTGACATATTTGTAGATCTTTTTAAAGCTTTTTTTAGCCACATTAGCAGCATGGCTGTAGGGATGGCAATGTCAGTCTGTCAGTTGGTCGTTGGGTCCACCATTGTGGTCCAGACTGAAACCACTCAACAACTATTGGGTGGATTGCCATGAAATTTAGTACAGACATTCATGGTCCCTAGAGGCTTAATCCTAATGACGAATTATCCTCTGACTTTTCCTCTAGCGCCACCAGAAGATTTCACTTATCCTGTGAAATATCTCAACATCTACTGGATGGATTGGCACGGAAGTTTGTACAGACCTTTATGGCCACTAGATGACTCCCTTAGGATGAATTAAAATAACTTTTGATTATCCCTTAAATTTTCTTCTAGCATCATCATACAGTCAATTTTATAACTTGTATATAAGTTATATGCTGTCTTTTAATGCTATTCAGCAAATGACAGTGTGCTAACATGCTAAATTAAGGTGGCCATGGTAAACATTAGACCTGCGAAACATCAGCATGTTAACAGGTATGTTATGTGTTTTTGGTGTGATCATGTTTGCATGTTGATGTTAGCATTAACCACCTCTGTGGCTGCAGACTCTTAAACATGTTTCACAACACTAGCAAATCATTAGACCCTCCATGAAGAATACTCTTTGTTTTTGTCAAGAATAAATTTAAGCTGATGAGTGTATCTCGTTTGTGTGGGCAATTAAAGATGGGAAGGCTTCAATTTGAGTAAAAAAACTGATTTCAATAGTAACCAGCCTTGCAGACCTTGCAAGATGAGTGTGTGATGACTACTTGCATAAACTGAATATATTGAGTGGTGGTTGGATTTGTTTGAAGATTTCATCGATTGATTCTCACAGCTGGCCTTCAAATCCTTTCTAACCTGCTCTCTGCGTGGGACCTTGTGTGGGACCTTTCATTTAGCAGACTCTTTGTCCACCAGGTCTACAGCCATGCCTTCTTTGTTGTCACCCCTACAAGAGGAGTGTGTGTGTATGTATATGTGTTGGTGTATGTGTGTATGCCAGCCATTGCAGGGGCCTCTCCTTGAGCTTTCCACGGAGTTTGGGCTTGGCTTTGTGAGTCAAGGCTGGACAGTTGAACCAGCAGAGGACGGAGAGTGAAAAAGAATGTGAAGAAGAATGAGCGACTGATGGAGAGAAAGTTGGGAGGATGCCAAATTCTATTGAAAGTCTTTGCACAGCGTTTGAAGTCGGAGGATGAGGATTTAGAGGGAAGCAGGATTATTCAGAGTCAATACCCTTTAACAATCCAGGCGTTTGGGCTGCTGCAAAGAAACAACGTAGTCTGACTAACCACTGCAGTTTTTCCTCTGTCTCCTATTGCCGCTCCTGTGTCAGACATGGTGGTTAGCATAGCGTGTTTCTAATCTTGTTGCCATTCTCTGTACTTAAAGGAATAGTTTGACATTTTGGGCAATATTCTTTTTTTTTTTTTGGTAAGGAGTTAGATGAGAAGATTGATACCACTGTCATATCTGTCAGTCAAATATGAAGCTTTAGCCAGCCACCAATTAGCTTGTCTGAGCACAAAGACTGAAAACTGGGGGAAACAGCAAGCCTGGCTCTGTGAAAGGCAACAAAATCTGCCAACCAGCACCTCCAAACCTCACTAACCTATATCTTGTTTATTTAATACATACAGGCTGGTTGCCTGGGAACTGTTCCCAGCCAAGAAAGTCTGCCACATAACCTCTCATAAAATGGGGACTTGTCATTTTATTCACTTTGTCTTTTGTACGGATTAAACAACCGAGATATAACATGTTAATTAGTGAGCCTTAGAGGTGCTGGTAGCTAGGTTTTGTTTCCTTAAGTTACACTGAGCCAGGCTAGCTGTCTCAAGTCTTTATGCTAAGCTAAGCTAACTGGCTGCTATGTATCTAACAGACTGACATGACAGTGGTATTGATCGTCTCATGTAACTCTCCTCCAGAAAGCTAATAGCTGTATTTCACAAAATGTTTAACCATTTCTTTAATGACATATCATATAAAGGATGACCTATCCTTTATGTGACACAATGTTTCTGTGCTGGAGCACATAGCTCTCATTCTTGTATTTCAGATTCTTGTTTTAGTTTTGTTTGAGTCTTTAGAGCCACAGAAACCTAAGGCGTTCAAATTGCAGTTTTATATTGTCTTTTTCCATAAATAACATTTTAATACCCACCATCCTCATCTGACATTTCACGAGAAACCCTTGAGAGCTTTTACAGTGTCAGACGTGAAGCTAATTGCTGACTCTCCGTCATTCTGCGTGTGTGTGTGCGTGTGTGTGTGTGTGTGTGTGTGTGTTCAGTTTACTGCTGAGATCCAGTTCAGTTGACACAGTTCTTCAAATCCTGGACTACTGTGGTGTCCCAGAGGTTGACAGTCACACACACTTGCAAACATGAATACACACTGACTTTCTGTCTTACATTTTGTCTCTGTCTCTTTCAAACACACACATTCTACACACACTGCACTGTAGCCACTCACTGCATAGAGATGAGCCCTAAAAATACACACACCAGTCAGCACTTTACATTGTTTGTCTCCTGTGTGGCCGTTTGAAATGGAGATTTATGGCTGCTGGCTGTTGTCTTAGGGCCATTTTCTAGATTAGATGATACAGCATACTGCTAAACAGGAACAGTGTCTTTATGACAGATTTACAGCCCCCCCCCCCCCCCCTTTTTTTTAGGGATTTACATAGTGTTGAGCTGTGTGGAGCACTATGTGATATTCCAGTGTGATGTTTGAACAGGAGAGCTGACTGTGCAGCTATGAAACTCTTAGCTGTGTACAGCAAAGACTGAACTGACACTTACCGCCTTCCACACAAACCATGTTGCTTTGATTTGGTGGTATGTAAGCGAATGTTTCAGGCCATAATAGGCTCTTTTTCCAGAAAGTAGCCCTCAAGTTAAACCAAAATTCTTTAAATATTTTAGATGTCCAACTTAATGGTAAACCAGACACAAATTAGGGCCGATACATCAGAATATTTGACTAAGAAAAATGACTTTCTATAACTGATACCAAGAGGAAACTGCTAAGCACAAACACACTGCAGTTTTTATGAAAACATCAGTATGATGTTTTTTCAGCTCACTATGGACTCTTGGCATGTTTCTTAGAATTGTGCTCCTCTGTTTCACAGTAGTTGTTTGGAGAAGAGAAATCACTTGTTCTGTCAGTCTGACGGAAGGAAGTATTTCCTAAGTAAGGAAGGAGCCTCCAGGGATTAGTCTGTAGTCGTCTGGGCGATGAAATCCTAAACACAGCAACACACAGCAACACACCAAGCCTACTGTCTGCTCCCACTCTCCCCTCCTTGTCCTTCTACCCAACATGGCAGATATAATGGCATAATTGTCCTGCTTATCACTAGTATCCTGGCATGAGTGACAAATGAATGTTGTTTTTACTGCTGGGAATCCAGTGTCTGATGGCCTGTTCAGTACCGCTGATAAGACTGTTTGTTTGATTGTGATTGGAAATATCTGCTTCCTCGAGTTAGTTCAGATTGGCTTCACGGGACAATTTTAGCATCATTAAAATTTGTGCTCATCTTTTTACATTCATGAGTACGCGACAGATTTTACATGCATGTGCCACTTTGTAAGATACTTTTAAATAAGCTTAGCCACTGGTCTCCAGCTCGTTCACTCACAGTCTGATCAAAACATGTAAACTCCAGAAACTGCTATAAAAGGTGAAGGGATTTAATTTGGGTTTTATTCTGTCATGAAACAGAACACATCAGATACTTTTAAGTATACACACAATACATAAGGACACAAATGTGACATACTAGGGTTAAAACACAAATTTACAAAATGTAGAAGAAAATCAGGTATGGCTAAAAAGATTAGCTGATTAGTAATTAAGCAGACAATTAAATTCCAACTATTGATAAACAAATATTCTTTTATCATTTGTTTAAATCCATTGTCAAGTAAAAATGTCATATTCTCTGCTTCCAGCTTCTCAAATGTGAAGATTGTTTGCCTTTCTCTGTTTGATATGATTGTAAACTGAATATATTTGGGTTTCGGACTCTTGGTCGGAACTAAACAAGACATTTGAAGATGTTAGCCTGTGGGAAATAGTGATGTGCATTTTTCCATTATTTCATAACGACTAAACGATTAATTAATTTAATCAAAAAAATAATTGAGAGGTTGATTGAAGATGAAAATCATAAGATTAGTTACAGCCCTAAAATCAATTAAACATCCGGGTCTGTATAACTTCATGTGTCCAACAGCGAGACTGCTATGCTTCACAGTTTACTAAAATAATAGTTGTGACACACATATTTTACTTAACCTGGGTTTTACATGCTCTGTTAAAAGGTAAATAAAGTCACTCATCTCAGATCTTTCCATTTCCATTAAAGTGCATAACTGTCACTTTGAATGATTATCCAGAGAATCAGAATACGTCAGGCTTCAAAAATGTACATTTAACGATTTTCAGTCATTTAACAGTAATAAAATCAACCTATTAATGTACACATTAGAGAACACGACTAGAGCTGCGACATGACAAGAAGGCATAGCTTAGTTTTCTTCTCCATAACCGCTTTCTACCAACAGCTAATATTCTTCGCAGTAAAGATGAGACCTGTTTTCTTTCTGTCACATAGTAGAAGAGTGCTATCTGATTAAAATTATTATCGTTAGGGCAACAGTAAGACGAAAGAAAGATGTTTCCACCTGCTGTTGCAAAATTAAATGGTAAATGAAGCTTAGTGTTACATAATTAGAGCTTAACATCTGCAACATCTTCTGAACTGGGAAAACCTCATAATATTTAACTCATTTTTGCAAACCTACTAAAGCAGTGCAGATATAGCTAATAGCTCATCAGTTGTCACCGATGCACCAGAAACAATCCAAATGAATGAATAGTGAATATCAAATAGGTAACCAGAACTGACAACCACAGAACAATATTAAAATTCCCCCCAAAACGTCTTTAACTCGCTGCTAATAACCCATATATGAGCTGTGACAGCAGGTCGACAGAGAAGCTTTAATCATGCCTGGTATGCTGTATATTTACTGTTGTTAAATGTAGTAGACACGTCAGTGAGGTCAGAGACCGATTTTCACAAGTTAGTTTTGCATGAATGCCAGCGCACCAGTATGCATTTGTACAAGTCAAAGGCTTAGTTAGGGGGCCATTGTAATTAAACTTCATCAATAACATAATGGCTCCTCTTTTGTAGGACAGTCAACGAGGTGAAATTACACAGCTTACCACTTTCAGACCCTTGAACCTAATGTTCCATATCATCTTTTTATAAATCTAATGTAATTATCCAGTTCAATAGAGTAATCACTGGCTTGCTGTGTGCATTAGGCCCTCTATTCAGGCTTATGACAGCCCTGTTGGCTCCTTCACTGGCATCTAACAGCTCCCAAAGGCCAGCCACAGGAAACCCTCCACAGCCTCACACAGAGCCACCGTTGAAAGCTAATGAAAGCTTTATTATGATATTATTATTTTCACTCTGGCTCTTAAAGCTGTGCCAGCTCGCTCCCTTTCTGTCTGCCTTTCTGTGTGTGTGTGTGTGTGTGTGTGTTCTCTGAAAATCTTTTACGAGTCAACGTGTGCTAAACCTGACCTGTGTTTCTACATGTGCAGCATGTATGAGAGGATATTTGACCAATACATATGACACGCACACACTTTCCTACAAGAAACACTTGTGTCCCACTTTATTGACCCTCTCTGCTTCTCTCCCTGAATGGCATATTAAAGGCAATGTTCACAGCAGAGCTCTGGGCTCTTTGAAGTGTTCAAGAGCTGCAACAGATCCTCAAGTGTTGACTTTTAAGCTTTCTGGAGGAGAGAGAGAGAGAGAGAGAGAGAGCGAAATGGAGAGGAAAAAAATACATGCTTAGACAGACAGACAGACGGAGGGAAGTGGATTGTTTAGGTGGGTGTTGTGAGATTTCTGGGCTGAATTTTCTCTGGCTAAATATGTGTTTGTCAACTGTTAATGTACGTAGGGAGGAGCGTGTTTATTGATGTGAGGAGGAAGTACACAGAGATAAGGGCTGATGGTAAGCTGAGCCTGACTCCAGGCAAAATAGATTAAAATGACTAATGGTCTTAATGTGACTTTCTTGTCCTTTTTTCTTCTCTCCTCATTTCCTTTCCTTACCTTTCCTCTTATCCTTTGCTTTCCTCTCATTTCCACCCCTTTTCCCCTTCCCTTCCCTTCATTCCTTCTTTCATTTCTTCTCCTCTGTGCTCCTCCTCTCCTTTCCCTTCCCTTCCCCTTCCCCTCCTCTTTTCTTTTCTTTTCCTTTCATTTCCTAACCTCTGCTCTCCTTTCCTCCATATGATTTCTTTCCTTTCCTCTCATGCATAGTTTTTAACTAAATAAATCACATTTCACCCCAACCCTCCCATCCCAGCCCCGGTCCTTCTGTGAGAAACCCTGAGCCAGAACACACTTCTGCAACACCTCTGAGCAGGCGACTGCTTTCACTTTTAAAACAATGCCCCCTTCATGGAAACTGAAGATGGAAGGGAAAAAGAAAACATCCCAGGGCTCTTTTTCTCTGCCATCTGCAGGTCAGAGTGGTCACCCTGTCGGTGTTTGTGGTGCTGCTGTTGCCAAGTTGAAAAGGAGGCAGATCGACAAACCAGAAGGTCGAAACTTATGTAGAGAAACCTTTTGAGATGGGACAGTTTGACATGGCCTTTCCCTCTTTATATATTTCTCCCCCTCCTCATGTGAACATGCTTGCACATGCCCTCACACACAAAAACACACACGCATAAGAGGCCCAGTTCTTCTTGGTGGTTTGTTTGTAGATCAGAGCAGGCAGGTACACTGAGCTCACTCACGCACACTGAATAACACTCTGTGCTCCGCTTCAGTCTCCTGCTAAATCGGGACAGTCTGCCAGGATGTATGCATGTTTGTTTACGTGTACCATGACGCTGTCTTGATGCAAAGTCTGATTCATTTGGCTTATCTGTTTTCTTGTCACTCTCCTGTCTTATCATACGTTGATTTGCTTTCTGAGCAGCCAGCATCCTTGTGTTTAACTAGATGTAGCCAGGTATGGTTATCAGACACTTCCTCAGCTCAAACCTGGGGAGCTCTGTGTTGTGTGCTAACGGAGCTCACAAACCAACATGCTTGTGTGAAAAATGTGTCATGCCGGAAAAACTAAAATAAGATTATTTAAAACTCTTATCAAAACCCTGCGTTGCATTCAGCGGATTTTGGTGAATAAGTGCTTTAACGGTGTAAACGTGTACTGCTGCTTCTCCTCACAGAGATTACAGGCAGGTTTATTTTTACATTCTATATCCAGCGGCTTAAGAGTTTGTTTGTTAGCATAACTCGTTCAGACCAGAGTAGCCTCCAGATTACAGCCTGAGAGGCAGGCAGGTCATGTATTAAAATAAACCTAATTTATTACCAGGTTAATCCAAAGCACATATTTTTTATTTTATTTATTTATTTATTTATTGGAATGGTGATTTATATAGAAGCAAAGTGAAAGTAAATTCTGGAAGTTAGGCCAAATAAAATAGCTGTCAAAGAAACTTGATGGACATAATGGTTGAAGTCCATGTGGTAACACTTTACTTTACAGGTTTGTAATTTGAGTCATTTCTTAATCATTTCCCAAAGGTTTCCCAGAAAGAACTATGTAATTTGGTACACATTTTAGGGAAATAGAGTTACTGCTCTATTCGAACACATCCAATTAATTCATTCCAGGTTATTGAAATAACCTATTGAGTCTTTTGGTCAGTGGACAGCAGATCTGTTGAACATGCAAACACTTGAAAATGTGTCTACAGTCATGCACACAATTCGACTTATATGAAGTTGTTGTTGTTGTTTTTTAAATGAAATTCATATTTTCCTTGTAATTTAGTTCCAAATTACAAGATTCTTTCTGGTAAACTTCTTAGGAAATTACCAAGAAATCTGGGCCTGCAATAAAGCCTTACCACGCATGTCGCTCTGCAGTATATAGGGAGACGATTGGATAGTCAGTTGCACTATCATTCATCTTTTAGAGTTTAAGTATCCGTATCAGACCTTTTTATGTTTTCTTTTCTTTTTTTAGTCGCCACAAACTTTTGTGCAGAAAACATAGACATCAAACTCCATCCAGGAACAACAAAGCGTGCGGGGGCTTGTTTCATCCTCTAATAAGCCACAAGGAAGGCATAGCTTTCTGTTGACTGTACTGACTGTGCCACCCTGCAAGTCATTGACTTTCATTGTGTGTCTTTTGCTCTGGGATGAGCTGAACCCACAGAGCCACTGAATCATCCTCTCTAGATGGAGAATGGCCTTTTCTGCAGCCTATCAGATGTCACTGGGCTCCTCTGTTGTGGTCACAGCCATTCAGAGAGGATGAATCACATTAATAAAAGCCATCTTTGCGTTGCTCAACAGCTCAGCTGAGGTCGTCTGGTGGCATTTGAGTGCTTGAAAACCTGCATACACGGGAAGCTTCAAACAAAGTAGCTGATATTGATGTGATCTGCTCACACATTACAGTGCACATTTAGGGACGCATTGCAATATAGTACATTTACTGTATCAACCATGCTCCTGCTTATTCTGTGAGTGTGTTAGAGAGAACAGGAGCTTTTGGTGTTGTCGGTTTTAAAAGGGCCTTCGACTACAAAGGCTCATCTTATTTCTCATCCAGCTGACTGATCCTTTTCTTCAATGACATGGCTGTGAATACAAATACACACACACACACACACACACATTTCGTAATAAGCAGAGGCTGGTTGATGCAGTATATTAACAATGCCTGCACATATACCTTAAGCCCCTATATCAGCTAATCTCAGTTGAAATTGTAGTTCCTCTTTTATCTCTTGCAGTTGTAAATAGTGCAGCAAAGCGAGTGTGATTTGTAAACCACATTTGATGGTCATGCTTCAGTGTTTTAAAGAAATTTGATGCTGGCGAAAAGTCACAAAAGGCAAATTATTCTCACTGCGAGCACAGAAAGCTGTCTGTGCCACAAACCCTATCTTGACCTTGATATCAAATAACAGTTTATTTGTTTGGATGCATTGTGGTTAGAATTACATTTAGCTATGTGTAGGTGTTTAGTTGACACCCAGAACAAATCAGGGTGAGAGAGGAGGAAGAGACTGTTGGACGCACATTCTTCAACTAATTCAATCAATGAGTAACATTTTCTGTAATATTTGAGCCTAGACAGGTGATGTGGGCATTTCGGAATGTGTACAAATCTGCCTTTTTGGGGCTGTTTTTTTTTTTTTTACGATTTATATAACATTTTTAATATCCTTAAGGTACGGTCACCTTAAGGTTTTACCAAAGTGCAAAGTAAAAATCTGGACTTGTTGGTTTTTGAGATGGTGGGCAGTAGTTGAAGGGAGCATGCAACACAAGTTTAGTCAGTTTTAACAGGCTGTACTGTTTTTCTCCTGGTCAACATCGCACTGATCCAATTTCCTACAGTTGCACATCAATAGGAAAAATGTCTCCCTCTGGTGGAAAAGCAACACATCAGCATTTTCTTACACAAGTACACAACCTCAGCTGGCTTAACTTTATACTTGTGTTTGTGCTACTTTTACTGTATATTATAGTTTCCATGGTGATTAAGAATTGGCATATATCTGCATCTGATGTATAATCTGGTTACTTTATGTCAAAATGTCACTGTTACCTCCCAAACCAATCCGATGCAGAGGGGCAGAGACATAGAAGGATGGTATAATGATGTGAAATAAAACCCCTTTTCTTTCTAGTTTAGTTCCGACTGCCAGAAGCCCTGACCTTAAGTGTAACTCATCACTTGGTTATCTACCCCTGTCACAGTTAACTAGATCATCCTACATTAAAGAAAATGAGAAGTGCAGCAATTATGGGAGAAAGGAAGAAAATGGGATCAAATTTAAAAGCCTTTTAGACATGGAGAAAAGCTCAGCTGAGGAATTTAACTGAAGGGGCTTTGTGATTGGTATATAATAGCCAATATATCTGGATGGTAGCCAGTGATACCCGAGCTCTCAAACATTAATTGTTCATATATCAGAATTTGTTTACCATGCCAGCAGGCGAGGGGGAGACCCATGCAGGTTGATGGGTGGCATGTTGTAATGCCTTCTGATAGTGGCTCTAAATGACGGACTGAAAGTTACACATCCTTTCCATAATTTCTTCAACATTCACTGAAACCTGCATGCGTGCTAACTCCTTTTTTCTGTTCATATGCTAAAATCTGGAACAATCAAATCCCATACCACATTAGAAATACACCCTTCTTTTTACATTTAGAAATGTATTTAATTCTCTGAATCAAAATTGTAACCATGAACAACATCTTTCAACAACCATTCTCTAATAGTTTTTTGCTGTTTTCTGTCAAACTCCGAATCCTTTTTTATTATGTATTCACGTCTAAAAATAGATTTTTTTTTTGCCCTCGTATAAGAACAAGAACAAGTTTTGTCTGACTTGTTTTTGGTTCTGTTTGTCTTGTCTGTATGCTATTTTATTGCTCTTTGTCCACATTGTGAGAGACAGCAGGACACCTGCTAGCAAACAGGTCTTTAAACTGAGACGGGCCCACAGCTGCAAATGTTTTTCATTGCTCTGCTGTTTTTGCTGCTAAACAAAAAAAAAAAAGAAGAAAATTCCAAATATTTATATAGTTAGAAAACGTTATCAACCACACACTCTCTGCATTAAGCATGATGCCCAACATATGTCCGGCTGCCAGTTAACTGAAGCAGACCAGACCCTCCGTAACAGTGTAAGAAGTCACTCCACAGTATGAGTGTTATCTAGCATGCTGGCTCAGCCTCTTCTTGGTGTTCCTCCCGCTGCGAGAAATGCAAACATGTCTGCTCTCCTCTAATCAGCCGGGTCATTGACACTCAGAACACACACAAGCGTCCTCATTAGGATGGTTTTTCAACAGACAGGAACACACCCAGAGGTCCTGTCAAAGGTCCTCATAATTTGCCTGTGTAAATAAAAGGAAAGAAAAATATAATAGGAAACACAAATAACACTTAGTGTAACTAAGGACTGATAG
Source organism: Coreoperca whiteheadi (assembly GCA_011952105.1). Classification (NCBI taxonomy): domain Eukaryota; kingdom Metazoa; phylum Chordata; class Actinopteri; order Centrarchiformes; family Sinipercidae; genus Coreoperca; species Coreoperca whiteheadi. The sequence goes on from CM022485.1 coordinate 12,926,356, forward strand.
ACTGGCTGAATCCGGATTTGGGGGGCATAAAAAAACAAGCTGTTAACACAACATTTACACATTATTGCCTTTATAAAGTTAATATGGGGAACTTGTTAGCAAACAGCTGCTTATTTATGCATCCAGCAGACATGGAGTAACATTAGCATTCATTTGGAGTCGTGTTTGTATCCACCTGATGAATGTCAGTCCAATATACACTGTCCTTTTTAGCTCTGATTCTGGTCTCTCCCAACTCCTGAGGGAAATATCTGCCTCTTTAGCACCTAAATGCTCCACTACTGTATGTTCACCAGCTAGTCGCTAACTTGGATTGTCTAATGGCAGTCAGATTATCAAAGCTTTTTAGCTGAAAATGGCTACATGCCGCTGCTAAAAACAAGGTTGTTGAGAGTCAGCCCTTTCACATTACAAGTAGTCATTTCATCCATTGTTAAAATTAAAAAGTGATTACAGCAGATTCAAAGAAACATATTTGGCCTGTTTCCAAAATGTGAACAGTGACAGATAGGCTTGAGTGTTTGTCTCATAAAGGTAAAAGATATAGCTTCTTCTCATCCTCCTCCTTCTAACTTTTGCTACATTGCTCTTTGTCTTTTTCCTTTTTCCCCTCTCCTTGTGCTTATTTCTGTCCTCAGGCTTGCCCCGAAGCCTGCCCGCTGGGCTAGGCCTCCAAGTGAGAGACGCTGCTTCAAACTCTCTCTTTGTTGAAAAAAAAAAAGTCATTAAAACTGCCTGGACAGCTAGCAACTTCTGTGTGGGTGTTGTTCTAATACAGCAGACTTACTCATCAGCTTATTCTCCATGCCTTTTTAAGTTTGCCTTTATGGACCTATGACGGGAAAATCGGTAAGTGACCTGCTGACAAGATTTACATCCTAGGGAGCAGTGAGGGAGATGAAACACAGACAAATTTGTTTACTACACAGATATTACTTATATGGTTTGACAGGTGGGATTCATTAACTCCCCCCCCCCCCAAAGCACGCGGTCTAATCCCTGTGGGACTGTTCATAACTCTGTCTGCGCTGCTTCATACACCCGAGGGCTGTAATAATCTTTAACTGTACTCCACGAGCACATATTTCTTTCTCTCTGTTTCTCTGCTTGTCTGAGCGCCTGTCTTCTACCTGTCTATTCATTCACACAGAGCCATTTTCCGCGCTGCACTTTCACAGCTGCCACTCTTTGCCATTCTTTACACATTCTCTCGGTTTTTCATCCCGCTCGCTGACCTGAGTGCTTGCCGTGTAGGTGGTGCGTCTTCTTCTCTCGTCCACACACAAACACACGTCTTTGAGTCTTTGAGATCTTGTTAAACCTCTCATGTCCGTTTTGAGATCATTGAAGACCTGCGATCAGATTCAGTTCCTGGTACCTTGGTGTTTCATGCTTCCTGCTTGAGACGGTGCGCCTGTAGTCATGCCAGACCCCTCTCTGTTCCCCCTTGCAGTCGCCCTCTCCAGGGAGCTTTTCGGTCAATCTTTCCATGTCGGTGCACATTTTACAACATTCGACTGTCTAAGCCCTCAACACACAGGTCACCCCCCCCAACTCATGACAAGCACATGATGTGAGAATGGCCATGGCTCAGGTATTAGCTGAGACAAAAACTGAATAAAGAGAGACAAAGGGATAAAGGCGAGCTTGTTGCACTGGTGAAACATTTTCTATTGTGCTGAGGTCATTCCTTCGTGTCTGGTAAAACATGTAAAGTTCGCTTGTCATTTTCTCATGTTTCAGGGAAATCATACTATAATATTATACGTTATTGTTCTGTTGTCAAATGGGTAATTAAAAACCAATAAAGTAATTAATGAAAAACACTTTAAATGGAACCACAGTATCATACTTCTCAATGTCATGACTATTAATTTGACTATAAATATGAGTTTTTATTCCAGACCAATCTGATGAGTGCTTAGATGCCTGTAGTAATGATGCACTGGACACACCTGATTGGAAGCAGGGGGAAACATCTTGCGTTAGAGACGCATAGGTTTTGCAGGGGGTTATGTGCTGGACTTTTTCTTAGCCGGCGACCGTGACATCCTGTGTTTGCCAGGCTCACAAGAAGTCACTACTCCTGGCTAAACTAAGCTAACCACCTCCTGGCTCCAACTTTATTTTTAACACCTTTAACTGCACTTCACTTCACATTTTGAACAGAACTAGCTGTAAATTCTGTCCTCAAGTGTGTCTTTGGCACACCTGGACATTTCCCCCGCTTGTGTGACCGTTGGATGCCAAAATACTGCATTATCCGTACATTCTCCCAAACAACCGCTCCTAAAACACACACATAGCAACACACTCGTAAGCAAAGCTAAAGACTGCTTACAGCACTGGGTACACTGCTGTGGCAGACAAAAGAGCAACAGCATGACATGCTTTTGCTTCCTGACGCAGCGGCTTGAGCATTAGGATCCTTCAGTATTTTCAGGAGTGAAGCTTAGAATTTTCTTGACATTTACTTCCATGGTGATAAAAAAATCACGAGTGGGAAAATCATGTGCTGAGGATAGTAAATACATGTTTTTAGGTTGAAAGTGAGCATCTTATCCTTGTAAAGCACGGAGTCTGCCACAGCATGTGTGCATGCTTGTATAATGGCAGGCATGATGCCTTGTACATGTGTGGTGTATGCAAATGGAATGAACATTATTATAATTGCTTATTCTCTGAGGAAGTCATTTTTAAAGTTCCCATTCTCCATCCCTCCGTCTCTTAACCTTTCTTCCCCCTCATTTCAGTCTGTTAACCTCTGCCTTTCTTCTGTCATGTTCCTCCTCCTATCTCTCTCCTCAGTTTTATCCGCTCATTTCTTGTTCTTACTCCAAGAACTCCCACGGCACAAGGAGTCGTTCGCTCCTCTCGTCTCACTGACGCCACTCATGCTGGTTTGGAAGAGGTGGTTGGTTTATTAAAACACTCTATATACTGTAGCTCTGTTCATATCATATTATATCACAGCAGCTTCTGCACTTATGTGTTGTAACCACTTTCTTTTCCATTTGTCTTTGTCAGCTCAGCTTTTGATTAGAGAACAAATTGCTTCCCTACACGTACTTTACTCCCTTTCTGGAAAGACGCAGGGAGCTTCAGCTCCCGCTGGGATCCCCAGAGACTCCGCTCTTCTCTTCATTCGGGGTTAATGGAAGTAGAAGCTCAATAAGGGCACTGTACTGTATATAGCCCCATTCATATTACAGGACTGTAGTTTCAGCCTTTAGTGTTACCAGTTGGAGAACATTTAGTATTTTATTTCTCTTTACATCTCTGGCTCTCTCCATGCAGCAAGTGCAGCTTAACTTTGTCTATAATGTTTGAAATGTGTTGCAGTCCCTTTGTAATGTTTTGTCTTTTTCTTTCTTTCTTTGTCTCTCTCTCCTGCTGTCCATCCAACAGAGATATTTGAGGTCCTGATGAGGCAGGCGGAGAATCATACTAATTCCGTCCTCCAGGAGTCGTACCCCAACATGGCTGATCAGGCCGTGGGCCCTGTGCGGGAACTCTTCACTGATATTAGTCTCTTTCTGATGGGATCTGAGTTCAACGTTGATGACTTAGTGCAGCGATTCTTCGATGCTCTCTTTCCGCTGGTCTACAATCACCTCATCAACCCAGGCCCCAGCGACATATCACCCGGCTACGCTGAGTGTGTAAGGTCGTCCAGCCGTGATGTGAGACCGTTTGGTGGGGCGCCCGGCCTCCTGGCTGATCAGATCGCTCGCTCTGGGGTCTCCGGGAAGCTTCTTCTTCAGGCACTGCACCTTGGCATCGAAGTCATCAATACCACAGACCACTTACAGTTGAGCCGCGAGTGCAGACGGGCCCTGCTCAAGATGCACTATTGTCCTCACTGCCAGGTAAGGATGCATGTCTCTGAAGTGAGTTCATCGATCTGAATGAATGAAAGTCTTTACTGGCATCACTGATCCCAAAATAATTTGCTTCACAGGGCTTAACCCAGTCCAAGCCCTGCATGGGTTACTGCCTCAACGTGATGCGGGGCTGTTTGGCAAGCATGGCAGAGATTGACACCCACTGGAGGGAGTTTGTTCACTCGCTGGAGGGCCTGTCAGAACGGATGCAAGGACCTCAGGATTTGGAGCAAGTGCTTCTGAGAGTTCACACGCTGCTTCAAGATGCTGTCAGACACGCTCAGAAAAATGGACCCCGCTTCTCAGCACAGGTCAGATCATCTTTGAGGAGAGATTTAATATCATTTAGAATGGTTGACTTGAAACTGTACTGGGGCTTTGTGGGAGGTGAAAACCAGTATCACCAGTAAATCTGACAGGGTGAATGGGAGCAGAATATTTTAAGGATAAATCATCTCAGTCAGTCCTGAATTACACTGCTGTTCCAGTTGCCAGCTCCATGTCAGATAGGTAAGTGGCGTGGAGACCACAGATGAATTGCTTGAAATTTCACTTACCACAGACAACAGGTTAGTGTGACCAGACCAGGCCAGAACTCCTAAGAAATATGTATATATAAACTACCCAAACTAGGAAGTCCTTATCAATAAAACACAAATAATCTATAATAGTCCAACCATAAAGTATGAACATGTAACTTTCTGTCTACATTTGTTATATGTTATGAAATTAATTCCACAGTTTGTTCCTGAACTGCAGTGTCCTTCATTTTCTGAGACATCACAGCTCCATCTAGTGGTTGTCTAGTGCCTCTGCTTCTTGACAGGCCCCACATGCAGTACATTCAGAAATGGGAGATGATAGGCTTGGCTGCAGTAATGGCCTTAGTATAAACAGCTGTCACTCAGTGATCTAAAATAAGGCGTATTGGTCATGCACAGTACAATTTAACAAGAATTAAAACGCATGTTTCTCCCTCAGTGCTGAGACCTACATTTTTGTCTGTCTCATTGGGTAATAGGTGCACAAACTGTGTGGCCCACCAAGCAGGAAGCCTGCGCAGTCAGTCAGCATCCAGCACAGCGGCAGAGAATCCATCCCTCTTAAAGCTCTTGTCAGGGTGTCGGGGGACTCGCTTGCTGTCAGGAGAAGGTAAGTGGGTGAAAGATGACAGATCTGTGCATAGAGAGAGGTGTTATTTTCAGATTTGTTTAATTAAATCTACAATTAATAAGTAAACCACTTTGTTAAACAAGTCAAGCATCTGTGTGCCTACATGTGGCTGCCGTTTCAGGGACTTTCTGAACAGTCTACGTCTCTACCGTACGTACTACGGTGGCCTGGCGGATCAGCTATGTGTGAGTGAGCTGGCCTCTGGTGATGGACTGTCCTGCTGGAATGGAACTGAGATTGTGAAAAGGTTTGTTTTAGTAAGAAGGTTTTTCCTTTAAATTGTCTCCCATCTGTTTAGACAGACGTGAAGTCAATATTATGCGCTGATAATTTTATGGCTCATATCTCTGTGTGGAGATGCGTACACACACCCAAACACTCACAGTGATATAACTGCATACCTTATCTCTCCTATTTTAAGCATTCAAGTATTTTATCTTACATGTAGGGTCAACAAGGCAATGCAGTACGGAGACGATGCAACTCCTTTTTCATGAACAGAATTCAAACATCAATTTCAGACTACAGACATTAATACATATTTTTCACATCGCTCCAAATCATACCTAAATTGAAGAGTAGAGACACTGGAGCGCACGAGAAATCAATCCTTTCACTTGAAGTCCTCCTCCACTCAAAAATGTGTTTTACGCAGTGTTACTTCACTTGGATGTTTGACATTCACTGTGTAGTATGATGTTTGTGTTTTGAATGCTGTTTTCACATTCATCTGTTGAAGGAGGGCAGTATCTCTGTGTTCTCCTTAAATATGAGTTTAACACGTGTGCGTACTCTGGAAGGCAATCCTGGTCCAATACGCAACTTATACACTTACACGTGCACTGAGAATGAACTTTTCAGGGAAGTCAGTGGCCTCTTCGGAATCAGAATCAGAATCAGAAATACTTTATTAATCCCCGAGGGGAAACTCTTTGTAACAGCAGCTCGCTATCACGTCAATGCACACGAGAATGGAAGTACTAAGCAAAGCAAAAATATAATACACTATAATACAGGTAACTAGAAAGTGGGTATAAGTATAAATTTAAAATGAAGTGTAATGTACAAAGTGGGTTTACCGGTTGAGGTTAATATTACAGTATAAAGTAATAAACTACTTGTGTCCACTAGTAAAACTTTTGAAATAAACAATATTTGAATATTCATAGATTCCTGATTTTTCAATGAGGGATAAGGAATATATGTAGTTTTAAGAATTTTTAACAAGCTGAAAGTATTTTTATATGTCTTAAAATATTTCTGTAGGGGAATCTTTAAATTGTATGTTTTATTGATTTCTGGTCTCTGAAAACACACCATTGCCATCTGCTTTCTGGTTTACTATTAAACTAAATCTTGGTTCTTTGGTTCAAGACCTACCTGGCCCGCTAATTTCTTGAAAACCTTCCTATGTTCTGCTGTCAGACAGACAAACAATTAAACTAGCTAACAGCGGTGAAAAATAACCTTGGCTGAGCACCTAGTAACATTTCTGTAATGCTTTCAACCCGGGAGCAGCAGAAGGCTGCAGCAGCACAAAGCAAAACATGCAGAGAGAGAGAGCGAGAGAGAGGAGGAGAGAGAAATATGCATCGTTTACTGCCAAAGTTTACTGTAATGCATGTATTATCTCAGTCGTCATCTCTTATGCGCAAAATCAGTTTAACAAACTAGGAAACATTGTGAAAGAGATTCTTCTCAGATCAATCTATAAAAACAATGGAGCAGAAGAGGTTAAAAAGCCCGTTGTGCAACCACTGTGATAATCTGACCAGCACACTCTCTATATTTTTCCAGTGTTCATTCATGCCAGCTATGTGGATGAATACATGAATATCCAGCAAAATGCTTTACAAAGATGTGAGCTAATAGGAATTAACGAGAGTCCCAAATTAACGCCGCGTCGTTCTGTGCTTGTGCACTGTCAGATGTTATAAAACAGAACTCGCTCTCTTATAACGTTCGATGCGAGAAGCGGGGCAGGTGCTCATGATGGCCATTAATTAGGGCTTCAACTGCAAAATAAGTTTAAAAATCCATTAGTGGTGCAGCCTGTCTGAGAATAGAAAACAGTCTTATACCTCACTATCATAACATGTTTAACTCACTGCTCCCTGTCGAGCTCCAGATTCCAAATATTGCACGAGCACGCAGCTCTTTCCGTCAAGTCTGAATGAAGCGGGGAGGAACATTAACAAAAGTCACCTTTGTCTGAATGACAAACACCCATCACTTTAACAGAAAGATGAAGCCAGCAATGTTACGTGAAAAGGGTTGTAGTTTGCATAAAGTTGCAGGTTTTCAGCTCCAGAGACATCTCACTGAATGATTCTGGCATGAGTAGGACATTCGTACACCATTTGACCCCAGTCTAATACACATGTGTGTATATACACATATACAATATGATGTACTACCCTCACAAACAAGCTGACACCGATATAGAATTATTCTATTAAGTGCTCACAGACATAGATCTTGGATATGAATGGTTGTGAACTGGAGCAGACAAACTGGCCTCTTTCATAGTATCAGTCAGTGGCCTTGTCTCCATTACATCACAGATCTCAATCTTACCCATGCTGTCATCACTCAAGGACCTCCTCGTATATCCTCAGTCTGTGGTTGTTCCTCTTAACTGTCTGCTGCTGTCAGCACTGTAGAAATGGCAAGTGGGCCCATATTTCAAACTATAGTGAGGTTGGGGTTGCCAGTTTGGCTTAGACAGTCCATTGTAAAGGATGACAGTCTTGTTGAGATTGTTTCTCAGCAGCTGTGTGAAGGAAGGAGGTGGGTGAGGGGAAGAAGTCTGTCCTTAGCATCTTAGAATATAAAGGTTAAGTTTAATTCTGGCATTGACAATTTACTCGTTTCATCCTTTGTTACCTTCCAACATAACACCTCAAGTTTCCATTACAAAAGAGGCAGCCATCTCTGAGAATTGAGATGTTTCTTAGGTGTTGGAGAAGGAGGCAGGCTGTCTATCATCTCTGCCAGCAGCCTCTGGGAAAAGTTTATGGTCTGTGGGCTCTCTTAGCTCGCCAATGCGCCTTCCTCTTTTCCTCATTCATACTAACACTTATTGACACGGACTCATTCACCTCGGGTTCACTCACAGGTTTTCATTTTGATTCGGTCATTACCAAAAAAAGCCGAGGAATTGAGAGACATTAAGAATCTGGGGAGACGCGGCTCTGTGGAGACTATCGAGCTGAGTCCCTGGAGCTTAGCAGGCTTCCTGCAGATCTACAACCCTGTGCTGCTTTCTATTAGCCTAGAACCATAGATGAGTGGCTGGGAGTCAACACAAGCTGAGACTAAAGCAATAAATAACCTACTGCCTACGGGTCATAACCCAACATCCACTGAGAGAGAGGGGAATAAAACTCGCTGCCGGATGGTGGCTGATTTACAGAAGCTTATCGAGGCCTCAGAGACCTTAAACGATTGGTTCGGTTGCTCTGTTTGTGTGCGTGTGCGAAAGTGCGCATTTGAATGTGTGCGGATGCCTTTTATAACCGTTCTTTGTGCGTGCTGGCACCGATTGTTTTATGGTCTTAAAGAAGTAGTGAGTTGCACCAGAGCTTTGTCTTATCTAATAAAATAGGGCGGGCACAAAAACACATTACACAGGAGTCTGCGATTTGAGGGAGATTTAATGCACGTCCTCATCTGGGTCCCTGGTAAACAAAAAGATAAAGAACAATCACATAAGATCATAGCGGAGGAACACAAGCAGCTGTCATCTCATTGTCTATGTGAGTGAATGTAGATGATGGGGTCTCGCTTCAGGGGAGATTTAGTAAACACATTAAACACATTCTTTCTCTCTGTTGGTCTCTCTGTCTCCTGGTTTGTCCCTCGCTTACACACTCCTATCGGGGGGGGGGGCATAGAAGATTGGATGCGACATTTTCTGATTGGTATTATGGCTTATTAACAGTTGTTTCATATTTTGTGACAGCAAATTTTAAACCAAAATAATCCCAGGCTGGGTCTGCATTGAATGGAAGCAATGTGCAGGCTGGGGATGTGTTATTGTCCTCACAGTTAGAATGTAAAGGGATGCTAAATAACAGAAAAATAATAATTACCATTCTTGCAGAACAAACCATATCAGATATTTTGGCTCCAGGATACCATAGCATGTTCTGAAGATTTGTGTTTGGCAGGGCTGAATTTCAAACCAGAATGTGACTGTTAAGTACCGAAAGTTGGTATGTAATGCCTCGTACGATTTGCAGTCTCCTTTACTTATTCATCAACAATATAGATTGGAGACCTTTGTCATCTTTTCTTAAACTGGTAATAATTGATTTTTTTGGCAGCCGTAAATGACATCATGACAGTTATCACCTTTTAAGCTACAGAGTTGCCTATTTTAACATCCGGCAGATATGGAGCAACATTAACATTCATTTGAAGTTGTGTTTGTGTCCACATGATGAATGTACGTCCAATATTCACTCTCTTTTAGCTCTGTTTTTGGTCTCTACCAACTTCTGAGGAAAATATCTGGCTTTTTAGCTGCTAAATGCTCCACTATGTTCAACAGCTAGTTGCAAACCTTGTCCATCTGCCGCTGGGAAGGAAATGTAAGGTTTGTTTTTGTTTTTTAGAGCTTTTTATGCTGAAAACAGCTGCCTGCTGTGGCTGAAAACAACACTAAAATAGTGAAGTTGCAGCCATAAAACCAATTATCTTAAAGACGCTATAAAGCTCTGTAGAGCTGAGGGGAAATGCAGAGGTGGGAAATATTTGGTGGGTGCTCATGTGATCCCTTGTGAAAATAAAAATATTGATTTTAGCCGCTTTAAATACAAAAAAAAGACGTCTTGATGTTGTCTAAAAACAAGTTTACACTTTTTCAAGTATTGTAGAAACATTTTTATAATGAGAACCAGAATTCCGTACCCATCCCAAGTTTGTTGGTGATGTTCGTCACACTGCAAGACTGATTAAAAAGTTCTTGTGATTTATGTCGCTGGACAGCAAGAGGTAAAAAATAAATAAAACGGTGAAACATCCCTCAAACTGTGGAAGTGACGGTGATCTTTTTTGGTTGGAGACACTGTCCCCGTCTGGACAGAAAGGTTAACGCATTCCCACAGGCCTTCTCCATCCGTCATGGATACACACACACTGAAGGAATGGCAGGTTGCCATAAGCTGTCCCCTCTCTAAGCACACACACACACACACACATTCCTTTTCAGTTGCCACACATTTACGTTTTAATTCAGTTTGACACCTGATTTTAAAACGTATATGTGAGCATTTGCAAGGTAGCAAATCTATTTTGGAATCTATTTTTTTATTATTATAAAAAAACAAACAAACTCCTCTTTTCCCATTCTCCTTGCCAATTGTGGACAACAACCAGAGGTTATCTCTGCTAAAAAGCTACAGCCTCAACAAGTACAAAAGTTCGATGTTTTATTCATGATTACCTCCTCCGGTGAAGACTCGCTTTAATTCATCCCCACCTGCAGTCTGTCTCACGGCTGCCAACACACACCAGGTGTTTGGTGGTGTGTTTATATTTTCAAAGAGCCTTTTTCTAATTGAGTACAACCGTTTTTTTATTTTTACGATAACAAGGCAACTGACCTTGCATGCTGTTGGAATTTAACATGGAGGGATGAGTGCTGCGGGGTGAATGTTACAGTATGTATCGAAAAGATGCTTGAAGACAAGCGGGCGGATATGAGCGTGGCCTTTCGTTTAGTAGGCCACCCTTCATGCTGGAGTGGCTGTCTGAGCACTGACCTTTGACCTTTCCCATGTCTCTTTGCAGCCTGCTTAATCCTGAAAGGTTAATGACATGGTAATAAGAGCACTGGAGTCGTAGTGCAAGCCTCTTTCTCAATGTGTGGCCAGTTAGCAGAGGAAGGGCTTGATTCAGTAAATGTAGGTCTATGCTGCACTGTTCATATC
>CM022485.1:12937373-12966491 GCA_011952105.1 Coreoperca whiteheadi
TTTTTTTTTTTTTTTTTTTTTTTTTTATTCTGTACAATTCTTTTCTATTCCTCATATGGCTGTTTCGTCATTTGCCTATTTTGTAATTTGTCTCATTTCCGCTTCCATCTCCCCGCTAGACGTGAAGCTCAGGTGATTTGCGTTGGCTTAACTGAAATGACAGCTTTTAAGCTCTGCTAATAGGAATCCACTGAAGAAGCATCAAGAGCTTAGGTTACCCCAGCCTGCTCCGGGAACATACTTCCTCATTGAGGGTTGTCTGAGCCGCAATGCAAAATCCACACGGTGTTCCCATCAGGGGACAGCATCGTGTTGAATAATAAAACATAGCTCCACTCTCCAACTTTTTCAGCTTGTGACGCCTTAAAAAAAAAAAAAAAGCAACGACGCAGGTTGCACGTGTCTCCAAGTTGTTAGCCAACAGTTGGCCAAAGAGTAATTTCCATTCCCAGATTGTTTTATATCAATAATTTGGAGGTAAAATTATTCAATAATTTACAAGAAAAAAGCAAAGATTTGAGCAAAGTCTGATTTAAAAAAAAAAACTCATGTTACAGAAATATATTTTTGTACTTTGCTATGCAGTTAATCATCTCATGACCCCTGATATCTACTTTGCCCCTTGCAGGGGTCCTGACCCCCAAGTTTGGAATGTTCTGTTTGGGGTCCTGGAGATCCCGCCCTTCTTTAATAGTTCAAAATAAAAATACTTTTTCTAATTTTATAACAATTGTTCGTAAACATCATTTTGAGCTGATGACATGTTTTAGAAGTCTGCTACAGAAAATGATGCACTGAGGTCTCATAGAACACCGCTATATGTAAAACCCATATAAAACATGAAATATTTCCTTATTTAGTGATATAACATTATTTTAGGTTTCTGTAATTTGTCAGTTACTAGTTTAATACATTTCTATATATTGAGTTTGAAGGTAAAAAAAAGTTGGTTTTCTTGGAAATTATCAATATTTTTACATATACAGCAGTAGGGTCTGTGGGACTACGAACAATGAGGAAGTTAGGCCAGCTTCAACAAAACACAAGGGTTAATAATAATTGTCAATTTCATGTCATCGGTTTGGGTGTTTGTTCGGTAATATCATGTTATACTTTGAAATAGTTTCCTTCCCTCGATGTGTTTTCTAGTTTTGCTTCCTTTCACCTGTTTCCTGTTATCCTGCTCTCACCTGTGTATTTAGTCTCTGCTCTTCTTTGTCTTGTGTCAGTTCGTAAATCTTCAGTTGCTGTGTTGGTTCTGTCTCCCTGTTCAGTTTTGGATTTGTTCCTGCCTGCTACCTGTATGTTGCCGCCTCGTAGCCTGTTTTGCCGCTTGTCTACTCTTTAGACACTAAATCACCACTCAAGTCATCATCCTGCCACTTTTGTCTGCGTCTGGGTCCTTTTCCTGTTGCCTGTTTGCCAAGAAAATCATGACAGTTCATACTGATAGTAGATACATAGTAGGAAACTCTCCATATGCTGCCACATATAAACATAATATCACAGCTGGTAATCTTTGTTCAGTGCACAATATTAATGCCCATTCTTCGTCCATTAATAAACCTGCAGGCAAAGCTATGGCGTCCCATTCAGTAAAATGACTGTGGTCATTGCAGTTGTAAATCCAAATGCTTGTGCTTCAGGCCTGATTTAGTGCTGTTGTAGCTCTCTTTGACCAGCAGGTGGAGCTCTGCACTTTGGTTACACACACACAAGAAACATGCCAGATTGGTGATCACTCCACTGCTTGCCTGCGTCACTTTTGATGATGTATGCCGTGGAGTGGTGGTTCTCGTGCATGTTGTCCCTGACAGTGACAGACAGACAACAACATTTAAGTGATAAATCGACACCCTGCAGAACATCAAGTCTCATCGGCGCCTCCTGCATTCGTTTGCAGTGATGAACTGACCTAATTTTGAATGGAACCTTTTAAACATGCACTGTCAAATATATTATGCATAGCTGTCCTCTCAGTCACTCTCATACGAGAAAGTAAGAGAGTTGTTTTCCTCCATGCCATGAAAAAACCCAACTTGAAATAAATGTGGTATAGAATCCCCAGTACCTCAAAGGCAGTTCATAAAGTTGAAAACAAATATAGCAGAGGTTTTTCTCTTTTCCTGCCTTGGAACCAACTGGGTAATTTAGTGTCATGTCCTATAACTCAGGCTCCTAACGCCAACCATAATAGTTTTGTTTTGACTCATTCTCGAACTTATTCTTTTGGGTATTATTGTTTGTTGCTTAAAAACTAGCAACAGACAATAATTCAAAAATTTACACATCCTAAAATTAGACAAAGGAGAGACTGGCTGAGATGGCTGGGCTGATTGGACAGTTTCTGATTTTAAAAAAAGAGTAGGGAAAGATGAGAAGAAGAGCAGAGGGGACATTCGGGAAGAGCTCCTCTGTATTGCGACAGCTGGCTACTGCAGATAACCACAAAACCACTGGAGCACTTGAGGTCTGGGTGCTGCATGGCTCGAGTTCCACTCCAACATGACCTTATATCCTGCCTGAGTTTAGACGCAGGGGCTCGGTCAGAGTACCACATCCTGACGATTATCCCAAGTGACAGAATCGAGAACTCTGTCTGGCTGACTAAATTGAGTTCATAAATCCCTCTAGTATGCATGTGTGTGTCGGTGCTTTAGACCCCGCCCCTGTTCTCGAATTACGCAATATTACTCTGAACAGATACATTTTCAATCTAGCGCTCTGGAAAAGAGAGATTTAATTTATTTGTGCTCAGATAGTTTCCCTGATGTTGCTACAGCAATTGCCTGCAAGACCACTGTGCAGAAGAGACAGGAAATGTCGAGCTGACTCGTTGCAGGTGGTGTGTGTGTGTGTGTGTGTGTGTGTGTCTAGTCCCATTCATTTTTCATTGAGTCCACTCCCTTTTTGCTTCTCGAGCACTGAGCCCCGCCCCTCCACCGCCACGAGTTGGATGCCTGCCTCCAGCATCTGGAGCAGATTGTGACCCTGCAGTGTGCCAGGTAGCAGGACATTAACAGCCAAGGCCTTATTGTCCACTGATGAGCTGTCAGAGCGCACACCCTCACCCTGGTGTGTGATATCAGCCTGCCTCCATCTACCGTGCTACCGAGCACACACACTCGGTCCCCACGGAGCACTCTTCCTCTTTACCTCGGATATAAATCAGAGGCTGCGGAAAAACGGGGAACAAAGAGTTGGAAAAAATGTGAAGTTAATGCTCATAAAGAGGCTGCAGAGGTAGCACGTCTTTAGTGAGAAAACCCTCCGTGTGAGCGGGATCTATTTGTTCAGTCATAAAAGACTTAAAGAATTGGAGGTGTTGACAAAAATGTCCCGTCTTGTGATTTAATCACGACACAGCGATATTGTTTTCATAACAAAAACTGTTTCTCAGAGTTCTCAGCAGGAATAGTTTTCACTACAGACCAGTAAAAAATAGACTAATATAGCAATTTCTGTAATGGACATCTACAATAAACATCCTGATATTTCTTTTCTTGTTTTGTTTTGTGTATGGAGAGTTGGTAGTGCATTCCTCTGAGTATTTTTCTCTGTTATTTTTCTCTGTTATTGAGATAATCATAATGTTGGAATGAATATAGAACAAAAGCTCAGTGGCTAACGTTGCTTTCCTGCAGTAGCGCTAAGCATGTCTGCACAGGAATTAGAGTCTTGTGACGCCTTATCAAGGGCGCCTTATTTCACATCAACTTTATTACTACATGTGGACCATATCGATGTTGAGTTCTGCTCCAGAAGAGACTTAATTTCTCTCTCGCAGGAGTGTGTCTGGAAACAAAGACTCTCATATCTTTGTATCATTGTCTTGGTTTATCTCACAGCTGCAGGCTTTTGACAATGCGTGTGGTACCTTCTGTTCCTTTTTGATTTTCCACTCATTTGTTAACTAAACATGCTTCCCATTTACTGCCACAAAGTGAAAAATGTAGTAGTCATTAAGTATTCATTACCTGTGCAATTTGTTTCTTCTTTATGCACTTTTAGCCTGGAGAGTATTCTGAATGCGTAGGTAGCTTGCATTTGGAATATTGACAGTTTTCGAAGGCAACTGTTCAGTGTTTTATTATTTATTACTTCACAAAAAATACAAAATAAGTTACAGTCAGTGAATCTCGCCATTATCTTTAAAATATCCTCTAAACATTACATTCTGGACTATGATATGCTTATGAGAAAAAAGTATGACAGTCATTTGAGGTCTGTTTTGTCCTTATCAGGGAGTTTGTGCCCACAGAAGACTCAGCACCTCTTTATAAGTGGAAACCTACCTTTTAGCTCCTGACCTAAGCTGAAAGCTAGGTGTGAATATGCTTTCATTAATCTCACCTCCCACTGTAAAAGGTCTGAGTCTGGAGGCTCCCTGAGAATTAATCTAAACAGCTCTTTCATTTCTCTGACGTAAACACAAATGTCTCCGACAACAATGTTGCACACAGCGGGATGCCCTGAGACCAGACTTCGCTCTCTTATCATTGTCCCTGTAATGTTGTCCTGGAGTTTCTATGGAAACCAAGCCGGCCTTATTAAAAAAATAAATAAAAAGTTTCACCTTCTCTGAGTCTGCCCTTTACCTGACAGCCAAGATAAACGAGCTGGGTCCTGGGAGGAAGGCAACACAAACATGCATCTCTGCTCAGTGGCCCGTGCTCATTGGCTCTCTGCTGGAAGCCCTTATTTACCTTAATGCTTGGAGGTGGTGGGAATGGGGGGAGGCTTGAGGAGGAGTAGCCCGTGGAAGGTGTGTGTGTGTGTGTGTGTGGGGGTGGATTGTGATTACTCACAATACCTCCCATCAACAACCTTGAACCATGCTGCAATAAAAAGAAGAAAAAGAAGCAAACAACTCTTTCTGGCCCCCATAATGCATGCGGGCCAGATGATGTCATATGTCACCTTCAGCTAATGAAGGTGATGATGACATGCATGAGCGCCGCATACGTTCACCATCTGCTCGGTTCCACCACGCTGGAGCTGCACCCCACAATGCTGCAGACAGGAGTCGAGGCACGTCTGTACCACAGTACGAGTGTCCCTCGACGCGTGTGAAAGACCGCCACCTGCATACCGATGACTCGAGTTTAATCACACCACAAGCTACTAAAGTGATAGGTCTGTGAGGCCACTTTATTTTATATCACCTGAGCAACCAGGACGAGTCCGCTGACATGACAGTGGTCACCAAAAGAAAAATCACTTCGTAACTTCTGAGCAGCATCACCTACTTGTAGCCCAACACATGCTAATGTTGATAAATGATGTGTTAATTGGCCTGGCTGGTTTTATTTACATATTATGTTGTTTTTCTGCTTCCTTTTGGTTTGATTAAACAAGAGGACAATGGCCAAATGTCAGGATGAAAGATGTTAAGATCCTCAATAAGATACAAACACATTTTGGGATAGTTGACAATAATACTAGAAATGAGTCCACAGATGTATATAGGCTGTAATTTTCAATTATCTAAAAATGTATTCGTGTTTTCTGTCAGAAATGTATTATGATTAATCTCCAATCCTTCTAAATGTTACATACTGGTCCTTTAAATATCTGCTTTTAAAAACTTTTAAATACAATTGGTTTTCAGAAGGTTTTGTTATCTCAGACCCTGTAGATGTTTCCCTTTTGTCACGTACATTCGTAGTCACACATTATGTTAGAGCTGGAGCAATTAGTCAATTAATTGATAAGTTGATTGACAGAAAATTAATCAGCAACAATTTTAATAATCAATGAATCATTTAAGTAATTTTTAAATGGAAAATAGCTAAGATTGACTGTTTCCAGCTTCTCATGGGCTGTTTGTTCTTTATTCCTTTAGTCATTTGCTCGTGTCGATGCTTCAGTGAGAACTATCGGCCAGATTGATTACATTGGGAAGAGAAAGCCGCTTTGTTGTAGCTGCAGGTTATGAAAGTTTTGATTGACAGGTGCTTGACTCCAGCTGTTGAGTAGAGTGTAAAAAGGCGAACGCTGGTGACTGAAGATGATCTTTAGATAACATCAGTTGACCTTTGAGAGCAGCTGAAACTATCAGTCTCCGCAGGGCTACTTTCCTCCTCTTGTCATGTCTTGACACTTTTTTTTTTTTTCTTTTTCTCTCTCCCTCTTTTCTATCTCCTTCTCTCTCTCTGTGTCTGGTGAGAGGAGTTTCTGCGAGTTGGCAGCCTGTATCTGATCCTGAAGTAATTTACTGGTAGCGATAAGGAAGTGGTGCGCACAGTCTTCCGTTGTAGTCCTTTCTGACAGGGCAATCTGAAGCCCATTGAGACTAAATTGGAGGAAAAATTTTGACTCCAGATAGAAAGGAAATATGCGAGGTTATTATTATACAAATTCAACAAACTGAGATTGAGTGGGGAAACAATCACTGACTGCTGGTTTAATTTCTAGTGACTTTGAATTTGGGAGTGGAAATAATAGCAGAGTGATAGCAGCAGCAGAAAATGAAGGGTAGAGTTGTTTTCACGTTTGTTACTGAGTTGGCTGAGACCTTGGCCATAGCAAGAAATTAGTGCTTATTTGCACAATTTTGGTGATTTATAATTATGTTGTTGACTATATAGCATATTTTGTCTTTGTTAGAAAGACTGATTTGTTTGCCTTTGTCCAAACAAGCTCGCATCAGCTTATATGTGCATATTCTATACAGTACGTGTGTGTGTGTACGTTGTGTCGTGTCCAGTTTTGCCCAGGAGAGCTCTATTGTTTTTTTTTTTTTTTGTTTGTTTTTTTCTCTCTATCTCAGGCAGGCCAGGGTCATTGCCTCGGGGGTATCTTAGAGAAATGCTTCTCTGCTGTGGGCAAGAAAGAAATATGAAAGAGACCCTAAATCAAGACACAGAGCCCCATGAATCATGTCAGCAGCTGAGGTGAAGAAGAGGGATGAGACCATCTGTAGCAGCATATGAATGGCTAACTGACTCACAGTGCTGTTGACACAAGCTGAAGAAGTGTGAAGAGGTTGTGAAGATTAGCGCTGCTGCTCGCTGCATAGCCTGGAAACCTGCTTCAGTCAAAAAAACGAGCAAACCCAAATACGCTGCCTGCTCCATTCGTCACTCTGACTTTACAACACATCTATAACACCTAAATTCATGCTGCCTGAATTGTTTGCTAGCTTCTCCCCGTTAATAGCTTTTTCAGTGCGTTGAATGAGCGGTTATTGATTCCGAGTTGCTCCACAGAATGATTCAGGAAGTCTGTTGAGGCCACGGCCGTGACGCTTTTGAATGACATGTGATACTTGCTTGTTCGCTGAGATATGGGTTGCATTTTTGTCATCACTTTTAAGGTTTTGCGTAGAGCTTAAATGATAAGTCGGTTAATCGCTCAACAGGAAATTAATCGGCAACTATTTTGATGATTCGTTTCCGGCAAAAATGCCAAACATTCACTGGTTTCAGCTTCTCAAGTGTGCAAATCTTTCCTTTGTCATATTTGATGGTAAACTGAATGTCTTTGGTTTTAAACTGTTGGTCGGACAAAACAAGCAACGTAATACCTAACCTTGGGTTCAGGGAAATTGTAATGGGCATTTTCCACAGTTTTCTGACATTTTATAAAATAAAAAGGTTAATGAGGAAATAATCAGCAGATTCACCGATAATTCAAATAATTGTTGTTTGCAGCTCTAGTTTTGTTTGATATGTATTTGTTTTACATTTGTTAATTTTAAGGTTTCATTTTATAGTTATTGCCTCTTTTATTGGTCCTGTTTGCATCATTCATGGTCAGCCTTTTATTTATTAACTGATTTGATTGTATTGAATAAATTACTAGGTGGGCTTCAGAGGTAGACTACTGTCAGTGGGTTGTGTACTGTCATGGCAGTATGTCTTTCAAATGTTTCGTATCTTTCGTATGTTGAACAGATTGTTAGAGAAATTTCTGATTTTGGGCGCTATAAACCAAAAATGGGCTTGACAACATACTGTATAGCAAATAGTGACAAATATTGATTGTTAATGCCTGGACTGGAAGTTATTGAGGCGAACTAATTAGACAAGCAGATGGGGCAGGCTGACGTAAACACCACCATCAAAGAAATTGATTAATTACAACACTTAATAATAAAAATAAAATTGAAAACCACACTTCGTTGACATCTAGCAGCACAGGAGTGTCAAATGGATGGCTCTCTCCTATTAACTTCCCCTAAAAAAAGGTAACATTGTGAAAATACTCTTATAATGAAATTTACGCTTAGGGTCAGGCTTGTAGAATGAGAATTAATTGTCACTCTGACGCAAATGATTTTGCCCTCCAAAGTGAAATAACAGTCAAGGCATTGTTTTGACATTTAAATTACACTGACACTACACTGTCGTAAAAGAACCTTGTGGCAGCGGTAAATTAGTCTCTTTGAGTAAGGGCTGAATCTTAATCACTGTGCCCAGCGGTGAGGGCATGTTGTTAAAGCACAGTAACAGGACAGATGATAATCACAAAACTTCACGGCCGACCCTAGGGCATATTTAAAAAATTCACCAAATAAATTAACCATCAAACCACTGGCGTACAATCCACGCTGAGGGCATGTGGTGGCATTTGTGAGTGTGTAGGTGGTTCCAAGCTCATAAACAGGAGGTATTGTTAAGAGCGTCATGTAATGTAACTGAAAAGTTGTGTTGGAGGATAATGCACAATCTTCCTCAGATAAATTATGATGATCTTCAAAGAGTGTACAGAGTAGGCCTATTTGCACAAGGCTGACAGTGGGAAGATGAATTACTCTGCCCCCTAAAGTCTATAGTCAACAAGGAAGCATATCATAGTTTGTGCTAATAAGGATCAGCCCAATTTCTGCTCTTTAAATGAATAAACATGTAACTTTATTCTTACTTTGTAAAATGGTGCGAACACATCATCCAAAACAGCACGGGCTGTTTGGTGAAGGTTTAGTTGAATATGCTAATAATAAATTAGCTACAAAAGCCCATGCATCAACTTTCTTTTTTTTTTTTTTCCGCAACTGCACTTGATTTGTTTCCTGTTCACGCACATCACTTCTCATCCCTCTTTAAATGAATAAATGTGTTGGTTTTTGTAGTTTTGTAAAAGCATGAACTGAAGCAGTGAGCACAGTATCCAGAAGCTGGTGGTTGTTGAATATTTCCTTAAATACAAAAGCAAGTTAAACAGCGAGCCATACCTGAGGGGAAAACATATTGACTGATTTAGCATCAAACAGAGAGAGATTGAGCGATAGGTGTAATTGTGATGGACCTCAGGGGAGTACAGCAGCAGTCTTAAGAGCTGGGGTGCAGTTTTGCTGTTGTATTATCCTCCTGTGATAGTCCATACAGAGACAAGTGTGGGGAAATACAGTGTGGAAACATAAACCCAGATAAGCCCATCAAAGGACGAAGGGAGAGACACTACAGTATGTGATCAGTCAACTATAAAATTGACTTAGACCGAGCAGTTTTACTGTCTCTCAGGAAAGATTGGTGACATGACATGGAAGGAAAATGTTAAACAATCCTACTATATTTTATCGCTTTCTCGCTCAGCTCTATTCACTTTTGTTTTTAGTTTCCAGGTACACCTAACTAAAACTAATGCAATCTAATGACAAAGCCCTGCAATAAATCCTACCTTCATGAAGGTTACAATCAGGGCTGTTGTGGTTAAAAAAAACAAAAAAAGGGCTTGCCCATCTCAGCTGTCATGGCTAACAGGGCTGTGATGGATGGAAAGATGGACCTATCCATCTGTTTTGTACAAGAAACAAAAAAACAACCTCTATTCAGACACAATCTATATGATCTTGATTATAGATTCATTTTTAGAAGAAAAAAGAAGAGAAAAACTGACTGATGTGGAATTAATGTGTTTTAAACTTAAAGCTGGATCACATAAGTGAACAGTTTGACTTATCAGCATTTTGTGAGTTTTTTCAATTGATCGTAGCCATCAACTGCTCCACCAGTTTTACAGTAACTGACGTAAACAACCTGCTAGTGCCATAAGAAAACAGTTCGTTGTGTAGTGTTGGTCCCTGTCAGCCATGCCGTAACAGGTGTAAAGTGACATGAACGACTGCAGTATATGCATTATTGCTCAGGGGGAGCTACATAAATGCTATTTTAGAATTTGAGAGGTGGTTAAACAGTGGTCATGTGCATTTAACTTGTTATAATATTCAGAGAGGTGATGATCCAACTGCTGTTTAATTGCATCTGGTAACATAGTAAAGTGTGTTCTTATTATTTTGTCCACCCCATTTATATCAAATTGGGTAGACGAAATATTGCAAACATCTCCTTTTGTATTTTCTATTTTGCATTATGCCTATTAATTATCAAACAATATAAAATTCATGCAGCACTGATATTTTTGATGCACCGTTCAAAACATTTCCACCCACACTTTCCCTTGAGTCTGCTTCTCTGCAGCTGCACTTGTTTGCTTTCCAATGATGACTGTCATTCTTCTAAATTTGGTGACACACAGACTTTTTAATCTGAAGAAGCCCTAAATACAACTCAAATCACTCTGACTGGTGTTTTGCAGCTGTCATTCACCTCAGAGCTTTAGGGGGGGCCTGCAGTAGGTTTATGAGCATCTTTAACATCAGCAGCAGTTTTCCCTTTGGCCCATTCAGCCGCTGTCACACTGAGTGAAAAGAAGAATGGGGCTGAGCGCAAATATCCACAAACAGTTTCACAGGGGTGATTAGACTGTTGGTATTTTGGTCCCTTTTTGCCAATGTGTTGTTTACCGCTGCTGTGCTCTCGCAGAGGTGTAGTGACAGTGCGGCAGATCTCAGTGTCTGTTGCTGGACAAACAGCAGATGTGGCGACTTGTTCCTGCCAGCTGTGGTAAAATAATCAGAGATGTGAGGACAAAAGCCTAGACACGTACAATCTGGAGCTTTAAACTGGGCCTCAGTGGTGTCTGTGTGAGACCTTGAATTAGTGCATGGCCTCACATACTGCATGTTGAACAATGTTTACTTTATTATTATTATTATTATTATTATTATCATTCATATTTTTCTATGTTTAATTTATATCAATGTTCTGCTTTTGGTCATGCTGCGCACCATTAGTTAAAATTAAAGTACTGCTTATAGTATGTTAATGTATCAAAAGTACTTGTTTACTGGTAATTGAGTATTTTTTAAATTGTGGTGTTGATAGTTTTATTTCTTCCACCACTGCCTTTAGTGCACAGCTACAAATATCCATTTAGTTACAGTAACTATTTTTAAAACCTGTTCAAAATTGTCACAACAATAAGCCATGTTATGGTTTTCTATGTACACATACTCTGCCAGCACGAGATCAAAAGGGTACAGATATATCAGTGCTCACCTCAGTGTATTTTAAATTGCTGCGGAAATTGTGTGCTTCCACCTTTTGAAAGTAAAGGACTGATAATTTATGGACAGTGAGAGTTGCAGCACTGCTGAGCATAGCACTGACAGATTTCATGTTAATATCCTGCTTGAATATCACAATAAGAGGGGTGCAGCATTCTTTTTCAAGCCTTATTACAATATATTTCTGCTCCTTTTGCTCAGTTGCCGGGCTTTGATAGATACCTTTTTATGAAACAGTGCCATTGTGAGAGGAAGTCCAATCACTGCTTAAGTGTTTACCTTAAACCTGACATCCTTGCTGCCTCCACTATTTGATAGCCCAGGAATAAGGGGCGTTGCTCTGGGCTTGTTGATTTGTTAGTGCGTGTTTGCACAACTCCTCATAAATTCCTGATCATCCTCTCAATGTGTTTCTCTCTGCATCTCCATGAAGCAGGTATTGACATTTTGACAAGCTCAGTCAATGGATGTAGATGGCAAAGACGACTAAGCCTCTTGAGTTTTGTGCCAGAGAGGAAAAACGTTTTTCATCAGTGATGATTTTGATAATCTGCACTGGATTGAGACCAAGAAATCAGTACATGAAATTCTGCAGGATATTTATTTGTGTTCTGCAGTCAAATAAAACTTTCAGACGCATGTTAAAGATAAAGCATTCATGAATTGTAAAGAAAATACAGCAGAACATTATTTTGGATGTGAGCATGTTGATCACTGATATCATAAAAGCTCTGATGAGCCTTTTATTGTCTGCCCTGCTCTTACCACATCTGTTTAATTCTCAACATTATTGCCCTTATGGGGCATTAACATCTTTAAAAATTCCCTCTTTCGGTGACCATCTGCTTTTATGAGGCCATTGTACCTCCTAGATAGCCAACTTTTCCATTTGTCCTTATTACCTTCCATAAAACTCAAATATTTAAGAGGTGTTATAAAAGTTCCATTGCCATTTGAGGACTTCTGATATCTATTTGCCATTAACAGCGTCCATGATACAGTAGCTCATATGCACACAGAGCCACTTAGCTCTTCAGGGAAATTATTGGTACGATATAACACGCATTTTACAACCCTAATAATGAATTTCTGTGAATGGGATTTAGGTGTCATTTTGGGCATCAGTGTTGAGAGAGGTGCGGCGCCATATGCTGGCACTGAGCAAGGAATGCTGTTGTATACAGTTTGCTCGGGATGTGTACAAATAGTTTAGTTGTAGCTATCGAGGTGAGGCTGGCACACCAGGAGGTTATAATAACAACAACAGACACAATAAGGTTAGCATGCAGCAGTCAATGTTCATTCAACTACTGATGGACTTTAGCTTTGCTTTTCCACACTTTCACCATTCGAACTACAGGTGGATTATTTAAATTTGTCATTGACTTTGATGTTACCATCTGTTAACACCAAAGTGTTCTGATGCATAGTTGTTACTGAGAGACTTCGAGAAAAAATAAATAAATTTCATGTATTGACTTGACCCCTGTAGTTTTAGCATACTGTCTGTTCCACCAGCCCACACTGTGCTGTGCGCCTCTTGTGCAGGGATCTTGGGGCTCTGTGCCATTTAAAGAGCATGAGTTGTAATTTCCCCAGCAATGCACATTGTAAAAAACATGAATGAATAAACAAACAAACACCAAGTGAACAAAGTGCCCCTCTTAAACTGTTGTGTCATTCTTCAGTAGACCGAATGGACACATACACCTGAAGTCAGAGGCATTAGAGGTGTATTTATGTGAATAACTCAAAGCATAAAAAAAGGTAATATCTGATTCATGTGGACATGCTGATCACCAATATTTCCCCAACCTTAATCCAGTGCTTCAACTTAACTAAACAGAACCTTTAAAAAAAAAAAAAACGTTAATCATGGTTTAGTTGATTAAAGTTAAAAATAATGCAACTCTCCCCCTACATGGCTCTGAAACAACTGTTGTGAGGAAGTAGGCCACAGCAACTAGCAGTAAAACCTAAGAAGCATCCAAGAAAAGTGTCTCCATATAAAAAAACAAAAACAAACTCGATGTTCGTGGGAAGGATTGCAGTCAAAAAAAGAAAGTGATCGACGGCGAGGACAAACACGGATAACCATTGCCGTAGCTTTAGCTTTTCTTTGTTGGAGAGCGCTGAGAGAAGAGAAGGGACTGAGGGCAGACACAGATGTTGTGTTACTGCTCTTAGACAGGTTGGTAAAATATTTGGAGTAAGCTATGTAGCTATGACATTTACTCTACATAAATAATGGGTTATTGTCTTTGAACTCTGGAAATTTCTCTGTATTTTTGTAGCTATTTCTGAACACGAGCCTGGGGCGAGCTCACTGTGGGCATACATCTTACGCATGCGCCAACGGTGTTAGTGTAATTACTCTCACTGCCAGAAGGGGGAGACAAATGTTCTGCACTCCAGCTTTACCGTTTAACACTCTGCAAATACATTCAATCAAAACGTTTCCTCGTCATGTTGATTATAAAAAAGTTATACGTGCGGCGTCATGTTTCCTGATTGGTGTTCGGAAGTCTGTGACATCACCTTTTCCCAACTGGACCACGCCCACTTTAAATCAGTGAAACGAGCCCAGACACAAGCACAAATACAGAAATCTATCTGTCTTTTCCAACTTTGGCATATTTTATTTTGCTTGATGCAGGACCACTTTCCTCATAGTAAGAAGCAGATTAAGAAAATAGGTTTGCTGGGCCTTAAACAGTCAAACATGCTAGATTGAATGTTGATGGAACATACAACATTCAAATCATTTACTTAATTCTGCTGACTAAAAGCCAAAAAAGCAAAATCCTTCTCTACTCAACATATAAAACATATTTAATATTGTTGTTATTTTTGCACATTATTGTGTCCCTATCAGGACAATGTCGAGTGTTTTTCCATTATCTTAAGCTTCCATTATAAATCTACTTTCCTCCCTCATTTCCTCAAAATGGTGATTGCTTCACCGCCATTAGAGTGCACTTACACATTCTGTCTTTTATTTTTCTTAGTCCTGCAAAACTTTGTGTTTATGAATATGTAATTACTCTGTCTCTTCATAAGAGCAAGTCCCAGCATCTCAGTACAACAGTGTAAGTACAGATTCCTGACACAAAATGCCCATTACCCACTGACCAACTACCAGACCATATTAATTACCACCGCCACCTTGCTCAAACAGCTCTGTCTGGCTAATTCCATAGTGTCTTCCTGGCACAAGTCAATACAACTTCAAGGCTCAGGGCTTCCTAGTAAATATGGCAGTAGTGATGTTTGGAGCTAAATCTTTGCCAGAGGCACTGTTGACTGCTGTTGTATTATCCTCTTTGTCACAGCTCCCAGTAAAGGTACACAGTTCTAGATACACATACCGGAAAACCTTGTAATCCTGATTATAATAATCCTTTATGAAAATACCTTATTACAACCTGTCTGTGAAAGTTTTGTCAGTCAATTAATTTATCTGTTTCAGATAAATTGCACAAATAAAAACGACATTCCTGCAGATATCAGAAAAGTCTTTATTTACTGAACATATTGTGGAATATAAACATGCACTTATTTACTGCAGGAGTTATGGAAATCTTGATGTATTATTTAATTACAGTGTTGCAGAGTTAATATACTTATTGCCATATTAACTTTGGGTTATTGTATCAAACAGATGTTTGTTTGAAGCATGGCCCTCTTGTTGATTTTACACATTAAACTGCATATGTTCCATTGTCTTGCCTGAAGTATTTCTTGTCCTTTTAGAGCTTAAGTGAACAGGCTGCTTTGAGGTGGCAGACTCTCCAAGATCCTCTCTGTGCTCGGCAATGAGCCAGAAGGACTTTAGTATCCTCAGTGACAACTTGAAGGCAGGTATTGCCTTGTAGCCTACTAACCGCAGGCCTGCTTTGTTTCTCACTCAGCCAACCATGAACAGCGTGCATGGTCTACCTCCTTCATCTCCCGAGCCACTGAACTCCTCTCTCCATAACATTTTGATGAAGGTGCTCTCAGGACAAGTACATTTCTGCATTTAGACAGCCAACTGTTTGTTTTTTTGTTTTTTTTTACAGCTGAAAAGAAAATCACACATCAGCTTGATAGATAACTGACATAATTGGCTCTTGCCTTGTTCCTGCTTTTATCTTCCTTTTAGTTTAAAAAATAAATAAAGGCCAGCTTCACACATTAGGAAAAAAAAAGGGAAAAACTCAGTTTCTGTATAAAAGAACACCGTCTTATTTATCACCATAGTAATTATACATGTGAACTCAAAATTGAAAGACAGATGGTGTGACTGCCCATAATTAACAAGCATGCTCAGCTGCAACTCATGATTGATACCTCAAAGGCGGCAGAGGCATACTAATAGATCTAAAACAGTATGAGCAGTCTGTGACCTGCTAGTTAAATGATGTTGGCAATATTCAGCAGCCATCAGTAAACTGATTGCAGAAATCACCACAAGCAGACTGAAACACTGCGTTTTAGTTTTTAAGTGTTGCTATTAGATTAAACAAATTTTTGAGGAGGGGGTTGGGGTGCCAAATACTGAATTAGAACTGCAATTTTGAAGATCACTACACATCAATGGCGATAATTTAAAGCAGCTATAATCGCTATATTTATAATAAAAATGTATCAAATAACCAGACAATGTGAAAGCGGTTACTCGTAGTGGTGAACTTATCACCCGAAGCTGCAGATCCCCTCGAGCTTTAGAGCGAGTTTCAGCTCATCTTTTAGCTATCCAGCCCATAGCTTTGCTGTTCTGGTTCACTCTCACTGCTCTCAGTGTCGTTTTAGGCTGAGACAGGCAGCTGTTTTAGTAAAAATGCTCT
Source organism: Coreoperca whiteheadi (assembly GCA_011952105.1). Taxonomy (NCBI): domain Eukaryota; kingdom Metazoa; phylum Chordata; class Actinopteri; order Centrarchiformes; family Sinipercidae; genus Coreoperca; species Coreoperca whiteheadi. Next base: position 12,953,556 of record CM022485.1, read on the forward strand.
AAAAACCCACTGTACCCTACGTGCTCAGCACGAAACAGCAGACAGACACAGTTAGTGACTAGTCAACACAGTGGAGCATTTAGCAGCTAAAAGAGCCAGATATTTCCCTCAGGAGTTGGTAGAGAACAAAAACGGAGCTAAAAGAAAGTGAAATATTGGACTAAAGCCAGAAATATGTTTCCGCTGCCCCCAAGTGGCCAAAAAAATCACTTATTGCAAGTGTAAGTTTATTTTAGTTTTAACATTCTGAATGCATGATTCAGACATAATTGCAGGTATCTGCTTTACACCTTGTGCATAGCAGGTGTATATCGTTTACAGGCTAACATAATCTTTAATATGCCAAATAACTGGACTGAGTGACTCCATGAACCACAACCATCAGTTTTTAGTAAATTTTAATTTTGTAACTTCTGTGCAACATGCAGCATTTCTTTCTTTGGTTGTGTTGTATATACTTGCAGCGCACTTTGTTATGCTGCATATGTGTTGTCAAATTGTTAAGCATCTTTTCTTCATTTGATTGTGTTTTGCCTATTTGGATGTGTTTTCTAATAGTAAGTTGCAGTGCGTTGTGTGACAGTCAAATTCATGCCTAATTCTCAGCCAATCCTCGTCACAGCCCTAATCAAAGGGATACAGATAAGATGATGCACCTAAGACAAAAATATTAAAAACGAAAAGCATCACATTTTTCACAGTAGCTTGCATCTGTGTATTATGCACGACCACAGTATTACAGTACTGGAGGAGAGTCATGCTGATCAGAGTAAATTACTTTGACATGCAAATCCTACTCTGTCCTGAAGTCAGGGAATAGAGCAAAGGATACCTAAGATTTCTTTGTTCCAGATGTGACGGTTTTGCCCTTACAGACAAATATAGTTGAATGAGATAGGGATAAGAGCCAAGAATAAAATGATTGAAATTTTCAATCTAGGGCAGTGTGAGCAGAGATGTGATGCAAACTGAGCGTCCCTTTGGGGAGAAGGATATGGATTATAAGATCCTGCTGCAGGTCCACAGAAACACAGGCAATCACTCAACTGTTTGATATCCTCTTGTAGGTTGTACTTGATGCTACTGTATGCTTTTTACTCAACCAGAAGAATATATGATGACTATGATCAATTTTTTTTTTATCTGTGACACCTTTTACGGAAGTAGACCCTTATTTTATGGTTTTGCAACCCCCCCGGGAGTCTTTGTGTTGTATTGGCAGCCCTACAGCATATTACAAGAGATTGTATGTGTTTCACGTTATGGATCCCAGTGGCATAACGAAATGCATTGCTTACTGAATGCAAGAGGAGCTGCCTGTATATATGCGTGTGTGTGCGCATGGATACCAATGATATTTTATATAGTCTTCCACATGTAACTGCACTAAATTCATTCATGTCTGTGGTTTTCACAATATGAAACAGTTTTTGGTAATAACATGCAGTTTTTTTTATGCAGATGTGTGGCTGTACACATTTTCATTTGGTGGAACTGCCCACAGATGGCTCTGACGTAATCTCTTCAATCTGCTATTAATCACACTGTACAAAAAGGAGGAAAAAGACTGCAGTAAAGGTCACGAAGAGGAGGGCTTTGCATTTGTTAAATAGGGTGGTGTCTTATAAGTATAAGCAACCTATGAGATTATGAAAGGCTACAAGTGCAAGTGGGCACAGTAATCTCCCTTTACTATTGATTTTTTTTCTTAGGTATAGGTATACCCATAACAATTTATAGTAGTGCCAGACCCAGCAAGGACTATCGGCATTCCAGTTCTTACACATACAATCTCCATCTCAGCAGGTGTGTCCAGGGATTAAACCGAGCTGGAGGCAGTGGAATCATCGCTTCAGTATGCACGGTTCAGGTGCAGTTTAGTCCCAACACATCAGCCTCCAGCCGCAGGCGCCTACTGCTGCGTTCAAATAGGATCTTCCCGTTCACGCTTACATTTCGGTCGATCCCTACGTTTAGATGCACACAAGAAGCCAAATGATTCAGAGAAATCATGTTATGGCAGAAAAAACGAAGAACTTGTTGACTTGTTGCACCGCAGTAACCTGGTTACTTGGGTACTATGGGTGACTTGTGGTCAACCCACAAGATGTCTCCAATTGCTTACATCCAGACTCCTTTTTTTATACGAACAGAACATCATTCTTAAGAGTTGATGTTACTCAATTTTGGTTGAAGAAAGGTCAACCCACCAGAAATCAAAGGCTGGCACATGTTATGTTGATTTATTTCAACCAAAATTGAGTAGTTATGTACATCTCAAATCATGTACAGAGTAATGCTTCAGTTTAAAGAATTTTTTTTTTTTATAGTCACCGTAATTGTATTTACTTATTTATCAGGAACAGTGCTCATGATCAACATTAGAATGTAAAAGTACCAAAGTTACCCAAGATTGACTAATTTCTATGCAGCCGCTTACCAGAATATTAAATAGGCTCAACCTGCAAAAATGAGGAATTGAAGAGCCTCAATATTAATTGCACTTGCACACACTGCGTTTACATTTAAGCAGCACGTGGGAGTAGTTTGCCCTCAGGGCTTGCACAAAATGTGATGCAATAAAAAGGATTTAAAGGAATCCAACAAAGCAAAGTTAAAAATCATTAAAACCCACTGACCAAAAGTGCCAAAATAAAAACAAGACAAAAAACTTTCAACACAGCAAAGTTAGTGACTTGATGTGACTTCCTTGTATTCTTGCAAATATACAATTCAATGCTAACAAGTCTGACGCTGACTGCTGATAAGCCATTTCTTATTACTTTTAAAGCATGATGATACAGATATTTTCATTTGGCAATATTGGTGTACTGGCCCACAGTTGAAGTTACAAATCATGTGACACACTTTTGCTTACGCAACGCGAAAATGTACTTTGCATCAAAAACACTATAAAATGTATGTCTTTGTATTTCAGGTCTGTTTGAGTTATATCATATTATTCACGTCAAAGAATTGTGAAAGAGTTTGCACTCTTGAATCCTGGCTTAACAGGAGATAGTGTCAAGTGCATGCAGCCAAAATCAACAGACCCAGAGAGACTCTTCAGATGCTAAACACTTTAGCAAGATTTTAAATGCAGGATTTGTGCTTGTGATGGAGTATTTTTACATTGTAGTACTGGTACTTTTACTGAAGTAAAGTAACGGAGTAGTTCTTTCACCAATGAGAAATACACATGAACTGATGAGTTCATGTGAAACACCTTGTGGCTCTCACCTGCCTTGTCCTGATTGGTCATTGCTGTTATTCTGAAAGCCTATTTATGTATCTAGAATTACACGGCCTGTAAGTTGTACTGCCAATGCTCTTTTGACCAAAATGTTTTTGTCATTTTTTTATCTCACTTTTTTTTTTTTCACCTTGTGTCACCTTTTACACGTGGAATAAATTGATTCTTTTAACATCTGAACTTAAATAAAACTAAATGACATGTCAGAAGAAAGACAGCAGCCACAGCAGAAACGGAGAGGACAGAGGCCACAAAAAGAGAAGAAAGAGCCTTATAAGAAAAATACTGGCGATAACCTAAGGACGCTAAATGGCAGCTGTATTTCTCCAAAACGAATCATTTAGGAGCTCCGATTTACAGGAAATTAACATCATAATTACATCTCTGGACCCAGACATCCCTTTTAAATTTCTTTTAAAGGCACACGTGCTTCCTACACTTCATTTTTTTCATACATTTTTATTGTCTTTCTGGCCTTGTGTTGCTTGAAGAGCACACCCAATTTGTGTTAGCTGCTACAATTTTAGCCACAGATTTTTATTTTTAATTCTCTAAACTCTAATGACTTCTCTGTCAAAGTGACATCCTGCCGACACCTTGGTGGTCTGCTCCATCTTCACATTGTCAGAACTGCTGCAAACACACCCACACACACACACGCACACACAGCATGCACAAAGAGCTCAGCAGGTCTTTCCACAATGAGTGACTTTACCTTGATCTACTAGTTTGATTAAATGATATGCTGGAGATTGAGATGTGAGTGAAGTGTGCTCACTCACCGGCTGCCATGGTCGCAGAGTCATTATAGCTGACAGACTGTACTGAAAGTAAAGAGTGAGGAGTCCTTGAGGTGAACTGAAGCCTATTACCAGGCTATAACAACAATGAACTGCTTTAAAGCCGCATATTAAAACATTAAAGCACAAATCATAAATGAGTAGTTGAGTACCGTGTGCCTTAATCGTTTCATTTCTAAGAGATATCCTAGAGGGCAAGATGTGTAGTTTTTATAAAGCATACATGTAATATGCAGCCTTAGCACTGTAGCAGAGACACACCTTCATGCGCACATGTTCACGTGAAGGTGAATCCTCCACATCACAGATCCCGCTTTAATGTTTTGTATATTTACAAATGAATTATGCTGAGCTCAGAATACTGATTATTTTTTATTATTGCTACCCATGGGGAGAAGATATAAAAGACTTCATTGAGTGTGAGAGCGTCGAGTTTGCTTTTCTGACACATTGCCGGTGTATTTCTCATTGGTGAAAGAAGTACTCAGTTCCTTTACTTCAGTAAAATACCAGTACTATAATGTAAAAATACTCCATTACAAATCTTGCATTTAAAACACTGCTAAAGTAAAGATACAGAATTATCAACCAAATATACTTATAGTGTGTGTGTCAATGCACACACACACACACACACACACACACACACACACACATACATATATATAGCAGTGTTTTGTCACTGAAGACGCACATGGAACCCCTTAGCTCCTACAATTTACACAATCACAATATAAACAACAACAGTTATAGCTTTTAAGTATTTCAGAAGCTTTTTTTTGTTATATTTGTTGTAATTGTCTTTATATCAATCAATAAATCAAATGCTCTGGGGGAAAAAGAAAAAAAATCCGTTATCTGTGGCTGTCGCAGGCCTGTAATAAGCCCATGCAATCATTTCATTCAGGCCTCCCTGGGTTTTTTTTCGGTTGCATACTTTCAAAATCTAGCTGTCTGTTGCTAGTTTCTCCAATGTTACCTACCCGAGCTTTAACATGAGTGATGGCTATATGAAAATACTTACAGACCCCTCTGTCTTTTGTACTTTGTTCACAGCTACACCCTCCGTGTGGTGGGCAATGGGATCAAAGCTCAGAGTGCCAACCCTGAAGTCAAAGTGAAGGGAGCAGACCCTGTAATAAATCAGATCATTGACAAACTGAAACACATCAATCAGGTGAGCCTCTCTTGTTGCTTCTAGATATTTACTCTATGTACATTATGCAATTTCTTCCTCTCTCCCTCTTTTTTGCAGCTCTCATTCCAAAGTTCCATCCCTCATTCTGTCAAACATATGGTAACGGTCTCCTTAGGCAATCTGCTAATTTTCTGTGCTTCTTTGTTTTATGGAACATTAAGTATGTCTCGTTAGTTTTTGGTTTTGGCTCATTCTTCAAGGTATGCAGAAACAGCTGCACACACAGCTGAAACCCCTTTCTCTTTACCTTTGAATAATTTTCAACAAAATCATTAATTTATATCATCTTTCATATTACCAGTAAGTACTGGCTAATAGAAAACTAGTCTCAAATGCAAAATCATCTCCAGGCAATGAAAAAAAAAAATCAATCATTATACATTCAGAAACCCATTTGATCTGGTTTGCGTGCCTTCATATTTACAAAATTCTTTTTCTGCTCTTTGTCAAAATCAATGTAGCTTTTCTATCAGCCAGCCTGCTTTTTTTGCAGGTTTGTGCTTCTGTGGCTCCTTTCAGTGCTGTTTATCTCTCAGGATGATGAGATTAGAGCAGTTTACGGGAGCACTTTCTCTTCTCTATCCTCAATAACAGCTGCAGTGGCAGCGTCTGGGTTGTTGCACTGCAGCAGCAGCAGCTTCACATGTCTGTTGCTTTGGTTTCCCAAGTGGCAGGCTGAAGGCCAGGTCATCTCTCTTGACCTCATGCTGGCACCCCCTCCCTAACTAATTCACACCATCTGTGGGATGTCGGAACACATAAATCTATATCATAACCACTTGAGAGCTCTTGATGTGCCTTTTTGACATTCACTGTGTATATGTCTTTCTCTCTGTGTTTTTGACATATGCATCTTAAATGTGCTTCTTTGTTTGTCCTTTGTGGTTCTGTGAACTTTTACTTACAGGTGAAAGTTTTATGAGCTTGAATACTCAGAAATGGTTTATCTGCTGTGCATGATTTACTGTAACTACAGTGAAACAGATCATGATTGTCAGCTCAGCCCATATTATGTAATAATTTATAATCTGCTGAGAGCAAGTACTTCAGTGACTTCAGTAACTTTAAACCCTTTAAACCCTGTTTTTTTTCCCCACACAGTATCTTTTGCACATACTCACCTCTTTTGTCCACATTTTCTATTCATCTCCTTCTTTTAACAAAAACATTTTGTTCTTGGTCTTTGGTTACCCCTGATTTAATAACCAATCAATAGTCAGTGATTCACTCATTGATCCCTAGTTAAATCATGTATGTCTCCATCAATTAGGGACTTATTGATCTACAGATTTACAGTATGTCTAATGCAGCACATTTGTACTTTTGACTTTGCACAAAGTAGTTCCCTAAACCTGCAATACCTGATTTTTTTTTTTTGGCCACTTGGGGGGAGCGGAATCAAACTGTAAATACAAAATTGACATATTATCCCCTTTTAAGTTGATATGGGGAACTTGTTAACAAACAGCAGCTTATTTACACATCCAGAAGTTACGTAGGAACATTATCATTCATTTGGAGTCGTGTTTCTGGCCACTTGGCGAATATGAATCCAGTAATTACTCTTTTTCTAGTTTTGTCTTTGTTTTGGTCTCCACCAACTCCTGCTGAAAATATCTGGCTTTTTAGCTGCTAAATGCTCCACTATGTTGACCAGCTGGTCGCTAACTTTGTTTCCTCTGCTGCTTGGTGCTGAGCAGGTAGTGGGCAGTGGGTTTTTGTTCTGTTTCAGTGAAAACAGATGCCTGCTGTGTCTGGAAATGAGGTTGATAAGACTGGTGAGAGAACCAAAACAGTGAAGTTGCAGCCGGAAAACAAAAACAATGAGCTGAAAGATGCTAAAACTCTCCAAAGATCTACGGGGAACTGCAGACTCGAGGGATATTTCTCAGTGGGTTCAACATGTGGAGGTGTTTGATCCATTATTAATGTAATTACCAATTACCAATAATATAACAGATATGATATGGTGGCAATAAAACAGTACTAGAATTAATAAAAGGCTTTTTTCAAAAGTTATGTTTTGAGACGTCATTTAAAAGATGTCAATGATTCAGCAAACCTCAGATCCTCAGGCAGGGAGTTCCAGAGCCGAGGGGCCCTGACTGCAAAAGTCCGGGCACCTTTATTTTTGAGCCTGGACTCAGGAACAGCCAGCAGAGCCCTGCCTGAGGATCTGAGGCTGTGCCCTGGCTCATAGTGGAGCAGCAGTTCAGCAATGTCGCTAGGAGCTGAACCATGTGCTTTAAAGGTGATCGGTAAAATCTTAAAATCAATTATAAAACTAACTGGTAACCAATGAAGAGAAGCTAAAACAGGCCTGATATGATCATATCTTCTAGTGCTTAAAAGCTAAAAGGCTGCGCTTTGTGCCAGCTGAAGGCATGAGATGGTAATAATTTCTAATGATAGTGAATGAAAGATTTACATCTCTTGGTCCAGCAAGCTCTTTGAGTCACCAAATCCATATTGAATGATTTGTAGAACAAAATTTGGTGAGATTGGTAACCAGATCAAATTGCACCGCAGCGTCAAGAGTTTGTTGGCATTCTTTTCAGTTTACTTAGCTTTTTGAGTCCAGATGCAGCCAATTTAAGGTCTTGTCCAGAAGTGATTGGTTGAAGTGTGATGGCTGCCCATCAGTAGTGTTCAAAAGGCAGTTTTTGTTAAAAGGAGAGCCCTCCAAAGTTTGATTTTGTAGTTAGATCCTACCTTGTATTGAAATTCAACATTTGCCCTTGTGCACAAGTGCTGTTTGCCAAATCCTCATGGTCTGTGCCAGCACTGCCTCCAGCACATGCAGACAAAATAAAAATAAAGATGATGTGCCTGTTCAGTAGGGTAAACAGTGAACCTTGTCTGTTTTGTACGTAGTCATATCCTGATCTTGTGCTCAATGAGCTGTTCTTTGGTGTAAACTTTTCCAAGGTTTTGTTGGGGTTTTATGGGAATTCAAGATGCAAATAACCAGAAATTAATTGTGCAACATCTCGAGGACTCCCAAGCCAAATTACACTCCATCACTGGGTCAAAATAATTCCCAACAGGAATGCTTTGTTGTGCTACTTGTAAGACTCATATCAGTTACATAATGCACTGATTTGCTAAATATTTTATCTATCAGTGTATCTTTTCTTCCAAACGCTTCTGCAGATTAAAAACTGACAGTATTCGAAAGCATTACAGAATTTGTCCTAACATCACTGAGCTTTACAAAAAGATTTTAAAAAGTGGTTTCTATTTGTATACATCTCGCACCAGAGAACGCCAGCAGTAGTACAAACTCTAACGTGGTTGTGCGAATAATGTCAGTCTGTCTACAGAAGCTTTAAAGGCCCATAGTGCATCTGGAAAGCTCATAGCAAAATGGGGGGACTTGATTGGTCATTATACACATTTGGTAATAAGTTCACAACATATACAGTAAGAGGTTGGTGTGATTTACTTCACTTAGCATGCCAGAGGGGAAAAAAATAGAGCCCTGTGTGGGGGAAAAAAAACGCAGCCCACTTATTCATTTGAATGGAGCCCATCCATTAGTGCACTGTGGTTGTCAACAGAGAGGGCTCCGGCAAAACAATGCAGGCTTGTCCAGTAAAAGAAAAGTTGAACCTGGCTCAACTTTTGCTGCAATCTGGCAAGGTGCTGCATTGGCCAATCAAATACATGCAAGAGCACATTACTTATAGATTACTTTGTAAAGGCCATATTTCTACTGTTTAGCTTGTGATCGCTATTCTTTTTGTAATCGTGACCATGAGCTTTCCCTAACATTAACCAAATAGTTTTATTTGCCTAAACACTTTAGAAACAATCATTAGCTGCATTTTAGAAGGTAATGACAGGCGACCTATTTTTTCGTTTTAATATGAGTTTTTTTTTTTTCTTTTTCAAATAAATACACCTCATCAGGCAGGCTGCCTTACACAAGAAACCCTGCTGTCATAAGCATCATGCTCATGCTGCTAAGCCCAGGCTTTCTGAAGCAGGAAATGTTAAGCTAATGAGTCAGCATGACATCTAAAATGGTTCCTGTAGATTCTAGAGTATACTGTAATGTACTTCAGAGGCAAAAGTATAGCGGAAGGTGCAATCTTACAAGTGATTGTTGTGAATTGCAGACCTTTATATTATACATCTGGTACGATTCATTTAACAGCTTGTATGTTCACAGTCCTTGAGTCTAGTTTGCATTATCATCTCATTGGGACTTGATTTGCAAATGGGTCTGATCGGCATCTCATTAGCTGGTGAAGTGTGGCACAAGTGTCAGCCTGTGTGTATGACCTGAATTGTCATTTAACATCACAACTCTCTATTTCAACTCTCACATTTTATTCCACTGCTGTCTTAAAGGTGGTGATCACACATGTTATGGGGAAAACCACAAGTTGAACAGAATTCATGACACGGAGTCCCAGGAAGTGGTCATCATGTAAATCACTGACAATGTGGCTGTTTAAGATGGAAACTGGGGCTTGAGGCGGACACAGTATGTGGGCCATGTTCAGATCTTTGGAATAAAGCCACTGTTAAATGCTGATTCTTTTAAATTTAAATGTATTGAATGTATGTGTGGTAGATGAATACTGGACACAAGGGGAGGAAGTATACAGGGTGTGAATGTGTGGGGGGTTAATACCACTCAGTTTATGACCGGTAAAAACATCAATTACATATATCAGTGCACACACTCATTCCATTGTACACTACACAGTATATTAATTCTATAAATCACTATAGTAATTGGTTCACCTCATTAATATGATGAAACTTACCTTAAAGTACATGTGTGCATTAATGGCAGGTTGAGTTTTTGAATGGCTGGAGAGAAACCAGGAAGTGTATGCTGAAATAAGGATAAAGGCAAAAGGTGAAATTCTATTACCTTTTAAGATGCCACTGTTGGGGCATTTTTATGAGGATAAGAATGATGCATACATGCAAATGTTGCTTTTCATGTTTTTCATCTACATATCAGAAATGTTCTTTACCATTTCCATTTATCTGCCCCTGACCTTGACTAACTGAAGTGCTCCCAGTTTCCCTAGAACCAAATGGAAAAGTATCATTACTATTCCACAGCCGAGACTGCAGGAAAACACAAAACAGCAATACAGCTATTGACAAATTCATCATGCAATCTGAGCGTACAAACTCTAGATTTCATCATCTTGCTCATCAGCAGCTCTTTCCTATGAATTATTTGTTGGCTCCTCTCCTCCTTGCCTGTCCTCTCCTCTTGATGTGGTTAAACCCATCAAGAATCTATAAGTAGGCCCTGTCTCTGTGTCTCTCAATCAAAATCAGGAGCAAGCAGCTCCTCACCCCGTCTGCGGGCTGAATTATTTACCAGTCATTGATGTGGTGGTTGACCAGCAGTTTTGCTTGTGAATTATTCATGCCCCCTCTCCTCGTAGTCCAAAGGATTAACGCTGAGAATATATTCACATTTTATTTGTTGTGCTCCTAAATGTGCATACCACGTCATAACATTTGACTGTTTATAGAAGTCGAGTTAAGGAGCAATGACAATATTGGTTATAACCATCATCCTGTTCACCAGATGTGAAGAGATATTTAACACACACACTGAGTATAATTTACAAATTCAGTGTGTTAGATTAATTCATGTTTGTATCCAGCAAGGAGTCGGTAAAGTCAGATACTGTCAGGACTGTGCAAGCGGGTCCTAATTGGAGACAAACCCCAAAACCTGCAACATAATAATTAGTTTTTTACCCACACTCATTGTGTCATTCATTATACGCATGAGGATATAAAGCCCAGTAAGTAAAAACATTCAAAAGACAAATCCAGCTAAGCTGCATATCTGTAGATAACAGCTTTATCTTAAATGTGTGCATGTGCTTATCCATGATTAAAATCCAGTTTGAGAAACAGCAGCATAATCCCTTTGTGTAATTGGTCATAAGTTGTGTGTCATTCAAGTTATTGAAAAATGCTCACATTGAACGTATTCACAAGGTTCACTTTTACATATTTCATATTTATGTTCACTTTTAATTTTCCAACCATATCCGCTCATAACAACTAGCATGGCTAAGATATGGTTGAGATTAGATAATTGAAAACACTTTGGGGTAAACGTGGTTAAAGGATAAGGTTGGAATTTTTCTACATATCTACGTCCTCATCTCTCAATACTTTCTGTCTTCCGTACCCTGTTTGTGACTGAGCCCCAAGCCCATTGGTTCCTTCTAAAGACATAGATCTTTAAAAACAGGTCATAAATACATACTTTCATTTAAAAAAAAAAAAAAGCCAAATAATTTCCAATGACAGCTGAGCACTGTATTTTTTAGCAAATGTTACTCAAACAGGAGTTTGCATTTGTTGGGGACTATTTTTAACCGGAGATTGATACACGTTTGGTAAATTTGTGAGCTTTTTTATGGCAGCAGGATGGTGTATGTGGGATTGTCGAATAAACTACAATGATCATATTAATTGTAATGAAGAAACATGCCACCCAGTGCAAAGCTGTGGCTCACTGATGTGTTTTTAATAGTTTTTGGACAAAAATAGAGGTCTGCTGCGTAGATGAATAAGCTGCTTCAAGCTTTACATGCTAGTAGGATCACGTCATTGTTCATGTTGGTCGTTTCATGGGATTTGCTGGCAAGAAGGAAAAAAATCTAATATCGACAGCATTATACATAATATTTTATAAACGATGAGGGTTAATTTGAATGGTAATATTACTCTAAAATTCACATTGTATTCTAATTTCTCTGGCCTCTCACTCACTGACCTGCTGCCTCTTTGCTGCTGCTGCACTTGGTCTGGATAAACACCCCATCCGTCAGTGGTGCTGCTGCACTGAGGGAGATGGAAAATGACAGCGTGTGTCTTGGGAGCCGACTCACATCCTGACACTTTTCTCCTCTGACTGGCAAATATGATCATTGTAAGATCTCTCCTTCACCCTCTATTTACATATAGAAGAACGTGTTCAAAGAGAATACTAATGAGCTGAAAAATCCACACACACTGCTTGATTCGTCTCTCGGATCTCTGAAGGTGTGATTAATTTTGCCATATGATACCCTGCAACTCTTTAGGAAATGTACCCTGTACATAATCTGCACTGAGCGTTTTAATTGACTATAAATGCATGCTATTTCTTGTCACAGAGTTAATCTGAAACTATGAATTCTTTGCAGTTTTTTGAGGGCTAGACCTAATTTAATCTGTGGTGGGAAATGTAGACTGAATGGTTGTGTAGGCAGAATAAATATAGTGATAATGCCCTTACATTTACAAGATACAGAGTAACATAGGGCTATGTGAAGGCTCCATCGCCTTGTTCGATTACTGTAGATACGGCTAAAGTACATACCTAAATGGCTTGAGGTCACAAATCGGAGTTGACAACTGAACATTGAGCATTTGAACATTTCAAACATTAGACGGAAGTACAGAAAGATTTACTAATGATTTTCTCTGCTTGATTATATTGTTTTAGAAATGCTGAAACAATGGCATGCGTTCATATTTTTAATGACTCTATATAGAGGTCAAACAAACACACTTACAGCAAAAAATAGACAATATTAAACAAAATTATTATTTTTTTAGTTTTACCTGCTTCTGCTTTTTTATGCCAGATGCAGATACCTCTATGAAGTTCAACTGTGTTAATAAATGAAATGGTTGCACTG
>CM022485.1:12966516-12980005 GCA_011952105.1 Coreoperca whiteheadi
CCCCCCCCACAATAGATAGTGTAATACACAATACACCTACAACTATACACATTGTAGTGTCTGTGTGCCTGCATATGTGTGTGTGTGTGTGTGTAATGAAAAATACTATTCATTATTCTGACTACCTGTGGGAAGAAACTGTCTCTAAAACGGGTGTTGCATGATTTAATGCTCTGGTAGAGTTTTCCAGATGGCAGGAGTGAGAATCGTGTGTGGGCTGGATGACTGGTGTCCTTGATGATGCTTTGGGCTTTCCTCATGCAGCGGGTAATGAAGATATCATAGAGCCGTCGGAGGTCTATTGCCAGTAGATTTTTGATGCTGGCTTTACAGTGTTTTGCTGCAGTTTCCAGTCCTGCGCAGTCAAAACTGCCAAACCATATACTGTGATGCAGCCTATCAGAATATACTCTGTATGGTGCAGCGATGAAAGTAAAGCCAAGCAAGTTTCCAAGGCAAATCTTTTCAGACGCCTCACAAACTACAGTATTTGTCATGATTTCCTGAGAAAGCAGCTGGTATTAGGAAGAAGTTTGTGGTGTGTACAGCGGTGAGTTTAGGAATTTCTAATAATATATCAGGTGGTCAGGGCTGTTTTAGGGGTGAGGATCAGAGGTTAACAAAGACAGGGAAAATAAGAATACATGTAAACACCAAATGTCCAAATCGACAGCATATATCACTCAAAGGAGAAATATGTGATTTTAAGTCTACAGCCACTCCATCAGCTCTGCACGATAGTGCTCTAAGATAAATGTTAATGTCAGCATGCTTACATGCTCACACTGACCTGCATGCTAACAGGCTAAACTAATGTGGTAACATGGTAATGCTACCATGTTGATGTTTAGCAGGTACAATGTTTACCATGTTCATCATCTCACTTTAGCGTGTTAGCATGCTAGCATTTGCTAATTAGCGCTGAAGACAAACTACAGCTGAGGGTGATGGGAATGTTTTGCAGGGATTTGGTCATAAACTGAAGGATTGGACAGAGGGAAATTTTGACCTGATGATGACACTAGAGAAATGGTCCGGGGATCACCATAGTCATTATGATTCATCCTCGGGCAACATGGATATTTGTACCAAATTGAATGACCATCCATCCAATAGCCTAGTTGTTGGGACCAAAATAGTGGAAGGACCATAGTAATCTCTAGACTGACAAAATGTTATATAAATCTCAAGAACATTTATCAATCAAGAGCCATTTTCAAATGAAACATATCTATATTATAGGCTTTATAAATCACATTAGTTGGCAGTTGAGAATGTAATGCTTTGCTGGGTTTCAAGGTTCATTGTGCAATGAAATTACATTTTGTTCTTGATAAGTGATCATAAAATATACTATGTGTAATATAATGTTTGTTTGCAACAGTGTTGTTCAAGTTCACACGTCACAAGAGCTAGCTCAAAGTTCAGTTCACACAGATTCAAATGAACTAGTATTTTGAACTGAATTCACAGTACTAGTTCACATTAATTTCTTCGTTCAATGAACAATCAACACTGGTGTGTGAGTGATAGGAAGGCAGAGACAGACCGACTGTCCACAATAAAACTGTCACTTAAATATCTTTTTTGTTGTCTGTCCTACAGTTTGGGCTTGGAGCCTGGGCTGCAAGTTTTTCTCTATCCATCCATCCATTCATCCATCTTCTTCTGCTTATCCGCAAGTTTTTCTGTTTAGTGAATTTTTTTTGTTGCTACTTAACTAATATTTTGTTGTTTAACCACTTTCCTTATTTCCACTACACTTCAGTTGGTTCCTTTCTCTCCTCCATGTAGCCATCGCTTGTTGATCCTCATTATTGGTATTAACGGCAAACAGCAGAGACTCAGCAGTTTTCTCCCGAGTGTCGTTTCCTGCCGTTGTTCAAACAGTAACTCCAGAGGACAGCTGATGAAATGTTGACTGCATAGTGGTTGCCATGGTTACCACCATGGTATTTGCCTATGCATTTCCTTAACACTTTACTACAAAGGGGAGAGGTGGAACAGGATCATTTAGATGAGCTTTAGTAACTTACTTGTACATGAAACCCATTTCTGAATCACTGACAGCCGCTAGATATTGGGTAACATATCTGATGGACAGATGGACAAAGTGTTTGAATTAGCATGGATAGGAAAGATCAGCAAACAGGAATTTCATACAGACAATGGGAACTAAAATATATATACTAATAAAGCAGGGTGAATCAAATATTCAAATGTTCTTTCTTGCCACAGTGATGCATGCATCAAATTTTCATAAAATCTTAACATCTAGTTGACCATGAGCGCGTGTATTGTGGAGTTTTAACTGTAAAGGTTTGCAGTAAAGTTGTTGTTCATCATTATATCCTGTGGTGTTAGCTCTTCATTGGTGCAGCAATTTTCAAAGAAAAGAAAATTAACCATTAGTAGGGGGTCTCTGTGTTCAGAAAATGAATTCTAAGTGTGCAGTAGTGCAGTTTATTAGCGTGTGGGTAGCTTTGTTTGTGAAAAGAGCAATTGGTATTATTTGGTCGTCACAAACTCTCCACACACTGCAATAACAGCCAGAGGCCTGCCCAAGGGTGCCTACCCAAAGCAGTATCTTACCTGGAGATGCATTGAACAAATCAGAGCACCTGTCTCACAGCCAGTGTTAGACAAAGCCCCATGTTAGCCACAGAAGTGAGGCTAATAACACAGATAGGCTATCAGGCTTGCTTCATTGTGTGTCAGAAAGAGCAGTACAGATGTTGAATGCAATCAAACACAGAACAGAACTGGCCCTGAAGAGTAAAATAATTGAGTAGCCTGCTGATAGACAGACTTGATCAAACATGACCAATGTTTTCTCAGCTTTGGAACAAATGGGTTTGTTGTGAAATATCATTAGCTAACAAGACTTGACTAATGAATTACTACTCTTTGATGCAAATCATGTCATCTGACACTGACCACATAAATCCAAAGCACAGGTTTTCTTTCATAACTTGTGTGCTATGCATGTGAAAGCAAATTTTACTGATTCATGATGATGAAGTTACATTATTGCTCTCTTATGTCCTTTATTTGTGTTGACCTCTTTTTTTTAAATGCTGCTTTCATTTGAATATATTTATTGTGTAATGGATAATGTTCATTTAAGAATGTTAAAGGATATGATTAGTGATTATAAAGTTTTTGTTTCTGTCAACGAATTCCATGAAAAGACTTTCTGACCGTGTTTGTCCATGCTCATCTTAATGAAGGAACATATCCCTCAGTGGAACAGTAGCGCTCACCGATGTGTTCTCAGTTGTTCTATGTACATCAGGCTTTTGCTACACAGGCAATGCTTGTTAGTGGTATCAATTAATTGTTGGTCTTGATCGAATAGGAACAAGTATAGATTATCACTAGCCTTATTCTAATTGGCCTTAAATGTTGTTCCTGTTCCTCCAAAGAAAAACCAATTTGTAGGAGTGAACTGTGAACAGAAAATATACATTTGACAAAGTTAATAAGTTATTTATTGTCAAAGTTTCAGATCAGTAGAACTGAGGTCAAGTCAACTCTCCTGTGATTCTCCTTATGCATCAAAGTTTCTAGAGAATAAAATTGTGACTTGAGATTTGGCCTAAAGTCATGTGATTGAGTTAATCTATGTATGTGTGAGCAGTGTATACGGGGGCAAATTTGTTTTTTTTACTTACATCTAACCTTTCACCTCCTTGCAGACTATAAATAAGTGAATCTTAAAGCTCAGGTTACCTAATGTCTCACAGGTGCAGACTAATTATTGATAGATGCTGCTTCCAGTGTAAACAGGGTTCAGAGTGGACAGCCTTTAAACTCTGCACATATTGAGCCCTTGAGCAGTGCTCTTCCTCTGGACTGTGAAGCACAAACTTAAAATTCAGTCAAACACCCAGACCAAGCTAATCTCAGGCACAACGGAAAGTCATTATTCCACATAATGTATTAAAAGTTTGGTCAGTATTCTGACATCAATGGAAAGAAAACCATGCCAATTACACACATGGAAGGAGCACTTAGATTGCCCAAACTCTGAACATTCCCCATCTTCTAACCTGTCACCACTGAGGAGAAGATATAGACAGGTGAATTACCAGCATAGATATGTCCCAGCTCAGCCATGGCAGCAACCCTGACACTTTTGCTCCCCTGCACTGAACCACAACAGTAACTAATTAGCATAGACACTACCTTTCTGATCAACACAAAGCAGTCTCTCTTGTTTCCAATGATGCACCATGAATTTATATGAGCCAATTAGCGTATGCATTTCCCCTGGTATCGAGTTCACAAAGCCTTTGATTGAGATTCTGCTCCACAGCAATACAGCAGAAAGTTGAGCTGCCCTGCAGGCCACTGTGGCCGAGAAGGGTGAGCATCGTGTAACACATACTATGGATTCATTTAAGTTTGTAAGTGGTGGCAATCAGGACAATTGTTGATACTCATAGTCAGTTTGATAAATATTAATTCACCAGCCTAATGTTAGGAATATGGCTATTTTTGTTTTTTTAAAAACAAAGAAGGAAATTTAATTATTTATTTTTAATCTTAAAAGCACTTCTAGAAAATTGTATTAAAAAAATCAGGATGAAGCATTAATCTGGACACATTTTTTATTAGAAAATGCCATTTACCGTGCAGTCATTCTGTAAAACTTTTTTTTTTTATTACCGTTTTTTTTATTATTAGCTCTTTTGCATTTCTCCCTGGTTTTTCTCTTCATTTTCTGAGAACATATTCTGTACTGTCCTTGTTATGAGAGGGCCTTGTTCACTGTATCCTGCTGTGAATATTTAATGTAATATACATATAATGTAGATACAATGCTTCTTGCAGTAGGAAACACAGCAACCTTTAAAGCACAGGCACATAAACTCAGAGTTAAAACTACTTGAAAGCATTTTACTTCTGTTCAACAATGTTGCTATGTTTTGCCTAAATGTAGCTATTTCTATGTGTCTTTTTTCTACAACCAGCTGTTGCAGGGAAAGTCCATTCCTAAACTGGGGTCACTGGACCAGATTGAAACAGGAAGTGGAGATGCAGAGGGACGCTACAGCGGTGACTGTGATGATGAGGATGGTTGTAGTGGCTCAGGTGGTGGCGAGAATAAGAGGAAAGCCTTCAGAGTCTCCAAATGTAAGTCTCATCTTTTTGTAATTTTATTGAGCAGTTAATCACGGGAACACATCTTTACCCAGCAGTCATTATAAAAGCTCCCATATTTTACCCTAAGGAGGCAGAGTTAAATGGCAAGAATATTACATTTGAGTGCGAATGAGCATTTATATTGCATACAATTAGGCGTAATGATTTAAATATGTATGATTGCATTTAGTATTTATGTTATTTTGAACTTTTATTTGTATTTATTGTATTAGTAGTAGTGTTTGTATCTTCTTGTCCGGGGGCTGCAGATGGAAATTAGGTAGAAATTAGGTAATCTGGTACAGTACAAAGCATCTCTCCTTTTTGTCTGAGGTTGAGGTTTTTTGATACATAATAATAAACTAAACAAAGAAAATAGAGGTTTCAAAACATGTAACACAGAATTACAGTGAATTAGATTAAATGTGATGGGAATAATCAAGGTTCACAAAGCACATCAGATTGAAATAATGAAATTTATATCGTAACAGCAATAAATTTGCCATAACAAGTAATAAAAATGATGTCCTTATACTTTTTAATTTTCAACACACGTTAGATTCTATCTTTTTTGCAGAATTTAAAAATTAAAACTAGTTTTTGATCAGTGAAGGTTTTCAAAGGTGCAGTTGCATAATACTATATTTTAATAAGACCGGTCTCCATTTTATGACAGCCATAATAATAGTCATTAAAGATAATAGTTGCTATGGGGACATTATTGCAATCAAAGCCCGTTACTTTAAAAATTATTGCTCCCCAGAGGATCCGTAACCCCTGATGAATCACAGCGGCGGAGCTCTCCTCTTCATTTTGCTACCTTTCACACTCTCTTCTCCTCTCAGCACATGGATTCCTCCTCCCCTCTCTCCTCTTCTCTCCATCAAACATGCTAACAACCTGATTAATCACCTCTCTCATTTTGCCTACGGCGACAGCGAGGAAGGAGGGGTCATCCAAACAAGCCGTTCTATCCGTGTAAATGTTTCCTTTAGTGCTTGTCAGTCTGTCTCGAGCAGCTCAGGCTCAGGGAAGCTGCTTAACAATTGCTCATCTGAGGCTGTAAGGAGGCTCTGACATTTATCACCCATTACAGTAGAGCCGCCCTTTCCTTGTCATAGGCCAGATCAGCCTGTCTCCCATATTTATGACCCACTTTGTTGTGACCTCTGTCGAGCATCTGTCCCCTGCTGCCTGACCCTCACAATTACTGAGGAGTCCCCACCTGAACCAGACCTCTGATCAGTCCCTGCAGGACTCTGCAGTTTTTTGCATTTATTGCTACCAAATGTTTTCTTTTTCTTTATAGTGTTTAGTGTTCCTGTAGAATTAACTTAATTAATAGAATTTGGAAGCCAAGGATATAGCAGCACTTAAATCATGTTTTATTGCTCTCGCTTACTGAAAAAGAGTCTTACATAATATGAAGCAGATTGGTAGTACAGCAAATACTTAATGTAAGTACATATTAATTATATTTAATGAACAGAAATTAAAACATGTCCTCAAATCATACCGAAGGAAAATACAGCTCTTGGGCTCGAGTCTTAATTGAACCTTACCTTTTTATAAAACAAATAAAATCAGTCCATCTAATGTTTTTCTTGAAGATAAAATTGGGTAATTGTTTTGTTTGTCTGCAGGCACAATTTAAATAGAAGGTATAATATTGGAGGTTTAATTCAAAACACCTCTTCAAACTGTAGGAGTGAATAAAGGTCACAGATAAACAAGCAACGCACTGTCCTCTGAATCATTCTCCATCATCACTGTTTGTAACCAATGTAGACATATAACACTTTCAGTGACTAACTGGTGTATGACACAGGTTAATAAGCACACGTTAAACCCTCATTTGACCAATCCTGTAAGACTGTTAGTCACCAATTAACACTTGGTCATTGCCATTCATACAAGACCCGGTCTGCTAATTTAGTGTGCAGACAGAATTTTACTTGTTTTACTTTCTTACGTCTTACTTCTTTTTGTCAGAACTTACAAAACGGCTCACTTTCCACAATAATTTAATAAGTATCTTACCAATGATAACAAGAGACATATCTATGGCTGAGAGGAGTCGAAGTTAGCTCAAATTGTTATAGCAATAGCCAAATTTTAATCCTCTAGTATAATCAGCCAGCTTTCATGGAATGGATTATTATGTGAATGTTTGATATGTACAGCATTGATATTTGGCATCTAACTCCGTCGTGCCCCACAAGAAAGCAGCAAGCTCAGCCCACTGGCAGTGGGGAGTGATAATAACTTCACCCTCAGGGGAACATAAGCTCCCAGTATGCCTCTACAAGCACTTTGGTCCTGATCCCAAGATCAAATAGCTTGGGGAACCCCCCCCACCACCTTTCCGATGGCAGATTGGGTGGGCTGTGTCCGACCATTTCTGTAACTTTCCGAAACCAACATTCTGACATTCACACCCAGTTCACACAGTGATTGGCCAGCTGTCTGGACGTGAGAAAGTAAGCTTGATTTGAACTTTTCTCTCTAGCCTTCTTTTTACATTTGTTACACAACTACTGGTAGCACAAAATGTGCGCCGTTATCCCCATATTTAACGCGATATCGTGTTGCACCCCTCTCAATGGCGGCTGGCTCACTCTACATTTGAGTGTGGTTGTTCGGAAAACCATATACACTTGTTTTCTGTCATGGTCGAACAGGACGTCTTACGAACTAGATCTGTTCGAGCATAATCCAAAGAGTCAGAGCCTATGGGTGTACGCTGGGGTGGAGGGTTTTATCCAAAGCGACTTACAAGCAATGCATTCAACCATGAGGATTTTTGTTTTTTTCTCCTCTTCACGTTTCAACAACGGTGCACTGAGCTCTGTGTGGGTTTCAGGTCATTTAGGTTAAAGAGGCAATATGTAAGATTTTGAAAACATTCAAACGTGCAAAGCTCGTGATGAGCTGGCTGGCTTCTTCTGCAGGCAGGGGTCGTTCGGGATGAACATGGCGGATCAGGCACCGCCGTCTTTTATAACCTCGGTGACGTCATAGTCGTGCGCCGGGGTTTCATTTGTAGTCCTGCGCCTCACAGCCAATCACAGCCTGTAAAGTCGGGGTCAACTGAGAGCTTGCTTTAGTTTCATATTCAGGTCTGAGTTTCAGTTCACACCTAACAGCTGTGAACAAAACAGCTGTTTGCACGTGGGCTCAGGCTTGCCTTCTTAGCACAGGCCAAGATTTCTTCGTCCTCCTCACATGGCAGTTTAGCCACGCTAGGCTAAGCTTAGCCAAAGCCCAACATAACTATGATGACGAAGGTCCTCTAACCTTAACAAAGTCATTTTAACCCAAACCACAATATTTCCCATAAACCTAAACGTAACCTTAACCATAGCAATGTCACATCATTAAACTGATTTATTTTTCAGTTTTGGAAGGTGCATACAAATACGTGCTGATAGGGGTGTCAGATCAGAAAACGCTTCTATGTGTCATCCTAGAGAGCATAGGCAATTGTAATTTGGAGGACTTGTTGCATGCGTCTATGTCTCTCTACTCCCCCCTCTGGCGTTGGCCCTCTGACAAGCTCATATAAGGTATATAAGGTTGAGAATGGCAACCATAACACTGATGGCAAACTTCAGGTGTTTGATTCAGTGTGACGTAGATACGATTGCGTCACTGCGTCACATGCTCCTTTAATTTGTCATTTTTGTGTGTCCCGATAAAGCCTGGTACCACGGCTGCATCCTGTATTATATCCTGCCTCACAGAGATTAGAAATCGGATGTGCAAAAATGTTCTGCCATTGAATGACTCCAAATTACAGGTAATTATAACTACTCCCTGTGGCCCTATACTTGCAGCATTACTAATCTCTCCTCTAGTCTTGGTACCTTTGTATAATAATGTTCGAAAAGAGGCCCACAACCTAGGTGTTCTTTTTGATTAAGAATTGTCCTTTGATGCTCAGGTGACTTAAATGGGGCAGTGCTGCTTTGCACAACTGAGACAGCTAACCAAGATCAGGTCATTCCTTTCCTCTGCAGACTTAGACAAGGTCATCCATACTTTTATCTCTTCCAGATTTGACTATTGCAATACACTTGATTCTGGTATCAGCAGGCAAAACATCCAAAGACTGCAGCTGATACAAAACGCTGCTGCCAGGCTTTTAACACGTACTAAGAGAAGCGACCACATGACACCGATCCTTTCTGCCCCTCGCTGGTTACCTGTGAGTTTTAAAATTGATTTTAAGATTTTACTTCTTATTTTTAAAGCCTTGAATGGTCACGCTTCTGCTTATCTGTGATCTGCTAACTGTCTTTGAGCCTGATCGCTGCACGAAATTCTTATGGTTCCTAAATCTTGAAGTATCCTCCTTTCAATTTCTTCTCACTTTTATCATATGGCTTTCTCTTAATCTGATGGTAATTGTTGTAATTATTTAAATTATTTTATCATGTTTCTACCTTAAGTGGATTTTATTTGCTTTATTGTAAAGCACTTTTTAACTTTGTTTTGAAAGGTGCTTTATAAATAAAGTTATTATTCTGCAAAATTGTAAGTTCTCTCAAATATTGCAAAATTGCTTATAATTTCCTCAACAAAGTGACAGCCTCGACAGGGTTGCTAACACTTCTATTCAAATTGACTGAAGTCACTAGAAGTTGTCTGATATCATATGCAAAATAGCACATGGATTGATTTGCTTCAGCACACAGCTCAAAGTGCAGGGAGAGGGTTTGGTGTTTCTGGGATGCACTGTGATTATCACGCTCGTTTAGATCAGACAAGCAAGTAGTACAAATCTGCATCAGCTGTACTGAGCTGTTGCCAAATGCTTTGACTTTGCTCTCCATGGATGGAAAATGTTATTAATTGAGTTGTATTTGTTTCTAGAAATATAGCTGAGAGTTCTGAAAAGTTTTAAATCTTAATGTAGCAACAGAGTTGATAAATTGGCTACCATGAGGCTAAATCACTGTGGTGGTGATAGTTTTTATTTCAGTCTGTGGGCAAATCTTCAACAAATAAAGCCAAAGAGACAGAAATACAATATTAAATACAATTACAGATAAAGTTACTAATAACAACTCACCTTGTGGAATTATTCACAAGTGATTTAAATCACAGGGAGAAAATGAGAGATGTGTTGAAAAATGGAGTGAGCAAAATATGTGATGTGGTTGTTGGTGTTCTGATCTTTTTTGCTGTCTTTATAAAGTAAAGACTATATAGAAGTTACAAGACTGTGTGATATATTTCCAGCTGTCATTTTATGACAAGCATGCCAGTCTATCAAAGTAAATTGAGTACATTCATATTGCCATCTCAGTGCCAGATACATAATTTAAACACCATGTATAATTGAATTTGTTTTATTTCTCTACAATTATCCATAATCCCTTACATTTGTGTGTTTGATGTTTATCAGCAGAACATGCTGGCGATAGATCAGAATGATAAGGAAATAAAATGGGATAAGCTCAATACTGACAATGCAAGCGTGATTCAAGGGATTATCCTCATTAAGCAGAATTACTGTTGTGTGAGAATGCTATGTATGTGACAAGAAGCAACAATGTGAGCAGTTCGTCCTTCAGAAATATTGCATTGCACTCCAGATTGCTGAGCTACCTGACCGAGTCGCTGTCTTTGTAAATGTACGATTTGGCTGATCTGTTTCTTCATGCAAACCCTTAGATTTATTGAAAGCACACAGTGAAGACAGAAAAAAAAACTGGTCCTAAGTAGTATCTCTCTGTATAAATTCAAGATTTCACCTAAAGGTGGGCTATGCAGTTGTTGAGAAATCCAGTACTATGACAAATACCATGATGCAGAGCGTTAGCTTGGTTGTAGGTTAGCAAACTGTTTCTACAGTTGCTGCTGCGAAACTAACAGCCAGAGAGGATGAGATGGTTTCTCGGAGCTAGCACACCAGTTCCAGACAGAAATACTCACAACTCTCCTGTAATATCTGTGGGTGAGTCATTTAACGTTTCCGGACACACACATCACACACACACCTGTGTTGTGTGTGTGTGTGTGTGTGTGTGTGTGTGTGTGTGTGTGTGTGTACACACACGCTATATATATCATAAATGAATGTATAGTTGTGGAGTAAAAAGTACAATTTGTCCCTCTTAAATAGAGTGGAGTAAAAGTATAAAGTAGCATAAAATGTAAATGCGGTATATTATATTCAGGTCCAATTTGAATAATTTTGAGGTCTCAGTGTAAGTACACCTTTACACTCCCAAATAACAGCAAGAAGAGACATTTTAGCTTTGATATCCAGAACTTCATTTTGGTAAATAAGGTGAAGCCAAAGGGTCCCAAGTAGTTGGGATGAGACAATTCTCTGCAGCCGCCCTACTTTATGATTGAGCCTGACGAGATAATTACACACCTGGTTTAATCACATAAAAACCTTGCCTAGCTCAACCTTTAATATAATAAATCCAGTTTTGCCATTTTAGTCATGGTGGCTTATTAATCACTGCACAGCTGTGAGATAATAACAGACAAGACTAGAGCCATGCAAGCAGCTCAATGAGGCTGTACTTAAGCACAGCACTGCTTTGGGCTAATTTCAGCATGCTAACAGGCTCACATTGTCAATGCTACCATGTAGATGTTTGTTTACCAGGTATAATGTTTGCCATCTTAATTTAGCATGTTAGCATGCTAACATTTGCCATTTATCACTATGGACAAAGTGCACCTGAGGCTGATGGCAATGCAATTTGCATTTTGCAGGTATATGAACCAAAGTAATTTTGACCTGATGATCCATGGATGCGGGAAGTAGGGGTGCTGAGAAGGCGGCAGCACCCCCTAAAACCAGGCATTATAAAAACCAGAGAGAGAGAGAGCACCCACGTGGACAGAAGTGTCGCCAAATGTTACTCTACAGTTCTGTGGTTTATCAGTTAAGTGTATGAACTGCACTGCAGACTGGAGTCTCTGTTAACAAACTGACTGATAGATCGGTGCTATATGCTATACACTCGTCTCTTCCATGAAACCTCTTGCACGGATCGGCTCCGATATGATCCAAACCGCATGTAGGCCTACGCATAAATCATCCAGCCGCCAGCCAACCGATTTTACCTTAATGGTTAGAGAGGCTGCGGTCCGTCATTTTAAATGTTTCCATGTGTGTAGTAATGTCACAACAAATTCTTTAGCATCAAAACTAGAAACTGTAGTTTTTAACTTGGCAGGACAGAGGAACCTCACCAGAGGAAACAGAATTAAACTTTTAGCTTCTGAAATAATTTTAGACAGCTCTGATGGAGCTCAGGATTAATCAGGAGGACGGCTGCTTTACTCCAAACACTTCCACTGTATGAACCTGGACTGTGTGTGTGACCTTTTGGATGTGTAGAAGAACACAGGACATTAATTAACATTAGATCCTGACCGATCCTGTCGGCGTGTCGGGAGATTTAAATAATCCATGAAGTTACGCTGCTCTGTCTCATGCGTAAATTCGCAGTCTCTCTTTTAATGGAGAGAGGCTTCACCCTATTTCACCCACCCAAAACCCCTCTGTTATTGATCACAATGTTCATTTGTATGATCCAGGCATCCCTAGTCCTGTTTCCTCACTGCGCTGCATTATTATAAACTATGAAGAACTGGTCGTGAGTCACATCTCTTTCCCTGTTCAAACGCTGTCTCTCCCTCTTCATCTCCTTTCAGTTCCCATGCATTAGTTCCTGTTGTTGATTGTGTAGTTGCTAAGGCTGCTTTGACATAAAGTATGTTGATGTTCAAGTTTGCTGTCTGCTGGCCATTCAAATGAATAGAAAAAAACATGAATATTGCGTAGTATTTAGTATGACGTCATTATATAGACTGACATTCTCTCAGCACCCCCAACTGTGACTGACTTCCACCGTCCCTGTGATGATGGCACTAGAGGAAAGATCAAACGATCACCAAAGTTATTACAATTCATCCTGAGGGGAACATGAATATTGGTACTAAATTTCATGGCAAACCATCATGTAGTTATTGAGATATTTCTGTCTGGACCACAGTGGTGGACCAACCGACTGACATTGCCATCCCTAGAGCCGTGCCTCTACCATGGCTAAAAGAAAATAAGTTACCTACACTCCAAAACCCAAACAATATGGTGGCCTCGATGCACTAAATGTTTACCAATATTTTCTCTCCCACCAGCTTCAGTATATTCGACACTGGTCAAACAACTCCAATTCTGCCTGACTTCATATTGAACAGACTATCTGTAAGGATCTCCCAATGCAACCGCAGGGGGGCACAAGCCAGTGTCTTCATGTGCCAGTCCCAAGTCTGGATAAATGCAGAGGGTTGTGTCAGGAAGGGCATC
>CM022485.1:12980504-13055340 GCA_011952105.1 Coreoperca whiteheadi
GAGTGCAAGCAGGTTGGAACGGGTGGAGAAAAGTGTCAGGTGTGTTGTGTGATAAAAGAGTATCAGCAAGAATGAAAGGAAAGGTGTTCAAGACGGTGGTGAGACCAGCGATGTTGTACAGCTTAGAGACAGTGGCACTGAAGAAGAGACAAGAGGCAGAGCTGGAGGTGGCAGAGCTTAAGATGTTGAGGTTCTCTTTGGGAGTGACGAGGATGGACAGGATCAGGAACGAGTCCATCAGAGGGACAGCTCATGTTAGATGTTTCGGAGATAAAGCCAGAGAGGCCAGATTGAGGTGGTTTGGACACGTTCAGAGGAGAGACTGAGAATATATTGGTAGAAGGATGCTGAGGTTGGAGCTGCCAGGCAGGAGGTCTAGAGGAAGACCAAAGAGGAGATTTATGGATGTAGTGAGAGAGGACATGAAGTTAATTGGTGTGAGTGAAGAGGATGCAGAGGACAGGGTTAGATGGAGGCGCATGATTCGCTGTGGCGACCCCTGAAAGGGAACAGCCGAAAGGAAAAGAAGAAGATCTGTAAGGATCTCCCAATTCAGCACTTTGCATTCATTGATACATCAGTATCAGTACACCATGAATACAACTCTCACTGGCTGGTGGAAAGCAAATGACGTACTAAACCTCAAATTATTCTGCTCTCACTCCTATCTGGCATAACCCTATGTTTAAAATCAATAAGGAACCCGTCAACTCCCCTGCATGGAAACGGAGAGGAGTAACCAGCCTGGGGGACCTTTTCAGAGGTAGCTCTCTCATGACCCTTGACCTTCTCAAACAGACATACAACTTATCACCATCACTGTCACTACCAGTACATAAAGTTCAAAGAGACCATAAAAACGAAAGTTGATATCCATAACTTCTAAAACTTCTCTTCTCCCTTATTACTAAACCTTTGCTCATTCTCACCCAAAAAAGTACCATCACAGATTTACAAACTGTTTTCTCACCATGATAATACTGTTTCAATTCCAATAGACAAATGGACATCAATTTTGAATCTAGATCAATCAGACATCAATTGGCTAACTATATGCAACAATACTATTTTCCACGTCATACTAATCAAAAACCCAACTAATTCAATACAAGGTCCTACACACACTCACATCACCACTCACAAAATGTATCATATGGGCTTCACAGACAGCGAAACCTGTCCCACTACAATAGACAACCACTTCCATGCATTGTGGCTCTGCACACTAATTAAGCAGTTTTTGTCGAAGGTCATGGGAAAACTGTCCGAGATCCTCAACATCAGCATCCCCCTCTCCCCCTCCATCTCTCTTCTAGGCGATCTCTCATCACTAACAATCCCACAACATCTCCAAACTTTCATCTTGATTGCCTTAACTGTGGCCAAGCATATTACTCAACTGGAAAGTTGGAGCAAAATTATCAATATGCCTTTGGCTCAGTCTGTTAACAGACCCGCAAACCTAGAACAGCTCATATGAACCCTAAAGGACAATCTGACCCCATTCCATAACACCTGGACTCCCTTCCTGCAGTTCATCCAGAGCTGATTCCTCTCTATACCCACTCAGCTCTTCCCAACCCCAACATGACATCTCCAAATATCAAATAACCCCTCTTTTTTTCTTTTTGATGTTGTTTTATTCTGTTTTGTTTATTTATGTCTTAATGTCTTTGTGCGTGACGTGTTGATGTTTGATAATTACCCTTGTCTTTACTGTGGTAAAAAATAATATCAAAATTTTATTAAATTTAAAAAAAAATCCTACCGTTACAGTTACTGGCTGATTACAACATGTATGTACTAGAAGAAGAAAAACAGAGAGGTTTTCTTCAACTGCCCTTTATCCAACACTAAACCTTGGGTTTCTATGACCTGTCAACAATGCCTGCAGTGGAGAACAACTGAGAGGTTTTTTTCATGCTCCAACCCCAACAGGCAGCTCTATGCCTTTTATCTGGCCTAGCAAAGTTCAGCTGCAGACACTGTGACTGCTTGCAGTGTGAGCGTTGTACTGCAAAAGGACATCTGTCAGACACAGTGGCAGCAGGAGAGACACAAATCGATTTTTAGCAAGTAAGCACAATGAGGGGAAGGCGAGAGGCCCCTTTACCATGACTCTTATTAATTAGTAGTGTCTCAGCAGAGAGTATTGTGTTGCATGTGGAACTCCTCCGCCATCTTATGTCAAGTGATAACTGGCATGACCGCAATCAACGGCACACATTTCGCAAAACCAATTTCTGTCATAATTTACGGAGTTGTATGTGTTCCAGCTCTAAATGAGAGATCTGAGAGATAGGGAATTACATTATGGCCACTTTGTTGGACATATACTATAATAGGTCTATCACTGGGAGCCGTTTGGAGTTTTCCTAACAGGCTCTGTAATACTTTGCTGTGCCTATTAGAAAGATCCTTATCCTCATTACAGTGTGAGATCAAATTAGGTCACCTGCTGTGACTCCTGCCCTCCTCGGTGCTAGTGATAATGGGATCGAAGTCATTTACAGCAGTCTCATAAGCTTTTCACCGGTGAGCCTTACTGGGTGGACTCCTTAGTTGTCTGTTTATCACTTGATTAAATTAACCCACTAAGCTAATTAATAACTGAGTGATTCATAAAAGAGTTTCATGCCTTAGGAAGATTGTACCTTTATCTTTCCAAATAGTGCAGTTTTCTGGTCAAAAGTTGTGTGTTGCAAATGCTCAGTATTCAACAATGAAATACACTGTAGAAATGGTAAAGTAAGCTGCTCTAACTACACAGGATAAATTTAGGTAGATTGTCATAACTAAATGACTGAAAAACCTAAATTGTGTATTTCTTCAATTTACATTATTGTACCCTTTATCTAGGGCTCATAATTTTCAGTTTTCAATACTTTTAATAAGAGAAAATTAGATTATGATTATACTATTTATTGCATTTATAACACCATATACTTAGTTGTTCTCAGTTTACCAAAAACTTTGGTTAACATATACATTCAACAATAAATTAAATATGGGTGAAAATACCAATCTTTCCGTGTTGAAAAAAAAATATTATTTTCAGTTAAAATTGTTAAAAGGCCAAAATGATGAGCCTTAATTGTAGCCACGGTAGCAATGATATAACACAGGAGAATGGAAATGCTGTTTGTTTGTATTCTGCCTGGGTGGCTGTAGCTCAGGTTGTGTTGAATGTCAGTCTCATTGATATTGACTAGCTTCTGTAGCTTAAACTACTGCTGTAGCAGATGTGGATTATTATCCATTTAAAGCTTTAGAAGCTAATGTTTAATACGACTTTGGTTTAGAATTGGGTCTGGAGATGTAGACCTGTGTAAAATACATGTATTACAATGCTCAGTGGCTAATTTACCATCACCATTACAAAAGCAAATGGGTCCTGAAATGATCCACACCTACAGATTGAAGAAACTAATAGTGCTGCATTAATGCCGAGCAGCACAAATGAACCAGTTACAAACAGCAGACCCCTATCCTGACTATCTAACACAAGACAGGACAATATTGATCATGAAAGATACCAACAAGGGAATAGCACCATCCATCTACCATCCAATCTGGAAACTCCTGTCAGACATCATAGTCTTGAAGCTGAAGGGACGTGTGCTGATACTCGAGCAAAGCTCAGTAGATATATTGGAAACAACAGCAGAGGCCCAAAGCACCAGGTACTGGTAGACAGAGCTGTCACTGTATGACGTTGAAAAAGACGAACCCCGGCACAGTCTGGATTATACAGTGGTGGAAGAAGTATTCAGATGCTTTACTTAAGTAAAAGTAGCAGTACTGCATTGCATGAAAATACTCCATACAAAGTGTACAATGTTTATTGCAGTGATCCTCAGTTTGATTATTTTATATGTAATTTTGCATACATTTGGCATATTGAGATATGTCAGTCTATCAGGTACACCTAGATAAAACTAATGCAGTCTAATGCAACAGTCCTGCAATAAATCCTACCTTCATGAACGTTATAATGTTTCGTTTTTGTTGAAACTGTTTTAGAGAGGTGTTGATTCAACTTTTTGGTCATTTAAGAAGCTGCAGTTTGTGGTGTATAGTATAAACTATATTGCGTTTATACTGACAGGTGTTGCTATTATTTAGTCCACCCCATTTAGATCATTGAGGGTAGGGTATTCTTACTGTCATGATGTACATTTCAACCATATTGCTTAGCTTTAGCCTGGATGAACAACCATAAAGCTTAAGACTCAGTGCAGCACTCATGGATCCATGGAACATTTTGCAGTATACAAGATCAACAACACACTAAGAGACTTCATCAGAAACTCAGTCACTTGTGTGATCGACTTTGAGGGCAGCTTTTAGTGGTTTTCTCCGCAAGTCCATTATACTTTTGATCCATAACAACCTAATGTGTCCTCCCTGCTGTAGCTTTAACCCTTTCATTCAGATCATCGTGACGAGCGGAGAAAGGTTCATGAGGGGGGCTTCCATCAGTCACCTCGTTTACATGCAAGCCATCGAGCAGAATGACGAGGATCTACAGGACACTGGGAAGCCTTTTGGAGTGGAAACATGTAGCTGGGTGGACGCAAATGGAGGGAGAATAATTGTAACCGAAGGGGTCAAACTATCAAAAGGCCACATGACAGACTGGAGATGGGACAGCTTTAGGAACCATGAAAGGCAGCAACACCCGGCGTACATAAGTATCACCTCAATACATCCATTATGCCCTACATGTTGTCAGATATTTAGCTGATATTGTACGAGCGCAAAAAAGGAAACTAAAGCTGTTAATATCAAGAAACAGCAACTCCTCACACTCTATGGAGGATTCCAACCAAAGTCCATCACCCTCCACCGCAGCTGGAGACAGTCAAGGTGAGCGTCAAGGACACCATGTGAAACACGAAGCATTCATGAGTGCATTAGTAAAATGGCTCCTGTAATTGGCAGACAGATGAGGTGGGTGCCAGAGATCACCAGAAAAAGACACCATCTGCCATTAGGAAGGTCCAGAGCTTATGGAGCAAATTATTTGATAACGAGAATAATGTCTTAATTCAGCAATTTTTGAAACTTGGTCTGTCACTGTATCTCATTTACATCTTTAAAGCTGCAGATAAAAAGGTGACTGAAATTTTGCCATTTAGAAATTGCCAATTTATCATGTTGGTGGTGGTATTCATCACTCTGACCACCATCCTTTTTTAAGTAGTCAGGAAACAGTCAACAAACCCTAACTTTATTTTTAACGTTAATTAACAATAATAAATGTTTACCCCTTCTTTCTTTTTTTAAAGATTATTTTTGCCTTTATTTGACAGGGGCAGCTGAAGTGAGACAGGAAATGTGGGGAAGAGAGGGAGGGGGGATAACATGCAGCAAAGCTCCGTGGGTTCGATTCGAACCTGGGCCTCTGCGGCAAGGAACCAGCCCTGCACATGGGGCGCCCGCTCCACCATGTGAGCTACCCACGCCCTAGCACTTCCTTGTTTTATGAATGAAGCGGCACACAAGTTGTGCGGCACACAAGAAGCAGCCGCAGTATCTGTGTTTGACCAATTAGCCCTGAATTTCGCCCCAGAACATTCCTAAACCATCAGGAAGTACCTAACTACCCCCTGAGCAGGGGCTTTTTTTTACACCTGGATCTATCCTGCAGAAATTTAATTTAGTCCCTGGTTCCTCTGGTTGAAAGACATTTAGTTCCTGATCAATTCCTCAAAAGGCCCTTGGTCCCCTGGAAAGGCCCTGTGGTGGAAATACCCTATAGGCTTAATGCAAAATGGTTGGCCTAATTGTAATGTGTGGTCTATTAATTATGAAATACAATATGACTTTCTTTCTGTTTTGAGCCGAAAAACCTGAGGGAAAGTATTTCATTCTAGACCTCACAGTTCAAAGGTTATTGGCCAAACATATGCACGATTTCTCCTAACACCTCTGGCTGTTCTGTGTCATTTTTTGTCGCCTAACTAGTAGTGGAGAGCTCTGAAATAGATCCATTGGTTACTCTAGGACCTGCAGTCTTGGTGGTAGACCATGCTGGTAGAAATCTCTTA
Source organism: Coreoperca whiteheadi (assembly GCA_011952105.1). NCBI lineage: Eukaryota > Metazoa > Chordata > Actinopteri > Centrarchiformes > Sinipercidae > Coreoperca > Coreoperca whiteheadi. The sequence goes on from CM022485.1 coordinate 12,986,558, forward strand.
ACACAAACAGTATAGTGTCAACCCTACAGGCTTTAACCTCTAAAGAATATTTGGAAACAGAATAACAAATTGGTAGCATTACCTGAAAAATTTAATGCATCTCCCATTCAATTTTAGGCTTAATCTGTTCCTCAAAGCTGTCAATGGGCCTGAGTATGAGCCGGATGTATGTTTCCTTGGTACTCTTAGACCTATATTTGTTTGTATGTGTTACATCTTACATGCTCTATGTTTATGGTGCTTTCTCAGTTGAATTTAGGTTACCTTGACATGCCCTAGATTACTAAACTACCTTAAACAACATATTAACCCCGCTGCCTCCTACTCTTCCACAGATTGTTCGAGGTTTTAGCTTCACTGTGGGATTAGTTTATGTAATCAGTCTCTTGTGACTCATGAATGCCTCCCCCGTTTGCTGTGGGCTTATCTAACTCGTATGGATAATCATGCACCTTTCTACAACTCAGCCTGCTTTCAACTATTGGAAATGATAGATGTGAGTGACTTATCAAAATAGTTGTTTTTATCAAACTAAAATTAGGGAGGTAATATAAGCAAAACAAAAATACTGTATGTGAAGCTATCCACTTTGACATGGTTTAACATTAAAATACTTTATTTTAGATATCTAAACCAGTGCTACGCTGCATTCAAACCTTAATGCAGGTTTCTGCCAAACCACACTAAGGCCATAAGAGCCCTGGACAGCCTGGATCTATATTTATACTTTTTAAATAAATAATATTGACGAGGTGTAGGGATATGTCTTGTCGTTAATCAATCAGCAATAACAGAGTTGATTGTAGATCACAGACATACTCTATGACCACACTACCTTCTACTTTCCAAATACTCTAGGGCTTTTTGTCTTTGTTTTATATGCTTGTCCCAAGTACACATAAAAAATAAAGATTTTGTTGCTGTTCACGAGTAAGAAAATTTGTACCCTTTCACTTAAGTAAGCCATGAAGTAGACAGATAAAAGCATGCAGATTAATATCTGCTGTGTATTAAGATATGGTCACAGCTCAGATTGGATTCTATTTCAGATGAAATACACACCTTGTGTATGTGCTTTGAACGTCATTGCCTGCTCTAACTCAAACCATGCTTGGATGAAAATAAAATGCAATTACTTTTTGATTTGCCACAGTAAACATAATGACATTTTTATTGTAAGATAATAGAAACCTTGCATTTTCTTTATCATTTCCCTTCCAGGTGTTTGTGGTTTTTATTTTTTTTTCAAGCAAAGCTTTTTAACCACAGTAAGTTGTCATTATCTTCAACGGCACATTCCTGTTTTTCAATCATTTTCTCATGCCGTGCATGATTTAATGGCTAGCTTAATGAGCTGCGGCTTGCATGTGGAAGGACATCTCATTGTGTTAATGAACCATGAAAAGGGCAAGCACACATCATTGTGTGAACTGTTTTAATAATCAGCTCGGTGTCAGACACACAGTCCATATACCAAAAGTCTGCTCTATCAATAAGCACAGATGCTGAACATTTCATTAATACAACTTATTCTCTGTTGGCCCGGCAACCAAACGAGGCTGACCCTCTTCCAGCCTGTGTAATCCTAGTCTCTCCGGCTCTTACTCGCTGTCTGTGTGCTGCCAAGTAGATGCTTTCAAGGCTATATTGACTGGCAACAATTTCTCTTTTGCAAGCTTAGATGTTATAATGGTACAATAGCTTTCTTATGAGGTTTACTCTGATGCTGACTGTTGAGATGGTTGCAGTTGTGCATTTTACTTCCACCATTGCTGACTGTATTCTCCATTTTTTTTTTTTTTAAATAGTGGGCATCATTCCATATTTGGATTTTTCATTAGCTAATTATTGATCTTCTTAGTTTCTGATTAGGTTTGTCCTTATAGTCACACTAGGTAGAATATTAACCTTTTAAAGTAAAAACAAAAAGAGTCTACAGCCATGCTAGCAGCAGCTAAATGACTAAATATACATGTGTGAGGCAGTACTTAGGCACAGTGCTGCTTTGTTTGAGCTAAATGCTAACATTCAGATGTTTGGCAGGTTTAATGTCTACCATTTTCACAATCTTAGTTTAGCTTGTTAGCATGCTTAATTAGCACTAAACACAAAGTACAGCTGAAGCTGAATGGGAATGTCATTAGTTTTGCAGGGATTTTGTCAATATATTAAAATGTTCACCTAATGTTGGCACTAGATCACCAATTATTACAAATCATCCCTGTGTGAATGTGTCTACCATATTACATGGCAATCCTTTCCAGTAGTTGTGGAGACATTTCACTAAAAATGTCAAACTCATGGTGGCGCTAGAGGAAATGTCAGGAGGAAATCATTAGGATTCATCCTCTAGGGACCCTGAACAAAAATTTCATAGCAATCCATCCAATAGTTCTTTAAGATATTTAAGTCTGATCCAAAGTAGTGGACTGACTGACTTTGAGCCACACAGTTAGCATGGCTTCAAAAAACATTAGTGGTTTAGCCTCGGTGATGTTTCATTCTGATACCATGCAACAGCGTCTTATGTTTGAAAGTGGTTGTAACTGTTCTAAAATCCACCTCACTTACAATAATATGAGTCGCCCTTTTTCCTTGTGACAAAATTCTACATGGTCAGAAAATGTAGTTTTTCTCTAGGGGAAAAAAAAAGAAGCATTAGCAATTGATTACCACTAAAATCAGTCCTTTTTTCAGAATTGCATACTGCAGCTTTTGGCAACATGAAAGTAGACTTTGCATGACCCACACCACTTGTCAGCACAGTGACATATGACAAGCAGGTTTTGTCTCCTTCCTCTTCATCTCCTCTAAAAATTTCACTCAGCCTTCATCCTCAGACCTCCAAGGTCATCCTTAGATGTGCATCAGCAGCAGCCCTGGCAGACCCACACACTGCTCTCCCATCATCCCTCCTCTCTGTCTGCCTGCACTGCCAGGCAGAAAAAAACCTATCTACTGTATGTCTGCTGCAAAAGCCCTCAGCTCCCCCTCTTTCTCACTAGTATGCACAACCACATCTATACACAAGCATGCGTGGAAACGCACACACACACACACACTATCACATACACATTCGCTGACAGAAACACGTCAGGTGAACCGGTGAAAATCTGAGTCGCCCAACAGGAACAAGGTGTCTGAATCTACTCAGACTGATGTTCAGTGTTGACCTTCACCGATAATGGATGAGAAATAATGGAAAAGACTGATACGCAGGCAGGAAACATTGCTGCGCAGCTTGATGTTTGTCATGGTCAGGAATGAAGTTTGAAGGTTTGATTATGTTACATTTTGAGGTTAAATTGTGGTTGTGATTCAAAGCGCAGCAGCAGTTACATTATCATTAAAAGCATGGTAATGGACCCATGTCCGTCTTCAAATAAATACATACAGAATGCTTCATCTTAAATAATCTGCTTTTGATTGCCATGTTCCAGGTCTGCATCATTGCACTTGAATAAGAAAAACAACTTTTCGTGGCATGCAGGATCCTTTCTAAAACTCTCCATTCTACTTCAAACCTGCTCACAGTTGACCCATTCTTTGCGCAATAGTGATCATAAACAACATATTGGTCAAATGTGTCAGGTATTAGTTGTTGCTTTAATTTTCAAACTAATGACCTGTTTGCTGTTGATGAAATACAGGCTAACATATTCTAACTAAAATCAAAAATATCCCAAAATAGCCCTTAAACTGTATGATACATCAGCAATTACTGTTTTCTTTAAAAAAACTTAGATATAAAAAACTTATTTAAAAAAGTGTTTTACAATTTAGAGAAACAAAGCCTCACAATTAACTTTCAGCCTATAAACTATCTTTCCAGTGCTGAAAAGATTAGCTCATTGAAATCCAAAGAAACGTAATCAACTATTTTGGTAATCGATTAGCTTTTTCATTTCAGCTTTTTAAATAAAAATGCTAAACATCAACTGGTTCATAGTTTTCAGATGAGATACGTGTCTACTGCTTTTCATTGTCATGCATAATTGTAAATTGAATATCTTTGAGGTCTGGACTTTTGGTCAGACACAAAAGCAAATTGAAGACTTTACCCTAGGCTCTGGGAAATTGTGATGGACCTTTTTCACTATTTTTTGATATTTCGTAGACTAAACAAATAATCGAAATATTAATCACTATGAACCTATAATGAAAATAATTGTTAGTTGCTGCCCTATATCCATCAAAAACAGGACCTGTGACCTGTCACAAAAATGTATCTTAAAACACAGCAACTATATAGATGGCAAATGTGATTATTATTATTATTTAAAACATAAATGTATTAAACACAAGAACAGAGAGCATTAAGGTTATGTCAGAGCATCACACTATCGTTGGATTATTCTACCTTCTTATTTTATTTGCAGGACAAAATGCAAATGGGAAGCATGAATTCACAAGTTGTTTTTGTCAGGGATTTTGGTTTTGGCCATGCATTCATGCTGCCAACCTCCCGTTGCAGCTCATCTTAAAGGTGCTCTGTTGGGTTGAACTCTGGTGACTGTGAAGGCCGGTCGAGTAGACTGAAGTCATTTTCATTTTCATGGAAGTTTCTAGAGATAATGAGTGCTTTGTAACACAGTCCATTATCCTGCTGGAAGTCTCCTGTTGAAAAAGGGTAGACTGTGGCCATGAAGGGATGCGAATGGTGTAGCATTTAAATGACGCTCAGTTGGCATTAAGGGGCCTAATGTGTGCCAAGAAACACTACTTACAGAATTACACCACAGTTCACTAGTTTTCTCCTTCAACACAGACGGGATAGATCCAGGATACTATTTACAACAAATTCTCACCCTACAGTAACATTTTGCAACAAAAATCAAGGTTTTTGAACATGGCAAAGGTTTTCCACTATTCAGTCATCTAGCTTTGGTGAACATTTGCCTTCTGTAGCCTCATTTCCTTCTCATTCGCTGACAGCAGTGGTCCTTTGGTGCTGCAACATCAAGATGTGGCACTGAAACGTCCTCCTGAACCGCGCTGTTGTGCTGCACTTTATTTCATGTACTTGTGGCCTTCCTGTTCACCTGAGTGACTCATGTCAGTTTCCTCTGACCTCTGTCCCTGACAAGATTTTTTTCACCCACAAAATTAACTGCGTTTTGCTCTTTACTGTTTCAATCGCTTTAAACTCTGTGTGGTGCACAAACATCTCAGGTGGGTGGCAGCTACCAGATGTCCCTTCTTATTCATCTGATTAATCAAACAGTACTGACCTCTTGAACCTGTTTACATGCTCTTATATGTTGAGTATTCAACCACATAATTTGAAATTTAGAGGAGTTGCCTGTTTATGTAAGCAAGTGTAAAAAATAATGTAGAGTGGATGTTTCCCCTTTGGCCGAGCACAGTAGCTCCTTCAGTATTTTGTGCAAAAACTCTCTCTCCAAACTATTAACCTCGGAAACAAGACCTATACTATTTGAATGAACAAAATGCAGCTTATTGAGCTGCAAAGATTTAAGAACAAGACTGAGCATTTGACAGCGATAACCATCTGGAACAGAAAATCTACCAGTGTCAACAGTGTTGCAACCACACAATCATATCAGTCAGATATCAGAGAGTTGATATGTGTCAGTGATCTGTGATCCCCCTGTGGGAGTCACATTTTTTTCCCCCAGGTTTTCTTCCTCAAGACCCACAATGACTCATTTTCCATGTCAGAGTGATTGAATGTCACAACACTGTGTGCAACTCTCAAACACTATCTCTCAAATCACAATCACTTAACACACCAAACACACACTCACACTCGCAGTCCACCAGCAAAAAGTATAAATAGGTGCACCTGCAAGCTTCTCTCTGAGCAACATTAGGTTGAGTCTAGTGTTTGGAAACACAATTATTAAAATTATGTCAAAAGTAATCTATTTGTATCTATTTTTACGAATACCTATTTGTATACATGATGTAAAATTCATTACACTTTGAACTCAAATTTGATATATTTGTAGTCAACCATTTAAATGTAATATGTTAAACTGTACATTAATTCTATTCTCTGAAACTAGTGCCTGCTCCCACACCCACTGTGGTAAATAACAACAGTGAACAAAAAAATAAGCTTAGATATTGCAGAATACGCACCTCATCACTATCATTTCCCATTGTCGAACTAATTGATGATTTATGACTGCCATCCATTTCCCTCTCACTCTTGTCACAATTTGCAAAGCTGGAATATACTGTCGATACATCATGTTTATAGATGCTTCCAGACTCACCGAGTTCTCTTAAAACAGAATGATAGCCTGTAGCAAGAGTGCGAAAAATGTCAGAACACTATGGTAATTTCACAGGAAGAGTCAAAATGTATTGCCTAATTTGAACAAGAGTCAATAAAATATCCTCACCTGTTATGTACACAAGGAGCAGACGGACCAGAATAACCATCACCTTAATGGGGGGAAGGAATTAACTTGTGAGCTAATGCCGGGCGAACATAGTACGGGATAAGCCAGATTTTAACCCTAAATTAGTCGCCCCCGAGTCATTTTAGACATCGGTTGTTATATGATGTTCAGTTTAAAAAGGGTCACGACCCCGGATTAATGATATGGCTGTGGTGCAATTAGATGGATATTTGACATGTCAAAGTTTTTAGTCAGCTGTCTTGCACTTTGAGCAGTTCTGCGACCTGATTTCCTACAAGGCTGCTGTCAAAAGATCTGTTAGAAATTGTAGTGAGCTTGTTTTCATAATTATTACTAGAATATTCTTTTACATGTTGTGGCTACTGTAGGCTTGACTGAGACTGCTGTGATATAAATAAAACTGAACTTCGCTGCAGAACAGACAGGCCATATTGTCTGCATCTTCACAGCCATCTGCGGCTCCGTATTTGTTTTTTCTTCACATAGTAGAATTCTTTCTCGTCAACATTTTTGAGGATGCAGTTTCCTTGCTTTGAATAAACCTAATTGGAATGGTTAATGGACGAAACCAATCATGGGTTCAATGTGTTTACCTTCAGTTTGAGCAGCCATTTAGTAAGTTTTGGCCTTGCAGGAAGGCCAATCAAAACACCTGCCAAGCTTAAGTGACCCAACTCTAAATATTTTACCAAATTTTAGTCTAGTCATTTATCTTTGGTCCGTCTTTTAATCTATTTTATCTCACTCTATTACGGTCTACATTGCTGTCTTATTGTCATGTTAAAAGTCATATGTGGAGTACTTCGAACTGCACTAACCTGTATGAAAGGTGCTATACAAATAAAGTTCGATTAACTTATTTTCACTTTCATCCAGATTGCATCAAAGGAGTCATGATTGTTGACCATGCTGGTGAACAAGGTCGTGTCCAAGCAAAACGCCTTGTACGATTCAAACTATTTCATAATCCAGTTTGCTGTAACAAAAACAACCACACAGAATAAACAACAAGAGAAGGTTTCTTTAAAGGTGTTAATGTAAAACCAATCAAAACGTGTGAAAGCACAAGTGTGAAAAACTCCTTCCCTGTCACACATCTAGACAACCTTTTCCTTCTCTGCTCTGTTTTGTTCAAAGCAGCAGAAATAAATCTGTGGAAGCTCCTATTCCATTTGGCATGCATAAAATCCTCAAAGTACTACTTACTTCAGTGAAAGTTCAACTGGTGGAATTGGTTTGCATGTTACACTCATAATCTTCTGCTGCAAAAGTGCACAACAGAAGATGGTACAGTAGCTGGCAGCGAAAACTACTCTGAAAAGAAGAGATTTTATTTTTTTTTAAAATATTTTTTGGGCTTTTCATGCCTTTAATGACAGAGACAGCTGAAGATGTTGGAAACACAAGATAGAGAGAGAGGGGGGATGACCTGCAGAAAGGGCCGCGGATCGGAATCAAACCCGGGTCCCGCTGCGGTGAGGACTGTAGCCTCGTACATGGGGCAGGCGCTCTAGAAAAGAAGAGATTTAGTTTAAATTAGAGCCTCCTAATGGTGCTTGTGTGAAAAGTGACTCTTAAAGATTTGTAAAAGATGTTAAGTCATTTTTCCGACTAGATGTTTTGGATAAGAAGCCTGAAAAGATGTTATTTGTTATGGGGATACAATCCGTTCATAGCATAGTCACGTGCATGTTGTCCTGACGAGAAGCAATGGGACTGTGAAATAAGGAAGTGTTGTAAATACTTTTGCAGTTCCCGTTTTGATGAAAAGTGATTGTAGGTTTCAGCCCTAATAGTGCATGTTGTCACCTCCACCACACAAACAACACACACATAGAATAAGCAGTAGACCCCGGAGCTGAGCAGCCCAGCAGAGTAAGAGCCTTATTAAAGCAAACAGTTTAACTGGCTTTTATGCTTCTTCTAGGAGCAGGAGAAAATGTTTTCCATCTCAGGCCAAATTTCACATTTTCATTTGAATGCCTCCAATGAATGAATGATTGTGCAGTAAACGGCACACATGCCAAAACTGGAGCAGTTGGCATACAAGGGAGATGTTTTTGTGGTTTCTGCAATAGGTTTTCTTTATTCCTTTTCAATTAACTTTGAGGGGTTGAGGCTGTAGCTAACAATGAGAGAGACATTTCAACATTTTGGGAATAGCATATCCTCATGTTCCCAAAGACCTGAATTACAGAATGCAGTATTAGTCTACATGTGTCCACTTCTACCAAAGCCATTCGAGTAAAAAAGATTAGTAATAGAACAAATGCTCTGGGTGCTTTTATATGCAGTGGAAACCTGTTAATAGGGTCAGCTTTTGCAAGCTGTTTAATGGTCTCAGCTTGTTTGCTGCCAAAGAATGATGAACATTTACTCACCAGTAATTGTTCTATCAAACATGAATGGCTAATGCTCTGACTTAAAGGAGAAGTATGTTTTCATTAGTGTATAATCACCTGAAAATAAGAATCTCTATGTTTTTGTTACCTTAGAATGAACGGATCTTATCTACACAGGGAGCAGGTTCCCTTCAAACATTAGCGCTACATGGTGTTTTTTGCGACTTTCGCTTCAACCGTAGTTTCTACTACACGTTTAGCAGGGGAGCATGAGGCAAGCGGTATTCAAATGGTCGCAAACTGCAATTTCACCACTACATGCCACTAAATCCTACACACTGCTCCTTTTAAACACAATTTAGGTGGAGTTAAAAAAGAAATTTACTATCAGAATCTTTGGTTGTCAGAACTGTATAGTTATTGTTGAAATGGGCTTCCTTTGGCAAACACAGTGGAACTGTATATATTTTTGTAGTAGAACTGTGTGTGTGTGTGTGTGTATATATATAGAATAAATTTTTTTTCTTCATCACTCAGGTCCAAAATGCCTGTAGAGTAATCAAAGTAGTGCCTCGCTGACCTCTACATTTTGCTTGAAATTGTTTTAATTGCTATTTAGAAACACTTTCTTGTAACGTGAAAGTAAAATAAAGTCAAAGATAATGTTGGAGGTGGATTTTGAGCAATTAAATTCTCCATTAGACTCATGGTGAAAGTGTATTATCTCTCCAATTGCTTTTTGAATTATACTGTAGAAAGCAGCCTTGACATTGCCTTTATTATGTATCTGCTGGATATAGCCCATATACAGTATATCCTATATCACTTCACTGCCAGTAAATTAATAGAATATTTTCTGTCGATCCTGTGAGTAATGCTTCAGAAAGTTTAGAATCTAACATCCAAATTCAATATCAAAGATATTTGGTTTACATAAATAAAAGGAATATGAAAATTAATTGATAGTTGAAGTGCTCCAACAAGGTTTGGCAATCAAAAGCAGTGTTATGCCAGTCTGTACACCGTCAGCAGCATGTTTTCCATGTTCTAGTGTATTTTATCTGTTTGTCAGTATCCTAATATATCAGAGGGCTGCTCCGCTGAGAATGATGATCTCATCTTTTGCACTTTTGGGCACTGCAGATGGGTTGGATAAGCCAAAGCAAAGACAAGCCACAAGATGTTTTACTCCAGTTGAGTGAATATGATTGAGTTTAGCTCTGGATTAAAATATCTGATTTGACTAAATCAAACCTTAGCCGATTTGGTCTGTTTTTGCAACTTATCTGGCTTCATGAAGATTTATTAGAGCTGTTAAAGCTCTTAAATTTAAGATACTGCTGTTGGTTATCATCTACCTCACCATGTGTCTTAAGGAGTCTGTATTAAAGACTTTTTTTATTTATTTATTTCAATAATTCAATGAAAGCTTAAAATCCCTTAAAACTATATTGATTAATTTATTTTAATATAGTATTTTAGTGACTTTTCCTTATGCTGAATCACATTTTTAGTTGGTCAGTTTTAAATACCTGAATTCAAATCCCCAAAGACACATACAGAGGCAATCCTTTTCCAGGGTGTGTCCCTTAAACTTGCTGGACCTTTTTTAAATTTGTTGGATAATTGAAATCACCTTCATGCTCGCTCCATTATTGGAAATAACTGTTAGTACTCTTACACATTAATTTAACTGACATTATTTTAGCTGTGATGTTAATTATTTTTGATTAATAAAATGAAATACTTATAAGCTACAATCAGAATTTCCCTCATTCTCCGACATGAATTTTATAGATCCTATTTAATTTATATTCTAGGTATATATATATATATATATATATTTTTTTTTTTTGTATTATATTCTAGGCTAACATGTCTGCCAGTATTTGAACCTATGGCATGCCTAGCCTGTAAAAATGACTGAACTCCACAGCAGAGGACAACAGAGAAACTCTGGAGAGCTTTTTGTCTGCTTTTTGTCTTTTTGTCAGGCAATGAAAGTGGGTCTTTCATACTGAGCAATTGCTGTATATACATTAAGTTAAAACACGTTAACGTGGGTAACATCTTTCTCAGTCGGGAGTGAGGCAGTGACAGTGCATCAAAGTGCTTCCTGTCTCACAGTCACAGAAATCCTCATCACATCATGCATCCAATCTAATTATTACATTTCAGTTGAGAGTAAACGACCAGGAGTTGGATTACCAAAATGATGAAATCACTGAAATGACAATGTAATGGTAATTAACCGTAATCATAATTATAATGGGCCTCTACAATGGCGCAGTTACATTTTTGTGAGTGGTTGTCTGTGTGCACTAGTAAATCAAAGATGCAAAGTTTAAATTATTATGCTGTAAATTCAATTCAAATAAAGTCAAACCCGGTAAAGTACATTCGGGGAGAGTATTCTAGTGTGAGGCAACTGTTCTGTATAAGAGTCAGGTCTACCTCGGGGCTAGCGTGGGCTACACATAGTTTCAAATGTTTGAATGCCATGCTAGCCAACATTACTGGACTCTGTGTGTGTTGAGTCATAAAAATTAAATACGTTGACATTTTCAGAAGAGACGGCTCTGTATTTAGCTGGATTGGAGGGAATGAGATTGAGATGTCACTCCATCCCACTACAGGATAATCTGTACTGACCTTCTGTCGCTTTGGTCTCAAATTGAGTTTGAGCCCAGCCTCTATAGCCAAAAGAGGCTCTAGCTGTGCTGAAACTGGAGGATTTTAAAATAATTTTTTCTATGTCAGTGAAAAAAAAGAATATGAGAAAGTTGTTGCAGATGAAAACATCTATTATTTATCTTTAAAAAAAGTCAGCAATAGAATAACATTTTAATAACCATAAAAAATGTGTAGGATTAGCAACAAATAGTAGTGGTTGTAAAGTGATTGTGTCCTTTTTCTTTTGGAGCACTGTATTCCTGTTAGAGCAGAATCTGAGAGGATGGACATCCATTATCTTTGGTGCCGTGGAGGTAGAGAGAGGATTATCTGACTCCTGCAGGTTTAGCTGGCATCCCACAGTTTGCAGACATCAAGATCCATCTCCCAACTGTCGATCAGAGTCTGGCGTGTCTCTCCATTAGTACATTGTGGCAGATGTTTTCCATCCACCATCCATCGCTTAGTGTCACACATCCTTAATTGGGCATGGTAATTATCCAATCACACAATATTAAGTGTCCTATTTGTGGAAATGCGGTTGCTGAAAATGAATAGTTATTGATTAGCAACACTGACATTCAACTTACTCCTTTTCGCACATTAGCCTAGCATTGATTGCTGGCAGCACTTCCTGTGTGCAATACTGAGAATCGACCGGATTCCTAATGTGCGGTCCAGGCTTGACCATTAGAACCATCCATTATCACTCTCGCCATCCACAGGCTTGTCACTTAGGCCTGGTGGGGAAACTGGCAAGCAGACATGATTGTGACTGTGAAGCAGAAGCAGATTTAGGTTCTCTAGTTTCTGTCAGCAAGCTATTGCATAATTAAACGACTATAGCCTATACTGTGTGGGTTTGTTGCAGAATATACATGTGTTGTTTTATGTGTGCGAGCTAGCCTGTTGTCTTGTTTTGTGTCAGCCACAATATGTGGATTTTACAATATGCATTAAGGTTGTGGATTAAGCCTTGCATTTAAATTGTTAAGTCTTAAGTTTTTCTCTTTTCTCATATATTTTTCTTAGGTTGTCACTTGAATGAAATGAAACATTGATCTTTAGCCTTTATAGAATATTTATGTCTCATGGTGGGACATTATATGTATTTGCAGTGGTCATGGCCGGATTAACATGTCAGGGTGCGCTTGGGCAAAAATGTGCTGTTGGGCTTCTATTGAACCCCCACGCACTCACTTTCCCCCCTCTATGCACATAGCAGACTGTACATGATAGCTTCATTATACACCCAGAGACCAGTATGCCTCTGCAGGATAATACTACCCCAGGTTTTCTCTGTGTAAATTAGTTTATGGATATTTAAGTTAAAATTACAATGAAAACTTTTGGGGGGTAGTTACTAAATGTAACTAGATTGAATGGCTATTTCTAAAAAATGTGTATAAAAATTGATTTTGATTTCAGGGAAATCTTGAGGATTATAACTTTAAACACAACTTTATTTGACATGCACTTATTCGGGTGCTTTTGGGGCCCCAGGGCAGTTGCCAACTTTGCCCGTTCAGTAATCCAGCCTTTTAGGGGACAATATTTAAAATCTCTTTTGATGACTTTTTTTCCTTTTAAAACTTCAAGACACATTCACTAACATATATTATTATCATTAGGATTTAAATTTTTTTTAATTGTCATGTCCCTATCAAAGTCAAATACAGTCAGCTTGCACAGACTGCTTATCATTCTTTCCCCTCTAGTTACCTTTTGTCCAAATAGAGACCCAGTCACCTGTGCAGCCTGATTTCAGTGCTTATACCGGTTGTCCGCACAAGCAATCTCTTTATGTTCTGCATTTATGGGTAACCTGGGCTTGCTGGGGGTCGACAGTTTGGAGGAGATCTATCATCATAACACAGGTAGGCAGTTTAATAACGCTGTTGGGGCTCCTGAGAAAAGCCAGGCATTTATTTAATGTAACATGGGCAATGTTGGGGGGCTGACAGATGGCCCAGGCAGGAAAAATGATGTCCTCTTACCTCTTCCTGCTGAATTCATACAGGACATCAGCCTGGGAAGGAATATGCAGCCTTGAACTCTCTAATTTCTTTGTGTACATTTTTGGAAATATGATAGTGTTCCCATGAACACTATGGGATTATAAAATGTCTAAATTCCACTGCTCGCAACCCCCCCTACTTAATGAAGCCTGCATTAATTCATGGAGGATATATCACTGGCTCCACATAAGCTGAATTTAAGAATCTATCTTAATATTCTGTTTCCTCCAGAATTCTACTAATAAGCTTTTTCAAATGCACTTGGGAACGTAATTGTTTTTTTTTCTAATACATGAAGTTTGACATCCTGATACTGTAAAGAAGTCCTAGGGAGGTGGTTTGGTGAACAAAACACAGCACTTTGACACTGGAGAACAGTGTTTCCATCCTGCGTCAACCCACACTTTTCATGCTTCAAGTAAACATCGACTTTTTCAATATTTAAACCAAGACGACGATCTCTCCCTAACCTTTAAAGTCACAGTGAAACAGCAGTGTGTTTATCATCTGTAATGTGAAACGGAGTATGTGGTTTTGTTACGAGACGGATTTTAAGTCAAATCCTGCATACGTGATCGGATCGCTCAAAAGTAGGCATGTCTTATCTAATATAGCCAGTGCTTAATTTGTAAATCAGAAGGTCCCGGAACACAGAGAAGGTGCTGTTCCAGCAGGTCAGGGGGAGAAAAGGTCACAGAGCCTGGAGCACATTGGACAACATTGTGCTAACTGTTAAACAAAACTGTCATCACACACATTATTTATTAACATTTTATTAATCAGAGAATTCACAACAATCACTCAAGATCAGCATGGGGAGGCACATAGAGGTCTGACTGACCTTAAAGAAATTCAACAAATGTGGTTCTTTTTGACATTTTATCAGTTTCCTCCCTGTTGCTGAGGGTATCCTAATTCAAATTGCAGTAACATTAGCCCGGGTGCTATGCACAAAACTCACACGCTGACCTCTCATTTTAAATCAGATTTAAAATGGCTCCAAAATAGGCAAACAAACGATTTACGAGTAACGTCAATGGGAAATAAAAGAATGACAGAACAGATAACATTCAATATTACATTTTTTACATTACATATTACAACATTTATTGACAGATTTTGATAGTGACAAAGGAGGCGCTGGATCCAATCAAATAGTTGCCGGTCCCAATCTGGGAGGTCCTGGATCCTGTTCCTGCTGGACTTTTGGCCTCCACACACACCTCCGTCACCTGCATTGTTCCATCAGGGGGATGAGAATGAATTTAGACCTCAACCACATTCTTTGTAAATATAAAAAAAGTTTTTGCCAGCTGAAATCTAAACACACACCCACTGGCTAATGTTCATGTGCGGTTTTATATGACAGACTGGGTTAGATAGTCGCTCAAGGGAAAACAAGTTAATTATGTTGACATCGAATGTTTTGTAGATACAGTCAATATCAATGTTTCCTCATCAACAATCAGCACAACAGTCACATAGTAAGAAACACATAAAACATAACCCGCCCACCCCATAAAACCTATATGAGCTGGTGTATTCCATCAGCTATTGGCTTCTTAAACAAAAATGGATTGGACATGTGAATATCTGTGGATGGAATACACATTTGGAATACACCATTTATGATGGTCCTGGTGACAATGACAATAGTGACATTAACAATAGTGACGCTAACTGTGTGTCAATATGGGTGTATATATATGTGTGTATATGTGTGTGTGTGTGTATATATATATATATATATATATATATATATCTCGTATATAAGTTTTTTATGAACTTGTTATTGACTGCTGTTGTATGACAAATCGCCCCTCGGGGGCATTAAAGCTTTACTCTACGCTACTCGACTATAACATTGCATCAATGGATTTAAAATATTAATAGTACAAAATAAGAATAAAATAAAATTGCAGGTGCTTTGGTAGTAACAGTAGTAGTAGTAAAGTGCTGGTGCAGAATTGGGGAGCCATTTAGTAATTGGATGGTTCTGCAGTAAGCGCTGTTGAGGAAACGGTTTGTTTTGATGGCCCTGAGTCTTTTTCCTGAAGAGAGTTATTAGGAGGGTGTTGTCAGGGTGCGTGGAGTCCTGTAGTATTTTTAGACCTTTGTGCTGAATGTGGGTCAAGTAGATGTCAGAAATGGTGTTGAGTTTGCTGCTGATTTTGATTTGAAAAATAATATGTATAAGTAATATGTGTCTTTGGCAAATGTATTAGTATATGCATGGAATTGATAATTGTTGGGTCTCTGTAAATGATATAAAGGGTACTGGCTAGACCTGCTTTATAGGAAAAGTGCAATGCGATAACTTCTGTTATGAACTCGCGCTATATAAATAAATGAACTGAAATTGAATTTTTAGGAGACAAGGCTGTCCATTTAATTTGACCAATCTTTTACTCCAAAGCAAAAGTCGAAAAACTGAAACCACTGAAACCTCCCTTTTTATCACCTTTTTTCAACTTCAACTTTATTGCTCCCAAGGGGAAATTGGTCTTGCAGCCAGGTGAAACACAGAACACACACATTTCCTCACAGGCTTGGAAATAAAATATGTAAAACATATGCTTTTATCCACCGCACAAGCTCACATAAAACATTGTACAGTGATAGCATAACAGAAATACATCCAGTCATCATCATCCCTCCCAGTTATCAGTGGTTTTAAAACAAGAACACCATCATCGGTCACTAATTTTATATGGAAGAGTGATCATCAGTTGACCCAGCTGAGTATTTGCTATAAGATGAAATTTAATTTGCTACAGTATTAGTGTACCCTGTCAACCCTCAATAGCCCAATATGAACAAAATAATGCTTTCATATAAAGAAATACATAATTAGACAATAATAGGGCAGAAGTCCTTATATTTTATTAAATTACTAAATCCTACACACAGTAGAAAATGCAAGAACATCAAGAACATGTATCCTGGCACCTCAGCAGTGGTTTTGATGAATACTGTTAAACATATCAATTTCCTCAATCATAAAACACTTAGCTTTCAGTTATGTCATAATTTGTGGTCCTATTTGACATTAATTTTGGGAACTCTGTACAATCTCCGTGCTGTGCATTTTGAGTGTTGCATTGCATTGTGTAAACATTACTTTTCCAGCTATTACAGCCAAGTAACATTCTCCAAATA
Organism: Coreoperca whiteheadi; assembly: GCA_011952105.1. Taxonomy (NCBI): domain Eukaryota; kingdom Metazoa; phylum Chordata; class Actinopteri; order Centrarchiformes; family Sinipercidae; genus Coreoperca; species Coreoperca whiteheadi. Next base: position 13,003,142 of record CM022485.1, read on the forward strand.
TTCTGGGAAAATAAACCGTCTGCTCAGTCCATAATAATAACAGTAGTTGAGTTACTATGAATGTCAAACAGTTTAAACATACCATCCTGCATGCAGGGAATCTGTGAAATCTTATTTCAGTTCAGGCAGCACCAGATTTGTCTTTATAGAGCATATTCATTAATAAAACAGGAGGGTCCAAAAAAGAAAAGGTGTCCTCTGTAACCCAGTGCTTGCCAAAACAGCAAAGATGTTTATATTTTGCTTTGCTTCTAAATATTTCAAATGAAATTACAAAGGCCTTTTAACATAAGTCTTCAACCTGAAATGGAACGATCGAACTAAACAAAGTTGAAACACTTCCATTTCATTGCATTTACTGCCCTCAGATGTGTTTGATCTCGTGCATAAAACATACTGCATGTTGGCATAGTCCATATAGCATTTGTCAGGATTTAGATTGAGTGGTGCTGCAGAATACTTGCTCCCTCTGTGTGCTGGCTGTGTACACCACTTCACATTGATGCTCCTTATTGCGTGGAAAGTTTGCTGTGGCAAGAAGCCCACTTGTAAATCATGCATATTGGATGAGACATGCAGCAGATGAGCCTGGGCCCTCCAGTCAGGCCTAGCATTAATTAAATATCAATTGGCCCTGCTTCCGTACCTCATTTCATGCCACATTCACACCTTGTCTGGGCTTGTTGGGGAAAAGTTGAAATGAAAGTTGTGGCCTTGCAGCTTCATATAATTCATAGCAGTGCTCGGCTCGAGCATCATGGTCTTAACACTATGAATTCTGACTTGATTTCTACAGAGAGTGCATAAGAAAAAGTAGTTCAGAGTTGGAATGAAACCTGACCACAGTAAAATTTTCTACTATTTAAAATGAGAAATGATTGCAGCTGATTGCTAGTTGAAAGCCTCATTCTGTTGATATAATAAAAAATTGCATGAGATGTGAACAAAATAATAATTTATATGAATGACTGTGTTTATTATTTTGAGATAATAATTTGATATGTAGTTTATATGCACCTCTGAACATTTACAATTTAAAGGAATTCTGCATAGATGCTTAGTGATGCAATATTAGCCTCCTGTCATAAGCTGTGGATGTGTTTTGCCCCGAGGTTTTCTATATTTTATACAATGCTGAGAGGCACTGTACATGATTTTACAAATGTAAAATTCAACATTATGTTGGGCAAGCATGTTTAAGAATGCTCAAGCAAGTGTGATTTTACAGTCTGCCATATAGAAACCTTTTTTATGCTAAAAACCGACCAAATTAACGGTTTTCTTTTCAGACTACCCAAGTGAGCTTATTGCTGGGTTTAATTGCCTGAGAACAGCTCATAAATGCAAGGCACTTCCAAACTGCAGATGTTGAAGCAGCCTTGAAAACTTAACAAAACGATAAATGCAACAAATCATGACTGTCATTGATTACTTGTTTTAAGGAAGTTTCAAGTTTTTGTATGCTGATTTTCAATGTGTATTGAAATACCTGGAAACCAATAGCTGCCTGTCAAACTTGGCGAACTTTGGAAACGATTTGACACAAATTTTGAACATGCAAGATTTGCAGTTAATGGGCTTTTAAATCTTAAAAGGTTTTTTTTAATCTTAAGGTTAGCGCTAAGGCATCCAAGGAAAACAATTTCTTTAGTCTAGAAAATACTTGCAATGAAAACTGCAGTAAGTTTGTTATGTATTTAAAAATATTTAAAATTAATTGTTTTTTCAGACAAGGTTGATTTTAAAACAGTGTTTTGATCCTGATGGGCTGCAGCCTCCTGCTGGAGGGGAGTGTCTGAAACAGTTTGTGTCCAGGGTGGGAGGGGAGGTGAGGATAGACTCAATGATGGCAGTGTAGAAGTGCACCATCATTGTCTTTGGCAGGTTGAATTTCTTTAGCTGCAGCAAGAAGTACATCCTCTGCTTGACTGATGTTCAGGTCCTGGGTGATGATGGTGCCTAGGAAGCGGAAGGACTCCACAGTGTTGACTGGGGAGTGACACAGGGTGATGGGGGTGGGTGGGGATTCAGATTAATATTGCAATAATATAATCGACAAATACTTTATGACCTATTCTTATAGTTAAATATAGGGTTTTATAATTCAGTATTATAATTTACATTATTCTGAAATGGACCATTCAGTATTTCTACACTGTGGTATTGCTACTTTTTAAAAGATCGGAGTACTTCTTCCACCACTGTATAAAACCCTATGCATGGAGAATGTACGAGTGAATAAATACTTTTATGGTGTGACTGTGATAGTGATCCAGTAAGTAGCATGCAGGCAATGTAAGATAAATCCTCCAATGGGCCTGGCAGCATCCAGACAGGAAATAAAGTAAGATTTTAGTTTAAGATTTTCAAAGCTCAGATTTCAAAAATTTGCATAATTTATACAGTTTATTTAGAAAAAAATCTTTGCGTGAGCTCATCTTGGAGAGTTCACAAACATGACATTTATGGGGACGGTGTTTACTTCTGAAAGATTATATTGTGCCAAATCCTTAATTATTAGCATTATTGTGATGATTTAGCCTCAAAAAGTAATAATAAAAGTCAATTAACTCAATAAATAAATAAACTTAATTGATACAGTGAATTAACAACGCAAATATAGTTTGCCTCACAGAGCTTTACAAAAATGCTCATATTCTCATGTATGAAAGGGATCTTAGAAGTTCATTGCGTAGCATGTGGACTTCCACAAAGTGCCATTCATCCTGACTGAAAGGCTGTTGCCTTTATTTGTCCGCGTTTAATCATGTTGTTAGTAACGGTCACTGGCAGTAAATGTCATGTATTATGTAAACATGTGTTTACAATACCTTTGTTGTTAATGCTGTTCTGTTAGTGCTCAAATAAGACGTTATATATTTGACCAGCCTTGGATTTGAGTGTATTCAACAGGGTTGCCGCTCTCTTCACTGACACCAAAGAAAGTCAGAAACACTGTTCACCTTGGAGTCCCTTTGATGATGTCTAAGGGATTCCCCTGATCCTCGGAGGGTAGGACGGAGGGCACTTTCTCCCTGCTGAGGGGATGAAGCCACTTAATGGATCACAAAGTTAATCAACCGCAGGGAGAGCCTGACTGAACTGGAGAAATAGGTTGAACCATTAGACTGGAGTCCTCTGGGACACACACACACACACACACACACACTCACTCTCTCTCCTGACACTCACTAAATAACAAACAATCAGTTGCCAGTTTATTAGGTACACGTACAGTAGCTAAAACTGATATATAATATTTGTTTTAAATCTAGAATTTTGATTACACCATTTATTTCAATGAGGGTCGACTCCAAAATTACCATACAGTCGAATCAGCACCTCTCTAAAACAGTTTCAACCTAAAATGAGCATTAAAACTTTCATGAAGGTAGGATTTATTTTAGTTCTGTTGTATTAGACGTCATTAGTTTTAGCATTTCAAATAACAAAAAAATCAGGATAACACAATAAGAATAGAAGAGTAAGACTAGTAAGTAGGCATTGTACAAAACAGTAATTAAAAATCAATAGTAATAATAAGTAATAATAGTGTGAATGGTAATGTAGATAATAAAATACCCCTAGGAGCCATTGTGACTATGAATGAACCTTTTTTTTATTTTTACATTAAGCTTACAAGGTCAGTAAAGTTTATACATAGAAATGATCCATAACCAGTGGTTCAAATTTTTTATGTATTAAATGCCATTGTCGAAGCCATTCATAAATCTGTTTAAGTGTTCAGTTCTGTCAAAGACCCTGACAAACAATAAGAACATTCAGTCTTACCATTTCATCCACTGCAGCTTCACAGTGAGATATACTGAAAAGATGTGACCCTGTTGGCACTCCACGCCAAGACGTGTATGCACTTAGTGATGTGAAGTGTTTGCAGGCTTATGATGTTGCAAGACTAGTCATTTGTATGTGCTAAGACAAGAAATGCAATTCAAGTAATACTTATTTGTATTCAAAGCTGTCGGATTTGCATATAATTGCCATAATAGTAGCTGAAAAGACGCGCACATCTGTTCTATCAAGCATGAAATATGTTACTCTATAAAAAGAAACACACATTGGACCAACATGCCCTCTTCCCTTCTTCTTTATATTTTATTCTTTATTTATTAACTTACATATTGTTCATGCTTTAGTATCAAACACCTTGGCTGTCTTTTTCTTTTACAGGTTTTCTCATTAGCAGATCCAACTGCTAACCTGATACCTGTGACCCATCGAGACAGTTCGAACAGGAAAAATGACAGCATTTGTTGTTTGTTCAGATGCCTAAAAAGACCTATTTAGGTCTGTCTAACTGCATGAGAGATTGTCCTGGATGGTTCCCATAGAAAAGCTTAGAGAAGTGGCCTTATCTTTTCTATTTGAAGTCTTTTCCCTTGAACTAAAAGTACTGTTTTGAAAACACTTCTGAGAAAGCATAAATCTCACCTTTTGTGTCGCTTGTCAAACTTTGTTTTTGCGTGTGGAACGGGCTCGTTGTTGCCCCTTGTAGGCCTTTTGGGGAAAAAACACCCTCTACAACTGCGGTTCTCACCAACTGTCAAGTAGCCTACCAGGTCGGCTTGGTGGAAGAGTGGGTCGCCCAGCGATTGGTAATCGGTGGACGACCCGCTCTTCCACCAAGCCACAGTTATACTTCACAGTTTTTGCAGACAATGTTGTAATTGCTGGTAGGGTCTTCACATCAGAAAATGATCATGTGTCATGTTGGAAGGCAATGGCAAGTGATCTATTTATCTGTTTAGTTTAAAGGACTTGTTTTCCAAATCATTGCTGTGGTCAGTAGTGCTTCTGATGCATTGGAATTAATGAAAAACTGGTTTGTTTTTCTACCCAAGAACGTTTTTTTTGTGAGATGGCCAACAGTAAGTATTTGCTAATTCTTATCAATTGAAAACTCCTTGAATCTTTTAAAATATGTTTTTCCCTCCAAAGAATCTAAATGCTATGAATACTTCCTGGAGGTCCAGCAGGTCTCTCTCTCTGCAGTTTGTGTTTACAGTCTACAGCTTTTCTTTAAGCTTAGAAATGCTGGCATTTTTCTTTTGAATTATCTAAATAGATGCTGCGGAGGAAGGTCCAAGCCAAACGTGTATATCATTTTTGATTTGCCTTTCCCCTCATTGAGAATAATTATAAATTTTATGACTTTTATTTCTCAAATGTTGCTGCTGTTCGTCATAACCCATCAATGTTTCCTCTCGTATTGGTTTACAAATCACCAAGGAATCCCTCAAATTACCTGTGTGAAATAGTACATGCAGGCTTCAAACAAAACTCTAGCTGTCTTGTAACCTCCTGAGCAGCATCTACGAGATCTTCATCTTCAGTGAGGCGAGCAGCTATCAGGGGCCTAATCACCCATAAGCAATTCCACAGCTGGTCTGATGAATTTGGGCCAAGCCTTTTGGTGTGTGATCCCAGGGAATAATGCTCAGAGTTGCCTATGTTTATCTAAAGGTTAATGGAAGGTTAATAAGAGAGGGAACAGTGCAAATTCAAAAACCTTAGTATGCAAATTGTGTTGTGTCTGAATGGAGTAATATCTGGTTGCTATGGGGTCATGCTAATTAAAAGATCGTCTCCTCACCGGGTAAAACAGAGCCTCTTTTGAGGTATAATTTAATGAAAAGATCTCATTATTTATGATGCTGACATGAGCTGATTACTCAAACTGTGAAATAATTCTTGATCGAGGTGTTCCATTATAACCTGTCGAAACTGATGGTGAGCCGCTTGGCTTAGCAATCCCTTCCTTCTATTATTCAACTCTTTTCTGACGCTGTGTGCACGCTTTATCGTGAACACAACCTAAACCAGTGCATTCCAATTGGTTGCTGATGCGGTTAACGTCATGCTGAGCATGAGCATCTAACCTGTACATAATGCTGCGAGGCTGGAACAGAGTGCGATACATCCCTCTGATTCACATTCACACTCAACAATCCCCACAAATAGAGCCAGATGGGGAATGATACACTTGCCAAAAAAACATTTCCACATAAACATGATTTTATGAAATACACTTTTTAAGCATCACTAATCCTTCTTTTATTCAAGCACTCAAAGAACGATCGTCCCTTAAAGTCCCTGGAAACGTGGTTTCATATCTAAACCTTTTCTATGCAACATAAAATATTTATGACTACCTAAGCAACAATCGAATTAAAAGTCAGAAATAAATATCCTTAGTTGTTGTAAAGATTTTAACAATCAAAATCTCAGCTAATCTGATTCATCAAGACTGTGTTCTTGATCAGATTTGATTGACAGTGGCCTGGCAACATAAGCAACCACACAAACGCCATCACATTTTGATTCACATGTTGCTGAATCGTCATTGGTGCATGGAAACGCATGTTACATTGTCTTTTTTCAATTGCGCCCCACCCACCTCAAAACCAGTGAGTATTGTCTTGTAAAATAACCAAAATTCTGTTAACTTACAGAAAATGTAGTGTTCATTTGGGGCTCCATCACTCAGAAGAAGAAGGTAACTGAGAAAAAAACAACTTTTCAGGGCCTTGCATAGATATATTTCTGAACGGGGAGATAAAATAGCTGGATGACCATGTCCCATTTATATCGTGCAAGAGGTTGTTAGTTTTCTGTTGCATGCAGTTGACTTCAGTTTGGTTTAACTCCAAGGATATGTGCTGCTGCTGGTAAAGGAAAAGAAGGAGATGGAGAAGGCCAGGATTGCAGAGACCTTTTACCAGGGCATGTCCATTTGATCAGGCCTGTATGTTTTGTTTTCCTCAGTGGAAAAAGGAACTACACATGAAAAATTGAACACATCCCTTCCTTTTGTTAACACTCTGACTCATCTGTTACAATGTTAACAGGGTTGTTTTGAGCTTGTATTTTATCACGTGCCGGGAATGCACACAAGAAATTAAGTTTTTTTTTGCTTTTGCCAGTTAAATTATTCTCATTTAGATTTAGGCATTGATAAAATGCTACTAGTGAACACGTAGCCTCGTGAATATATTACGTAAAATTTGTGTATCTTTATGTAGGTAGTTTAGTATATAGTATATACAAATTTGTGGGAACAGGTTTTGTCCAAACACAAGCCTGATAAGAAAAGGTGTGGATGCAGAGCTGTGAGTTTTCCATGCTGATTTGTATTCTGCCTGTGTGTGCAACCTGAGAGTGACTGACTGGCGGTCAGAGCCCAGTATTGACTGCTCTGAGGATGTAATAGAGGCTGGGGTGATGGGATCCAAGACATGAACACTCTCACAGTGGCATGTGCAGCCGAGCTATACAGGATATAACCAAGGCACTTAATCATTCTGCTGGCTCCATGCAGAGATGCACTGGGCTCTGTGTTTTAGAATAATGCTCCTGCCTTAAATTAGATTCCATTGATCCTGCTTTTCTCTGTAAATGCACAAACAGGATGGATGCTGGTTTTATTGGGGGTCAGACCAGACATTTGAAATACTTTAGCTTTAAGTACAGGAGGTAAATTAAATCAGACAAAAGGCAGGTTGACCTGATTCAAGGTGATTGGACTATTAAGGGATTGTCAGGCGAGTGGTAGTAGATAGCAAACTTGTGTCTCTGTTGTAGTTATTCAAAACCTTACTGTACAAACATTTACTCATCACTTTGCTTTGCTCCACGGATTTATTCTTAATTTAATTACTCCAGTTTTTTATCTGTCTAATACAATGCTGTTCCTTAACTGTGCTGGATAACTTCACGTGATGGTAGCCACAAAAGGCAGCAATAGATATGTTTGTTAGATATTCTCTACCCAAACATTTATGTCATCACATGACTGTTGTCAGTAAACACAGTATGTTTGTGTTTACCAACCTGGCCAGTCTATGATTGCTTTTCAGTAAGGGTACAAGAAATGCAATACATTTAGAGAGTCCAGCTGTCTCTGCTGACAGTTAGAAACGTGTTCATGCTTTTTGACTTCTTATTAATTTTCTGATATGATGTTGATATAAAGTATGTGAGTATGTGTCTGCTTTAAAAGATCACCTTGGTGATATCCGATATTTTGCTTATCACCAACATATCTTTTAACAATTAGTTTCTGTGCAGACAAATCCTGATGTAGTTTATTCCTCTGTGTCATAGAGCTCCTATTTTGTCCAAAAGACAATTTAAAACACTTCAGCTACCTAAACTGTTGTGTTTGATGACCTGTTCCTTCATTACCATGAACACACACACACTGTACTTTACTTTGAGTCTATCACCCATACACTGACCTGCTGCCATAAATACTCACTCGTGCACCCAATGATTATTAATCAGCCACTGAAAATAGTCCCCAAAAAATGCAATATTAACTCTTGTTTGAGAAATGTTTGCTGACAAATACAGTGCCCAGCTGCTTTAGGAAATTATTGAGCTGTTTTTTAACTATATATTTGAAAGATTAACATCTTTGAGTGGAACCAAAAGGACTGTAGCTGAGTGTTACAGACAGGAAAGGAAAGTCAGAAAGTATTGAGAGACTAAAGACTGTTTGTTTCGGTCTTTTCATGCTATTTGCTGATAATAACAAACAAGACCAATAGTCCATGTGGCTCTGTGAGGCTGTACTGCACATAGGGTTGCCAACCGTCCTATAAAATAGGGAATTGTCCCGTAATTGGAACCTAAAAGACGTGTTCAGTATTGAATTGATACAGGAGGCGCTTGTTCCGTTTTTTGAGAAGCAACTCAGTGCAAGTCTATTGAAGATAAATATTACAGGTTAGGCTATTAAGACAGGGCGATTTGTTTGAGATAAAGGAAACCCTCCTGCTCTGTTGTCCCTCTGCCTGTCTGTCATGTTGTTCCACTACCCAAACAGAGAAGCAGGGAGAGGTGCATAGAAACAGTTGTTGGCAGCGGTTTCTCTCTGTCCCGTCTGTATGTGCCTTTACAATAAGTCGCCTTTTTGTCAACGTTAAGGGTTCTTTTCTTGGCAATAATCCATTCCAAATTTACCTTTAAACCCTCTTTATTATTAAAACATATAAAATAAGCGAGGTCACTACGTGACTGCTTTTGTACATCACCAGTAACTTAAACTGTAGGCCTTATGAATAAAGTTTGGCGAGTAAGCAGGAAACACTGCTCTTACCGTTTACAATCACCTCTAATTAATGTCCTCTCTCATTAATGTGGTGGACTGACTAACAGACAGATAATAACACCGGCCTTAGGCATCAAGATTATAGCTGTAGACCATAATGTATGCATTTGTGTGACTGTGTATGATTTATGCATAGCCTGTAAATGTGTGCACGGATTCTTACTGTAAGTGTGTGATCCCTGGTTCAGATTTGATTCTGGTTTTATGAATCCACTTGCACCAGTTCAGGTGTTGCTGCCTCCTCTGCTAGCACTGCTATACGGTAAACACATGTGGCAGTTGAAAATTCAGATGTGACACTTCTTGATTATGTCAACACTGAGAAAGAGAGAGGAGAGAACAAGAGAGAAGCATTTACTGTGGATCAATCATCATAAACTGGCTATTCATTAACCGCTTTAATTGTACAGATGATGTAAATGAATGAAATTGTGTAAAATGATATGATTTTTGTGGATAAAGAGTTAATTTATTCCATTTTCTCTGGGCGTCTGAATCTAATTGAAACGGGATGCCGTCCCCAGCACAGAGCTATATTCAATTGTTCTTTTTGAGAATGGGAGCACTCAGCCTTCTCTCTGAGAGGTCTCAGGTGGTTTCTCTTCATCTAGCTTCTCTACTCAGTTGATCTCGTTCTTGTGTAAACAAAACAATTCTGGGGGGGAAACAACTGGCTCAGAAATATGCATGTGTCTTTTTATTTACACTTATCCTGCTTGTCATGCTCTATATGCCATACATAGATTGGGCTATACACTGATCATTAAAATCCATTTTAAGAAGCTTAGCTGCGCAGTGAGTGTGGAAATTAGAACGTGCACTGTATGTTGATGTGTCTGCATTTATGTGGGTTTCAAAGTGTAATAGGGATAATTTTACCCATCCTTTATCTCAAGGCCTTCTGTATCATCACCTACAGGGTCATAAAGTGAAGGGTTTCTAGCAGAGCTGTTATCGTTTTGCGATCAGTCAGGCTGATGATGAAGCACTTGTTCAGGGGAAATCTGCAACTGCACAGGCAGCTAAAACAAGACATAAACCTCCTTGTCGGAGACATGACGGCATACACCCATCTTACGATGTCTGATTTGATGGACAGGATAGGGGACAGAAGCATCTGTTTTGACGTTGACATTTTTCTCTTTGTGTCAAATGATAGAGACAGGTTCCAGAAATAGGCTCCTTTTTCAGGATCCCTTCCCAGCAAGATTAATGGAGATACCGGAAAGGACGACAACATTGTGGAGTTTGTCATGAAAACTCCTAAAAGCTGTGTGGATCAGACTTTCCACAATAAGGAGCTGTTTAAATGTGAAGGAAATGCAACAAATGCCAACACATCTATTGTCACACATGTAGACTTGTATTCAAGTTTGTGTGCCATGACAAGATGAATCAAACTCTAAATATGGAGAAAAAGTGTGTCATCTGAAAAACAACACAGTTGAGAAAAGGTCCACGGTGGTGTACACAAAATTCAGAGTTTACAATATAGCTACTAAAATGAACAAATTAAGAAACCTTGAATATCATGCCAAAAAACAGGAAGAATAAGCCACAACATGTTTTAGATGTTTTAAATTGCGATGTTGTGATAGGACTTCATCTATATAATGTGATTTTAAAAATTTTTTCCAAGTGGCAGCCTTACTGGACGTGCTTTTTCTGGTTGTAATGAATCATGAAGTCAGACAAAAAGCATACACAGGGGCCTCTCAGTTCGGACCGAGGTCCAGATCCAGACTGAAATTCATATCAATCTGGATCAGACTATGTATGAATGAATGAAATAAAAGAAGAATGACCACTAGGAGTGCCGCTTATTATGTTAAGCGAGAATATTTTCCTGTGTTTGAATTTTGTTAGTGTGCCCACATACTTATTACAGACCTGTTGTGCAATAAATATGACCTTAATTAATGTTACAATGTTCAGTTTTTGTTGAACCTGTCTTAGAGAGGTGTTGATTCATCTTGTGGTCATTTTTGAGGCTGTAGTTTTTGGTGCTTTTTGAAATGTATTGTGTCATACTATCAGAATCAGAATCAAAATCAGAATCAGAAATACTTTATTAATCTTCGAGGGGAAACTCTTTGTAACAGCAGCTCACTATCACGTCAGTGCACACAAGAATGGAAGTACTAAGCAAAAAGCAATAATATAATACAGGAGGTGTTTCTAATATTTTGTCCACCCCATTTACTGTATATCAATGAGAGAAGACTAAATGATCATTGTGAAAAACTCTTACTATAGCTGCTTGTCAAACACTTTGATTCGTGCCTCCATCTTTCAGTAACACCTTTTGTGTCCAGGTGCAAGATACTGTTTGAATGTGTTCTATGATGCATTATATATTTAAATTATATGATGGGCTGGTTGAATGTTAGAAGTTTTTGTTACATTTTCGACAACATCTTGACTTTTATTTGTCCCAGACCTCTGACCATATAGAACATTTATAACTGGACTTTTGATTTAAAAAAAACAAAAAACTTTGACCATTATTGATGTACTATTAATACACAACTAGTATACAACAAAATAATGTATTTTTCAAGTCCTGTTCCTTTTATTGCTTTAAAAACAACACGTCAATGGCATTACAACAGACAAGTTAGAAATTAATTGCCCAACCAGAACAGTTGTGTTAGCATCATGTATCATTATTAACAGCAGCTGCTTGTAGAAGACATATTTATGATTTGTGGCATGATTTATCAAATCTCTACAATTGTTTCACTCCAACTGTTAATAGATTCCTAGGCCGTAGCATTCACTCTTTCTTCCCACTTTCTTCTGCTATCCACTTTAATTTTGTAGCAACAAAAGTTGTCATCTGCTTTTGCAAAATAGCTGTTGCTTAGCAACGCACATGCTAAGGAGGGAGGAGGTGCAAGGAGGCTTTGGGGATACACACAAGCACACTTTAACAACACAGGTACTTACGCATGCATTTGCAATCACACACACGCACACACACATTTTCACACTCCCATAGACAGGTTACAATGGGATCTCAGTACTAGAAGAACTTTTGCTTCAAACAAAAGCTGTCATCCATCATAGTATTAATGTTGGATTCTTATTTAGGATTAAAATGTACTCAAAAATCTCCTTTGAGTCTGGATACTGGGGTATTATTTACTCACCCTCTTAGCATAAAACTGTATAAAAACATTTAGGAAAAGAGGGATTAAAAAATTGAATCACTGGTTTTTTGCTCTTGCTTCTTCTCGTGTAATCCCTCTAACTTGACTTGTTCACAGCAGAGTGAAAAGAAGATTCTGTGACTTCTCTCAGGTTCAGTTCTCAGGTTTATTTCCAGCAGCAGACAGTCTAATAATGCTGTCAAATAAAACAGAAATCAATGTGGTTAAATGGTAGTGAAGCTCCTACCCCAGGTGGGAGTCGACAGCGAGCTGAAGGCTCTCAGCTCTTTCACAAAGCCATTGTTTAGTTCTGAAAACAGAAATAACCCAAAAGGAAGCCTATTCACACAAATCTACATTGTCTAATATTTGTGCTTATCATAAAAAGACATTTTTTATTCAGATGCAACGACATGATGACAAAGAAGAACAATACTGTCAAACGTTACAAATATATCTGCCAAATAACCAGAGGTTGGAGTAATTGTAAGAGTACATTTGCCCAAGTACAATTTTGGGGTTCTGGTAGTACTTCAGTATTTCCATTTTGTAAGACTCCATACCTTTAGTCTAATATTTTTCAGACATATGTAAAATACAGTATATAATGTATTTGGGCGATCACTTCTCTCAGCAACGTCCTTGTTGCTGCTCAGATTCTTTGATAATCCCCAAAGCATTTTCTGCCAAATATAGCCACATTTACCTTTACTCCATTGGCTCACTCTTTTGTCTAAAGTGATGTACACCGTGAGATACAATCCAAGCCATAGTAGATCTGTCTAACTATGTGAAATAAATGGTCAATTCCTTGATGTGTGTCTGACTAAACTATAATTTGAATCCCTCAAATGTATAATAAAGTTACTGTAGTTAGATTTAGTGCCAGTATATTATGGACTTTTACTTTTAAATATTGTTTACAGGTAATACATAAATTAATTTCCAGTCTGAAAGAGGTAGTTCTTTGTAATGAGTACTTTTACTTTTAATACTTAAATTATAATGCAAACACTACCAAAATTGACACACTAACCGTATATCCTAATCTAAAACAACAGAGAATGGCTCAAACCAAACACTATCAATGTCACCTTCTGTGCAGTTTGATTTCAATAGTAATGAATTTTACAACTTAACATACTGTTTTCAGCACCAAGCTGGAATCATCAGAAAGTGATAGAGGATGAGCTGACCGTTTCCATGTAAGATACTTCTCCGTAGTATTAACACTGCTAAACTTGCGGAATAGAAGCTGTAATGAAGTTTGACAAACTTGAGCTGTTTATAATAACCCTGTTACTCAAACAGACCAGCTGAAAATGTGGACATACAGCTCTGAATTGCTGCAGTGTTTTTTTCCTGGTGCACTTAGTGTGTTATTGATCATTGCTGGTCCAAGTCCTCAGGAATCAGCTTCTATTGATTTCACTTCAGTTGTAAGCCTCTCTTTCTGACCTATGTCTGTTTTCAGACCAAGCACCTTTTCAAACATCCTAACCTCTCTGCTAAGGGTTTACTAAAACATATCATTACTGAAGCACTTTCCAAGCAAATTTCCAAAATCATTTGTACTTGGACCCCAAAAAAAAAGAAAAAAAAAAAGACAGACCACTATAGTTATTTTCAGCCATTAGAGAGACTGGAGACTATGATTTTCTATGGCCTGAAACACTTCAGTAGCACAAGAAACATGTATGCTCTGTTGTGGTGTTCCATTAAGGCTGTGCTTTTAGAGGGGTAATATGCACCTCCGCCTGGACCTTCATTATCATTCATAAAAAGAACCCACTTAAAGCCAGAAGATTCGGCAGTGATGATGGTTATTAATAGCTGCAATGCAGTCAGAGTCAATACTGTGTGTGTATGTGAGATATTAAGTAACATGTACATGTCTGTGTTTGTAATCAAGTATGTGTGTGCCAAATGAAGAGATCTCCATTACTTACATGTTAGTTTGAGAATTTATTTCAAGATTTTAAAGATTATTTTTAATGCACAGTTGGGTGCTACATTGGAGAATCTTTAATCCCAACGAGGTGGAGCACAGTCTAATTCTGCATCCTATTTATTTCCTCCTTCATTATGCACCATCCCTCGTCCAATTGTGCATGCATGTAAACCAAAACCATTAAAAATCACTGGTTTAAAATTATGATGGACCTTGGTCTTCATGGGTACAGTAATAAATATGTGGTTAAGGTTAGGGAATGACCGTGGTAATGGTTTAAAAAAACAAACAAGCATTGGAAACGGAAAAAATAACGGCATGTTATGTATGACATGTATGACATTTTGTTATCGCATCCTTCCAACCTGACCCCCTCTCTATGCTGAGGAGGTAATCACCTGACTTCCTCCTTTTGCTTCTGATGGACCACAGTCATAATTCCTAACCTGCTAGAGGGCTTTGTTACCTGATCATATACAGATGTTTTGCTGGATTTGCTGAAATGGCTGATTCTGTTGTTTTTCTTGGGAGGACAGTCTATCTAAGGTGGTCTCGATTCTACTGTGGTCACACAATGAAAGTGGTGTCATCTTTTAAACTCTGGTAATTTTACTACTAAGGCTGACATTACTTTTTGTGAAGTATTATTTAATGTATCCATATGCTTTTATTACCTTTTTTTATAGTAGTATATGTAGTGTATTAAAATCACTGTATATACACATTGAATATGCAGGTTTTACTCAATACGTTCAATACTCAATACATTCATGCACATTAATCAGTTCCTCAAATGTGCTCAAACATTATTTTTATTGACTTATATATTTTTTTAAATAAAGCATTTTGTGTACCATCCATTTCTTAATTAAATTTTTTTTTTTTTTTTTTAAACCAGCAGCTATAAATAAGATGATTCTTTTTTTTTTTTAAGTCTCTTGAAGTCAGACCTCATGTCCATGGCTTTGTTTGAGGATTTATTTTCTCTGCATGAGTTTATTAGTGTTTCCTCTGCAGTTAAAATTAAAAACGTTGTTTCAGTGGTGCAGAATTTATTCATCTGAAGGATACATTCTGCGATTCTGTCTACAGCTTGTTGCTGCATTGCACACCTTGAACCTTCAGTAAGAGGAATTGATTGCGGTGTTGAAGTTCAGCACTCTTGGGTACAAAACTTAGATGGACTCTCTGTGAGCTGTAGACCTTCAAATAGCTGTCTTGGGGACTCCTCAGCAGTGAATCAATAGGCAGCTAGGCCACACTCAGATGCTTTAATGGTAGCACATGGTACATGTATGGGCCCTTACATGTAGAAGAGACAGTTAGTAATAAACACTTATACTTTTACATCAAAATGTGGTGAACTCTGCAAGTTAGAAATCCAACGTGGCCATTTATTAACTTCAATTTTACTGCAAACAATGAGATTAGGTTAGATAAAATTAGATTAGATAAAATTAGATTAGATTTTAATGATCCTCTGAGGGAAATTCAGCCATTACAGCAACAAGTAATTGTTGTGGATCCCGCTTTGGGGAAAAGAATTACAGGCTTTTTCTGCTGCACCATAAAAAGTGGAATTGAAGTCCATAGAGTACAAATGGCCTCTGCAGCAGCTCTTATTTTTCTGCTAGTAAGATAAAGTTTGATAACAGAACCTTTATAGACTCTGAAAGGGTCTGGGTTAGAATAATCCTGTCCACAACAGACTTATGACCCTTGGGCTTAAGAGAGAAACTCAAACGTCCTGGAGCAGCTAGTCATCTATCGGGGTTCAGCTTTACTCCTTCCCTGTGGGGATAAACCAGGTTGGATTCTGAGGTGTACTGAGGTAACGCCAGCAGGACTAAAGAGGACACACTATTTCACTCAGAAAGGGACACTGAATTTGCCCTCTCAACACTTGGGGTCTCCATAGAGATGTGAACAAAGAGATAGATGTTGACAGCTGGTGTTGTGCAGTTGTCTGAATTGATATCCGTTGCTGTTGAGGTGTAATTTCAAAGGTGTAGACAGTTGGGGTTGTTTGAGTTCAAGTCCATGCAATTTGGAGTATATAATGTGAAGGTTAGAGGAAAAAAAAATCTAGGCTGTTGTTCTATTTTTAATGCTTTTAGTAATTATCCCATATAATGTATGTCCAGTATCGTGCCTTGTTTAAATGGTAAATGTCTGTACAATTGCACTAACAAGGAACTGTTTGTTCTATTGAAGCAAAAAAAAATTAACAAATTACCTCCCTGAATCGCCTTTACCTTATCTCCCCTTATACAAACCTTATCTACAGTGTCAAACAAAGAGTCCAGCTGTGATGGACTGACAGGAACTTATTTGTATGGGCTCAGTATTATTCAGCAGTTTCACTGGGTTTAATAATGCTCCCCTCAGAAACAGTAAAACAAGTGTGAGGAACCAGAGGGTGACTGAGATTTTCTGCTCTGTTAACATACAGTATGTAATTTAGATACAGGGTATTCACCTGTTAGTACAAACATGTTAATCAAGAAAAGATTTCAGCATAATCACAATGAGAATTATATCACTTAAGCATAATTGTTTAAATGAAACTGTGAAACAAAATAGGGACTTTAGCAATGACAAAATGCACAAAATACAATACGTGAAGGACTATAACATCACATCAGCAGCAAATACTGTAGATGGCATAGATTTGCCTATACACACAAATTGGGTATTTGTATAAACAGTGATATAAAGTTTAATAGTTTAGTGGGGACATTAATGTATTGCAGCTGTGAAAGATGTGTGAAGCAATATAGCTCTTACCCTAATATATATGACTGCCACAGACAGGGGAGGAAAGTCGGAAAAGTATATGGAAAAGTAACACACAAAGGTGGGTAGAGTAGTAGTCATTCAAAAAATTACTTAGTAAGAGTAAAAAAGTATTCGGTTAAAAAACTACTCAAGTACTGAGTAACTGTTTGATCGGAATTTATTTTTTTTAGAAACAATGTAATTAGCCAGACAAAAATACCATCTCGACTATTCATAATTTGATAGTTGGTAGCTAACGTTAATTCATTCATCGATAGTAAATGTATTGTTGTCTGCTTAGCTTATGGCACCATCTAATGAAATGTTTAACACACTGGAATTCTATAGACTAAGACTAACATTTGCCTAACCACAGCAATAAATAAATTTAGCTGAAACTTATATGTTTCCTCAGGTTTGACGTTGAGTTTTTTTATGACGAAATGTCCGTTTGTTTTGGGAGACACAGAAGACACCGCATAATATAACTGTTGTTTTGCACTCTGTTTAGACGAAACATGCTTTTTATTGTCAGCCAGGCGTGTTCATGCTTTTCCGTTTAAACATTGGATACCGTTGCCTCTGTGATTTTTCATGTATTTTCATTCCCTGAGCGTTTGTGAGACTTTGCTGCCACAGTTTGTGTGTGGTCATGTGACTGCATCGCTGCATCTGATTGGTCCCAATTTAGCGGACTAAGAGTAGCGTTTCATCTTCACAAATCTACTCAAGTACAAGTAAAAAGTATAATGCAGTAAAACTACTCTTAGAAGTAAATTTTTTTCAAAACTTACTCAAGTAAGTGTAATGGAGTAAATGTAACTTGTTACTATCCATCTCTGCTAAACACACTGTTGGTTTTTTGGATTTGTTGAAGACAAATGTAGAAAAAATCAGCCTTGTCCTCAAAGTGAACATGGCAAACAGTAATACCACTTCCATGATGTTATATTGATGATTAGTGTCCTTCTGACTGGGCTGTGGGTTTCTGCTCTCTCCTCAGTGAGTCCAGATGTGACCGGTGATCACAAACATCATCATTATCCACCTGCCGAGGATTCAGAAATGGAGGGAAGATCCAGGAGCCTTGGACTGACAGGAGCCATCTGGGTCTTGATATTGCCTTGCCTACAAGTGCTCCTGGCCTTGTAACAGCTGCCTTTTTGCAGCATGAAGAGACTTTCAAGACTTGATTTCAAGCTTATTTATCCAGAAATGAAAAAGCCAGTGGACGTAACAAGCTCCAATATGTAATGGAGCACCAATTGCACACAGTGCAGGACACGGTAGGAGTAAACACTAATGATCGTGTGGAAATTACAAGTTACTGTGGCTTATAAGTAAGACAGCATTGGTTCAGATATTGCAAATATGAATTATTTTTTATCAGTTACCTGGAATTCATTAACACTTATAATGACTTATTTATAACAGCACATGTCAAAACTAAATACAGTATATGTTGTAAAAATTTAGTATTACTCTAATTGTATTTCTGCACATAATATATATGATCTGTAGATATAGATGCATTAATTTGCTTTTCAATATCACACTGTAATGCACTCTACAAAGTACAGGTTGTGCTTCTTTATATGAGGTTTTACAACTGCTGTGAAAGTAATCTAAATGGTACTTTTGATGTTGCATTTGAAATCGAAAACATCAGTCTCCACAGCTCTTGCTGAAGCAATATTTGTATAAGCCCAAATATTATGCTGTTATTCTTATAACATCCTTGGAATCCCTTCTGTTTTTTTACAAACATTTTTTATACAAAAGTGCTTCAGGCCATTGTAGAAAACCTACAGTAAGCTCTCAGATATGTACTGTATGTTCTTCTGCATTCTGCTAATAAGAACACTCATCTACTTCCCTTCACTTATAACATCTGCCAAGCTGTCCAGAGTCTATTTAATTGGTATATTTCAATTGCAAAATTGACCTGTTATGCTGCTGCTGAGAGAAATGGTGAAAGGAGAGGAGTGGGCAGGTGGAAGTGGGGGGCAAGTGAAAGAATTCAGACTCCTTTCTTCTTTAAAAATAGATTAGTTTCCTTAGGAGTCTATTATCATCTTTCAAACTCAATGCTCCTCTGCCTTCATAGGCCTGTATGGGAGCTCATAGCTCCTGGAGCCACTGGTGAGGAAGAATCAAATTGCTTCTACATGCTACCTGACTGCATACTGTTGTGTGTTGCTGGCAGGTTTCTGTTAAGAGAAAAGGAAAATGATTTGTTTCACATATGCCATGCATGTCTGGGTCAATGGCTGAGAGAGAAAAGTACTCAATGGTACTGAAATCTGTTCTTTGGCTCACATATGCTGGGGAACTGCTTATAGAGCTAAGAAAAATTGTCTTTTGACATTCTACAGAAGCTAAAATGATACTCTTTATAACCAGCTTTCACTATTCATATATGGTACATATATATTGTACATACACCCCACAGAAATCAACAAGAAAACAATTCCAGCTGCTACTGCAAATAGATGACAGGGTAAAAATTAACTGACACATTAAATTAGGGGACAAAACAGCCTTTTATTTACCTTCCAAAAGTACAATCTTCTCAGGTACTCTATTTGATCATATATGATCATATTTTAAAAGCCTGCGACTTTTGTCACACTGCAGTTGTCCTACAGCATGCATAGTAATTTTTGGCATTAGTCTTAATGTAGGAGGTTAGACTTTTATCATGATATAAAATCAAGGCTGTTTGAGCATCTGAACCACTTGAGTAGCTTGGAGCTTTTCCAACTACAGTCTCAACGTTTATTAATGATATTACCGAGATTAATTATACTCATCATTTCATACTGTATTTTGAATTTAATGTCTTGTATATGAAGCTTTTTGAGGTGAGATTCCCAAACTACCCTAATATACTTGTTTAACTACGTAGTCACGACTGCGCCCCCAAACCAATTATATCACAGGTTGGCAACATCAAAGTCAGTGCTATTGTCATTTGAACAACTGTGCTAATGACTCTATTAAAGAGTAGTGTTCAGTTTCTAACTAGATAACAGGCAGCAGGCACAGAGACAGAGGTGTCTTGAGGCTAAATATAGATGTCAGGGTCTACTGATTCTCCTGTACTTAAAGGAAAGAATTGAATTTGGTGTCTTATCACTAGATATTGAAGAGGAGCAGGAAAGGGGCCAGATGCTAATGATGATGATGCCAATGTCAATGATGTGCACCCACATCCAGACAGGTGCCATCCTGCAGGCATTGCAATGTGTCAGAACGTCTTGAATAACATGTTTACTCTCTAATATTCTGTTCGGAGAGTGAATGTGTTATTTGAAAAAAGAAATTCCTGTAATACATGCAGCTCTATTTTGACTCAGACTGTGATATATATTTTTTTTAATCCAAGAATTAAATTAAATACAATGGTCTTTTAAGGAAAACAAGTTTTTATTACATTATTACAACTCGTTTTTTTGTTTTTGTTTTTTTACATAGCCCAACTGTCCTTTTACTGAATAACACCCCTCAACTCTTTCTGGGGGATCCACAAGTTATTCCCAGGCCTGCTGAGAGATGTATCATGTTTTATTGTGGCTTTAAAATAATTTCCTCTCAGTAGGTACTGCCTTTTCTTGGAAACGGTGAGTTCTTGCTATAACTGAAATTTTATTTCAAGCGACAAAACTTAGGAGAATTAATCAGAGAATGGTGTATATTTGTCTTCTTCCCATTCTTTAATATATATTAGATGACATGTTAATAGATTTTTAATAAAATAATGAAAAATATGGATTATACAACTATTCCTGATGACGTTTGGCCAGTTTCTTTCAGTGCTGATTTTTGGTAGTTAGTTTGCAAGAATCCAATACATGAAGCCATTTTGGTGAGAAACTTCATCCTGTTGTTTAAACGCCATGATTTTTAGCCCCTCACTCTGCCACGCTGTGCCTTCATCTCGACACCTTGAATCTGTGATCTCACCCTTTGGGAGACTATAGGTGAGAGTTGGAACAAGGATTGAGCGGTAAATTCCGGTCTTTGATTTACAGCTCAGCTCTGGCTGTACATTGGCTGTGAGGACAATGTCCCTAACTGGCAGTCGGCCTCACTGGTGAATAAGACCTCGCGATACTTGAAGTCCTTCACTTGGAGCAGCTGCTCCCTACTTACCTGGACTGAGCTCTGCCACCGAGAGATAGCTTCCAGCTCTGCCTCCAGTCCAGAGGACGGGTCTGTCAAATTTTCCACAAAATGCTTTGTCTACTTCTCAGAGAGGATATCTGTATTCATGTAAACCTTACAATCATTGCCTAATAAATACTGTGATGCTGCCTGGATAATTTCAGTAACTATTAATAAATGGTGCATTTAACTACAGCCCTGGTTCTCAAGGTTTCAATCACTGTGTGATCTTAGTGTGATCTAAGATATAATTCAGTTATACTTTTATGAATAAAATACTGATTTTAGGTGATATTCATGCTTTATTCCAAACATTTTAACATGCGGTGGATGAATACAAGTTTTCCTCTTCAAGGAACTGATAAAGTACCAAGAGGTCTGAGGCTCTATGTTATCTTTACTGTTTATCTTTGCTGATAACTTTACTTTTTAGATGCAGGTGTGTCCCTTTTTGCCATTAACTATAACATGTTGCATGGCCTGCATGTGTGCAAACAGCGCACTAGCCACTAAAGAAGACAATCCTCTACAGTGGAATTAGAGGGTAGTTACATGTGGCTTTGATAATGGTTTAAAAGGCTGACTAATCTAAGCGCTGGATAATGTCATGAAACATGTTGAGATATTTTTCAAGGATGATTGAAGTCAAACCACATCAACAAATCAAAACGATTGAATCTTTAATTTTGGACAGGCGCTCAAAGTGCAGATTTTCTTTGTAGGAACTGTGCCTTTGGCATTTTTCATTACTGGTAATTGGGTGTTGGGAAACCTGGACACTAAAAGGACAGTGTTCACTTCCCAAACAGAGACCCTGAAATGAATTGTGATATTAATAAACTCCTGCATTTTCGAAGAGGTGATGACAGGCATTTTTGAATACCTCTCATTGCAGTAGTTTCTCAGTGCAGGAGTGAGTCCAATTACAATACACTTTGGTGTCTTCAAAAATTACTCTGAGGTGAAGGCTCAGATAGTATGAACCGTTGTCTTTTGAGTCTTTTATCTCTGCATACTGAAGAAGGGCTTCTGGGACCTTCGAAGGAGAATATAGTGCTGAGCACTGCTTAAACGTATACAGAGATTAATTTCATATTCCCATCGAGGTTTCTGTTTCACTCAAAGATATTACTGTGACCTTGACAACGGCTAACGTTTAGCCTCAACTTAGACGAGAGCTTTAATCATCACAGTGCAGATGCAGACAGGGCTTTGTATCATTCTTAAAGGTGTTCATGGTAAAGCCAGTGTTTTCAGAAGCTTAACTCTGCACACAGGCCTTTCAATGACTCCAGGAGACAAATTGTGAAATATGAGTGCGGTCATTTTTAACTAAGGAAGGATTATTACTATAGTAACATTTTCTAAATGGTATTAACAGCAAATGTATATACATTTTAATTTAATTTTTTTAATTTTTTTCCCTTGGCTTCCTACATTTCCCCATTCAACAGTCAGTCATAGATCTGTTGGTCCACCACTTTTGCCCAGACTGAAATATCTCAACAACTATCATATGGAATGTCATGAAAATATGTACAGACATTCATGATCCCCAGAGGATTAATCCTGACACCTTTGGTGATGCTCTGACTTTCTATCTAGTGCCACCAGCAGCCAAAGCTTTCACTTATCCAGTGAACGATCTACTGGATGAAGATTTTGTACAAATGTTTATGGTCCCCAGAAGATGAATCCTACTGAATGATTCACCTGACTTTTCTTCTAGAGCCACGACCAGGTTGACAATTGTGGTTTTGTGTGAAATATTTTGATGGATTTCCATAAAATTTGGTTCAGACATTCATGTACTCCTCATCATGAATTCTAATAACTTTGGATCCCTTAACTTTCCACCTAGCACCATTGTCAGTTAAAAAAAAATTGTCCAGGACTTTGGTTTATGAACCAAGACCTGCAAAACTGGCATTCCATTCTCAAACAGCTGTACTTTGTATTTGGTGCTAATCAGCATGCTAACACAATAAAGTAAGACGGTATACATGTTAAACATTATACCTGCTAAACATCACATTGTCGAGGTGAGCATGTTAGCATGCTGATGTTAGCATTCCAACTGACTCTTAGTCTTGTTTTATTTTTTAATGTCTGATAAGCATTAACAGCAAATACATTTACAATTATTTCAGCAATAATTTGTGCTGTATTTCCCCATTTTTCCAAGGAAGCTGTGCATCACAAAAGTGTAGGTTTGAATCCCAAGCATTGGTGTTTTAGGAAAGTTCACCCCAGCTTACTCACGGGTCTGAGGTCTACGTAGCATTGTATGGATTTTTAGTTAAAATTCCTCTTACACAAACCTAACACACATCTGTCTACCATGCACAGGCTAGCACATATACAAATACAATTACTGTTACAAAATGAAGTAGGGAACTGATGCCAACAGGTGTAGCTCAGGTCAAGTGCTGCTGTTGACCCGTTCAGTGTAAGAATACCGAGACATTATGGATAATCACAGATATATTTTACTGAACATTCACAGCTTGGATTAAACATTAAGGTTAAGAACCAGCATTTATTCATGACTATGCTGTATCATTTCTATTATTCACTTATTTCCCTTTTTCATTTTCAGACAGAAAGAGAACAGTCAACGAGCACTAAACTGAGCCACGCTGGTGCCCCATAGATGCTTTTTACATTTCTTGATGTGTGTTTTTCAGGCTTTAATGGTAATCTGAAGGCACGGCCCAATGGTACACACACACACACACACACACACACACACACACACACACACACACACACACAGACAGACCCCACCACCACCAGTACCACCCAGGGATAGCAACCTGTGCCTTCTCACTCTCGTTTTCTGTGTTCAAGCCTTTTTTCTCTCTGGGAGAATGGAGTAAACACTCCCATCAATATAGTGTTTTCCTGCTGTCTACCCACCCACTGCTTCCAGATCATCAGACAGGACTACAGCACAGGTTTCACGATAAATCCTCTCATCCCTTCCCTCCCTTGCTTTCCTCTTCACTCATCTGATTTTTTCATCACTCTGACTTTTCTCCTCACTCTTTTGCTACTTACTCTCCTACTAAGGTGAAGTTTAGTGTCACAATATAATATTGTAATATTTCAGTAATCATTTTCAATCTTTCCTTTTCAAATCTTAGAGCCCATAAATGATGGATTATTATTACTATCAAATGGAACAATCATATAAAAAGCTCATATAAATTACATCTATTTATGCCTTATGTTTTATATCAGTTTCATTTATATCTGCTGCCACAGTATCAATCATAAGTGTCTGCCAAGTCGACCTGAAATCTAAATTTGGCAGACTTGCTGGGTGGGACGTGAGCCGTGAGTGCTGGGTTTATTCTGCATGAGCTGAGAACTGTGATCAGGTGTGGGGATAAGTGACCATAAATAAGCTTGGAATATGTGTGCAGGAGTCTAACATTTATGAAAATGTTATTTGATGTACTGCTGTTGTCAAGTGAACCTGCTGCCTGGTAAAAGAAAAAACTTGGAGAGTAAAAGGGTGGGGGGGGGGGAGGCGAGAAACACCAGCAGATGACACAAAAAGACAAAATTGAAGAACATGGAAAAAATAAAAATATATTAAATCAGTATTAGAACTCCGGGGGTGACAAGACTGGAAACAACATCAATAGGAGTAAATGGCACAAAAATCAGTTTGTGATTATTCACTGTACCAAACAAGGTTATTTACCATTCTGTGCAAATGTAAGACACAAATATTTTTCACCTTTTATACTTCTCAGAACAAAGATGCTGTGACAAATAACATCAGAAACAGAATGATTTATTTGTGATGTCCCTGAAGCCTGGAGAGAAGACTGTTGTCCTCTACATCTTCATCGTCTTTATCCCCATGTCTGCTCTTCAAAGGGCAGTTGGCCACGCAATGCGATCTTGCAGAGTGTGCCGCACACAACGGTGGGGCTAATTTGGCACACGGTGAGACTATAAGACATGCTGTCGCTAATCCGTGAAATGTGAAAAATCACATGTGCAGTAAATACTTTCTGGTTTAGAAGGAAGGAAAATATTTAATTAATCTTTCCCTTGTTGACACCTTACTGCTAAAAACTCAATTAGTTCATTGATAGATTATAAGTATTTTTTTTAAAAAAGCTCCCGACGTAATTCATTAAATGTTTCTGTATTGCTTTGTCCTGATTAATCCAAATCTTTAAATTTGATCCATGCTTTAGCATTACCATCATCACTTTCAATTATGTTTTGAGAGAAGAATTCAATTTTATTTACTGACCTACTTATCACAGCTCCCACAAGCATGGCTGCCATTACTAAGACCATCCCCCATGGCCACTGACCCATTTGAGTGACAAGCCAACCTTCGAAATTTCAAAATTTTCAGATCACATAAGTCATGCTTAAATCTCTTCCCTAATATTTCTCCTCCACTGCACACCAATATCCCCCTCTTCCAATTCCCACCCACTTTCTTTTCCATAGTTCTCTGGTGCAAGGTGGGTGTCCCCCTTAACATCAGTTCCTGACTTGGGTCTGACACATCCTCTCGCTGCATCCAGGGAGGACGTACTGCCAGTTCCATTTATGACACAAGCTGATGAATTATTCATGCTTCTTAATTAGGTAGTGAAGCAGCAGCTTAGACTGGTGAGACATTTAGTAGATCAGGGTCTTGGATGGCACTTTCAACATGACTTTGTCACTGCGCACAAAAGCAAACATGATAAGAAATGGCACTGTGACAGAGGTTGGAGCGGATGTGATATTTTTAGCTGAAAGTGATAATATTATTGTGAAAATTTTAAGCATATGAACACAGGGTACATAAAACATCAGTGCACACAGAGGGGAACTCACATTGAAGATTTTGAATATTATACAACTGACTGAATGTTTGCTCTTCTTGATGTCAAGTCAGAAAAAAACAAGAATTGAAATTTGTAGATGGGTGGTAGCAGAAGAGTAGAATTTCCATTTTTCTTTGTGAGATTATACAATTGGCATGTATTGTTCTTAATGGACCACTGGATGAAAAGAGTCAACTCTGGAAGAGAAAACAGCAGCAAACAGACTTTTGGGACTCCTGGGCACCATTTTCGATTGCATGGAAAACCGAAACGTCTGTTTTAAATAAAACCAGGAAACATTGTTATTTTACACTTTATTGTCAGTCTAATGGTCCTCCTTATTAGTCAATCTCTAGATTCAAACTTTGGCTGCATTTGAAATATGGACATCCCCCTCAAACCGATCCATTGACAGGTATTAACCAGTCAGTAACAATCAGTCTCACAAGTCATTTAGATTTCTTCATATGATGATGCACAAACATGCTGACTTTAAGCTTCTAATAAACAGACTTATCATGACTCATTAGAGAATTGGATTGAATCATATCAAATATTAAAATATTGTTCAATTATCACAACTCAAATCAAATCATTAATATCACCTTTTCATCTTTAAAAAAACGTGTTACTGTAATGTGAATTTGATTTGGGCTGCAACAAGTGATCATTTCCTAGATTAATTGATTAATCGACGGAATGTCAAAAATAGTGAAATCATCAATTGCTCAGAGCCCTAGGTGACTAATCATTTCATCGACAAATCATTTCAGCTCTAATTGTAATATTGTTGTTAGATTGAAGTAGGTAATTGTAAGGAGAAGAATGGATGTTTTTTCTGTCAACATACAGTGGCATAATTGGCATTTATTGTCGTTATGGGCAATTATTAGCTAGCTAAACTTTAGTAATCAGTTCTGCAAGTATTTATTAAAAATATTTGTTTATTCATGAATATATCCAACAAAAGGCTGAACACTGGCTGCAAATGTTGTATTTTCAGAGCCAACAAATCTGGGCTGTTTTGGGAGCTAAGCCTTTTTAGTTTCCTCTTGTCAGTTGAAAAAAAAAGGCAGCATGCTCTATCTGTTGGCACTGGAGCCATATGCCTCTGACATGGCACTACGCATAACCTTGTTTCTTTGTCTTTTTTTTTCTGAGTACAGATCAGTGTGGTGACAGGCTCAACATCCACTGCATGGGCTCCCTAGATTCCTCTCTTTCTCAAGTCAAGTGGTGGGTCAAAAGGGATAAAACCGTTTTCTTTCTCTTCTCTGATGCATGCTAATACGCAGTCTGTCAGTACTGAGGTGGCAAGGCCCTCAGGGAGGGTTTTGCACTGAACTATTTCTTGTCTGTAGAAAGATCAGGGAGGGTAATCTCTGCCTCTGCTATCCAGGACTGTTCTGCTGTGTAATTCAGTCTTTATCCTAAATCCAGAGAGAGAAAGACAGGAGAGAGAGCGAGAGAGAGGAAGGGAGGGGGGGATTCATTTTGAAAACTAATGTACGAAACAAGAAAAAGAATTAGAAGCGTATTTGCAAAAGTACCATGATTGCAAAGGGGTTAGGCCATTGTCAAGGGGACACCTTTTCAGATGTTGCCATGTGGCAATACATATTCACAAAGACTCTTTTCCAAAGTAATTTTTTAAACAAATTATTTTAGCAGTCTTTTCAAACTGAATTGCACGTGTGGAATAAACCCTTCAAAGACAATAAACCCTGCAGATCACGGTCATATCATTATCACATGAACCAGGTGAGTGTGTTGGTATATTGAACCTGCCATGTTGGTTTTGGGGTTGAAGTGCAAACACACAGAGAGTGGATGGAGAAAACCTCAGCATCTGGTCTTATTTGTTAAAACATAAAATACACTTTTTTTTTTAAGGCAGCTTTTTAATGAAGCCTGTCCAAGAGAAAATACGATACTTGAGATCCACTTTGAAACTTATTTATGTCTTATTATACAGTACTGGGTTGAATCAATTTAATTGCTCAACTCTTGTGGGAGTAAAAATTGAAAAACCAAGGTTTAATTTCATAGGTCTCTATTTTCAAGGGATTTTTCCACCGTCTCCAAAGCCCTCACACCATTACTTGTCATGTAAAAAGCAATTACAATCAGTGCTTGGATGAAATGTGTCATCAGAGAATCCATTAACAATGTCCTCAGACCTTAATATTTACAGTCACCACCCTACTTTCAGAGGTACAGAGTTTTACGAGTTGTCAAGGACAATTAAAAGGCATTGGTCTCATTGTCAGATCTGTTGTGTTATATTGTAGTGAAATTACACTAAATTATATCTAGTGTTCCTGCTGTGACCAAACCTGACACTGAGAAAAGCTCTTTTGCTGCTCATTGCGGTTATTTAATTAAAAGTAGTACGGCTACTATAATTGTGTGGCTGCAGTTAAAAATGAGTGAAGGGAAAACAACAGCTCTGTAATGAAGTTAACATTTTGGGAAAGACACTTATTCGCGTTCTTGCTGTGAGTTGGATGAGAAGATACTCTCGTGTCTTTACAATAACTATGAAGCTACAGACAGCTTCCAGTTAGCTTAGCTCAGAGTAAATACTGAAGGACAGTTAGTCTGGCTCTGTCCAAAGAAAGCGCACGAATTAACATACTGTGTTGCCTGGCAACCTCACAGTGATGACAAGCCTCCACAGATGTTATGGTTAGGCGTAGCACAGATAACTGGTTGGGGTTAGGGATCAGGTTGGGTGCAGGTTAAGGTGAGGGGAAACAGATTTCGACAGGCAAACAGACTTAAACACAACACCTGTCCTTTCCTCTGCTCTGAATAAATAGAGACTTCACCCATACAAACGAATGCTAGCTGCTAACATGCAGCATGTGGTGCAGTCCTCTCCGCGTGAGTGACTGTTTACTCTCCCTGTCCGGTTTCTTCCCAGGCCACTGTATCCAGCGCTAGCCCCCTCCCCTGCTGGCAATGACACCTTTTATGTTATTGTTGAATTTCCCTATTCAGGGTGTTGTTACAGATAGGGCCTCCCTTCCGGTGAGTCGTTCCACTGTAGGCCTGTATTAACGTTACCCTCTATCGTTAGGTTAGACACCTAGAGTTTTTATGGTTGGGGATTTTAATATTCACGTCGATGTTTCTTGCAGCTGATTTTAATGTCTCTGCATCCTTTAATTTTATTCAGCACTTGTCTGGTCCCACACACATTACCTTGTTGGACCTTGTTTTTACTCTTGGTTGAAATATTGACTCTACTTGCTCTGATCTGCATGTTACTGACCACTGTGTTCTGTTCAACATGTCTGCCCAGTAAACTTGTAAGTTGCTGTTGCATCATAAATCGCCTCTCAGCTAAGAAATTTGGTGCAGCGTTTGAATAAAACACAGTACTTTCTTCCCATGCTGACAGTGATAGTGTGGTCCACTCCATTAATACACACTCACCTGCTGTTTTGGATAGAGAGATTCCTATAACGTGAGACTTGTTGCCCCCATCAGTTCATCCACGTGGTTAAATGACACTATTCATTGTTTCCGTCGTAAATGTCGGAAGGTAGAGCCACAGTGGAAATCCATGTTCACCTTCTCTTAGAGATACCTCTTAGCTGAGTTTAACAACGAGGTTAAGGATTCGAGGGCTTCTTAGATTGCAAATCTATTTACCTCCAGCAAATGCAACTAAAGTCCTGCTTGACACAATCAGCAATATTGTCACTCCCTCCTGCTGTGCCTACTGCAGTAGCTTTCTGTTTTTCTTGGTGGATAAAATTAGAGATGTCAGGGCTAGCATCATCCCCTTGTCAACTCCCTTTTCTGATAATCCAACTCTGCCATCAATTTTGGACTGCTTCGTTCTTATTTCCCTGCAAGAACTTGTTGATCTGGTGGGCACTATGAAACCTTCGTCAAACCCTGTAAACATTTTATCAGCTTCCATGTTCAGAAATGTACTTTGCTCTATTGGTCCATGCATGGTCTCTATTATAAATAGCTCCCTGCAATCTGGTGTGTCCCATCTGATTCTAAACATGCAGTTGATCAGCCTCTTCTGAAAAAGACAACCTTCCCCAAAACTATAGGCTTATATCAAAGCTGCCTTTTATTTCAAAACTTTTACAGAAAGTTGTTGCCAAGCAGCTCACTGCTGTCCTGACTGAACACAACATTTTAGATAAATTTCAATCTGGTTTCCATAGGAAGCGTTCCACTAAAACAGCTCTTTTCAGGGTCTCCAATGACACGATGTCTCCTGATGTGAGTGAATGTTCTGTGTTGGTGCTGCTGGATCTTAGTGCAGCTTTGATACTGTAGATCACAGTATCCTGACTGAAAGGCTTCGGCAGTGGGTGGGTGTCTCTGGGAGTGCCCTGGACTGGTTCTCCTCCTATCTATCGGATAGGTGTTTTTCTCTGTCGCTTGGTCCCTAAAGGTCTGAAACTACTGCTCTTTCGTGTGGTGTGCCTCAGGCTTCTGTCTTGGGCCCTATATTATTTTCTTTGTATATGCTTCCCTTAGGTCATATCATTAGCACATTTAATGGTACCGCTTGTCACTGTTATGCTACTGATATCTAGCTGTATATCTCTTTAATGCCTGATGAGAACGACAAACTCTTGGTTTTGCATCTTATCTTCTTTACATTTGCTTCCCATCAGGTTCAGAATTGATTTTAAGGTTCTGGTTTTCACATATAGAGCCCTGCATGGTCAGGCAACTGAGTAAATCTCCGACCTCCTCCACCCTTGTATCACCAGTAGGTCACTCAGATCTTCTGACCAGGGCTTACTGGTTGTCCCTCGCGTTTGACTGAAAACAGAAGGTGATAGTGCCTTTGATGTGATGGCTCCGACACTGTGGAACGCTTTCCTATAGAATATATATGTATATATATGTCCTGCGGTCTCTGTTGACAACTTTAAAAAGCAGCTGAAGACTCTCCTAGTCTTTCCACGTGCTGTCTAGTGTTTGTAATCTTGTGTGCTTTTAAGGTTTGTTGTTGCTTATGTTTCATTTTTATTTTTGGATTATTTTTATTTTTTCTTATGGTTCTACTGCCTATGTTTTATTCTTGTTTCTCTTACTGTTTTTCTGGTTGTGTTTTTTTTGTAATTTTACTGTTGTAAAGCCCTTTGACCTTGTTTTGTGAAAGGTGCTATACTAAATTAACTTTACTCACTTACTTTAAAACAATATAATGTTGAATCTTACTCAGGGCTAATTCCCAGAAACAATACGGACATGACCTCTGGTTCCCAACCTTTTTGCCTTGTGACCCTTAAAACAAAGTTACGTCCTCTGGCACCTTGTCATCACAGTCTACTTACATCTACAGGTTGTGACCAGGTCACCCTAAGAATTTCTCCATATCTCTGTGTTTTATTGTTTTACTGCATTACTTTTTAGATATCCAAAGAGGTAAAATTATTTAGTAATTCATTAGAAAAATACCCCATAGTGACCCTTCAGATTTACCTAGTGTCTGGAACCACTGTCCTAAATGTTAGTTACAGCCCTGCTCAAACACACAGATGATCATGCAACTCCTCAATCATCAGTGTCAGACCATTACTTACTAAATGTTCACCCAGCTCTTCTTTGATATGTCAGTGGAGTTCTGCATGAATCATCAGTGAAACAATGAATCAATTTCCAGATAGTATTGTGTCAAAGTATTTACCAACACTCACCAGATCATCCCTTCTGGCCACTGGTAACATTATGGCCTGCATTTGCTGAAACAGCAACAGAAACTACTAATTACTAAAATTGATAGAATTCTAAAACTGTCCAAGTTGTGTAAAAGTTATTCATATATTCTGAATACAAAGATAAAGCGCAGAACAAATGGTTTCAATTAATTTTTTGTTTAAAACTATGCTTGTAGATCAGATTGTGTGGCTGCAGTTAAAGCAGCCATACTGTATTTCTCCAACGCTACAGTGAAGCAGAGTTAATTCCCTTTACAGTCACGGGGGTTTTGACAAAAGTAATCCAAAATTATCAAGTAGATCCTGCAGAAAAAACCTCAGCTCTCTTTGAAATCCATAAAGTTTTGTATTTCGTCTGGAGTTTGGCCCTTTCACTCTGCTTTTCTATAATTGAAGCACATAAATAATTGTACAGACAGAAAGAGAGATTATAATGAATAATTCTGGTTCAGATGTGAAGCAGTTTCGTCTTGTCCCCGTTGCTGTTGTCATGTGAAAATGAATAAATGGATGTTTGGGGGAGCTACTGAGCTGTATTGAATGTGACAATGCAGTAAGCGCTTTTGTCTTTGTCTTCCCTGTCTGCCAGACGTTCTACTGCTGCCTCCCCTGACTGACAAAACGGGACACCAGGCAAAGTTCGACAACAGGTAGCGGTTAATACATTAATCTCAACTGGGCTTCAACACTACCTGTTTCCGTTTCACGTAATCTTTTGGTGGGGGAGGGGATGTCTTTACCTTTTGTGCACTGAGCATCTGTAATGTGCTGCAAATATTGTACGGCATGCAGGTATAGAGAAAAATATAACAATGGACAAATGGTATAAATGTAATTACATATATGTACAGTCATTTTTAAAAAGAGTTGATAAATATTGACAGCAATATTTATACAGACAGTATATTTGAATATGTAATGTATCTGAACAATGTAACTATATGACTATATGTATTATGTCTGTCGTCAGTGATGACTGATTCAGTGTATTATAATATCACTTTTCACTCAGTTTGAATGTTAACCTCTAAATATATCACCACTTTTTCTTTCTTAAAGTTCAAAGTAATTTGTGAGAAAATATTGCGCCGAGTAGGAGAGAACAAAAATTACCGATACAAAATAGGTGAGAAAAGTGGAGGATTTGTATTGAGATGATGCAAATTAGCTCAAACACAAGACATGAAAGAGGCAGTTTTTTTTAAATTTAGTTTTAAGAAAGGGATCCATTTCATAAGCAGCTGTCTGTAATTTAGCCTGGAACTGTATTAGCTTAGCTTCTCATCACGCTGTCTAAAATGCATTAGCATCTAAAATGGGAACTATAATCTGCTGTTTTAGCGGAGCAGATGAAATGTGGTGTCTTGCATTATAGTCTTGCCTCAGATAATCTGGTTTTTGTGTAAATATTTTCACACAAACTGCCATCTCAGTTCTAACCATAAATACTCATACATAAGATCTCATATATTATAAATGGAACTAATTTCACCTCTGTCACTGAACAGTTACAAGGTGATTTTAAAAAGATTTTTCTTTACTATTGAATATTCAAATATGAAAGCTACATAATGTATCAACAATCTCTAGAAGGTTTCTTAAAGTGCCAGACAAATCTCTGCTTTAGAAGATCAACTTGAGTCAATGAATGTCAAACATGCAACTCACATTATTCACTTCAGGGTTACTCAGAGAGCCGCTTTATATGACCATGAAAACCATATATCTCCAGGTATGTATCTTCCTTCACAGAGGAATTTCACAGGTGTGAATAATAAAATAAATTCCTTAGGCTAAATTCCATTTAGCTGCTTCAGTTTCAGGGTCCTCGTATTGTGCATGCTGGCTTGTTGATATTAGACATGTTAAACAGTTATTGTAACATGTTTAACAACATATGAAAGGTAAAGAAAAGAGAGGGGGGAAAAAACAACATCCCCTCCAGCCACATAGAGCTTTACCCAGTAAATATTAAGCATTAAAGGATCAGTGTGTAAGATTTAGTGGGATCTATTGGCAGAATTTGGAATATAATATTCATAAGCATGTTTTCATTAGTGTATAAACACCAGCAAATGAGAATCGTTGTGGTTTTGTTACCTTAGAATAAGAATACCTTAGAATATCTACAGAAGGAGCGGGTCTTCTTCCACAGAGGTCGCCATGTTGCACCGCCATGTTTCAACAGTAGCCCATAACGGACAAACCAAACACTGGGTATAGATAGGGCCTTTCGCGTTTTTCGCAACCGTAGGTTCTCCTACATGCTTGGAAAGGGAGGGTGAGGCGTGGGGTATTCAGCTGGTTGCAATTTGCAACCTCACCACTAGATGCCACTAAATCCATCACACTGGTTTAAGTAGTGACGTTAAGACAGAGAATGTGTTTTCTTTTCGGATAAGAGAAGAAAGAAAATGTCATCAAATTTGAAAGTTTCTCTTTCAAGGCATATCTGATTTTTCAAAGCCGTCCAGCCAAGAAGAACGACAACATCAGTTGTTTTACCCAGTGCCTCCCAAATGACATGTTTATGTTCAAGTGACAGATTACTTTGCCCCTTTTAACGTAGTAATTATGACAGGAACAAGGGAGGAAGTAAAGTGACAGTTATAGAGTGCATGAGTCAACAAAACTTCAGACTTAAACACGGGAGGCGGCTGCTTTTTGTTTCCTGTTTTCAACCCTCAGTCAGGATTTTGTTTTTTTAAATGCGTGACCACAATCGCTCCTTAACCTTAACAACCATGTGTTATTACTGTAACAATGATGACGAAGCTCCCCAAACCTTAATGAAGTACTCATCTGAACTCAAACCACAATGTTTCTCTAAACTTAACTAAGCCCTTATTCTATACCAAACCATATTCTTTCCATAAAAATAGTTTTTATACCTAAACCTAACCAAACCTTGACAATAGTGTTGTCACATCATAAAACTATTTTATTTTGGGTTTGAAATGGTATGTCACTGTTTCACTGTAGACACCTCAGCTGTTTCCCAGAGACTGAGAATTAGCTTTTTTGTTGTTGTTGTTGTTGCTATAACTAGCTGCAACTGTAAAACTGATAACTTATGTTCTCAGAAACCCACAAAATTATAAAAGTTGGTTCTGTTTCAAACTAATAATCAAGTTGATTCGAAACTTAATTTGTAGATCTTTATCCTGAAACTCTGCAGTTGAGTGTGTGAGGCCAACATCTATCACATAGATGACGTATCAGAAAATACGTTTTTGAAGTTAAAGTTTGGAGTAGTCTAATCTGTGTATAACTTTCAACTGGATTTGACCATGCTTGGCATCAACAGCATTGTTATGAATGTGTCCCAAGCTATATCCATACATCAGTTAATATCTTTACATCCAATCTACACTTTCTTTATAGCCTCGTTAGAGGGCTGGTTAAACTTTGAAAAGCACTGTAAAAACAAGAGGTCTGAACAGGGCTGATTTTCTGAACAATGGACATACGTGGTTTTAACAGGACAGTAATGATTAACAAAATAGAGAAAACTACAGTAAAAAAAAAAATCAAGTCATTTTCTAATAAAATGTTTATTGTTACCTTTGTATTATTTTCTGTATACAAGAATGTGTAACAAAAGCCAAATAAGCAATCCATTTTAGTCTTTTAAAAATGGTAAGGCATGTCTGCTTGTATAACCATCAACTTTAGTTCCCCCAAAACACTTTGAACAACGTGCACTGACAGGCTCCCAAAATCTTAAAGTACTCCTTAGTTATCTGATTTTGCAAATCACAACAGTACCACACTCACAGCAAATGTTTTAGCAAAAGTGTAGCAAACGATTAACATCAAAATGGTGAAGACCTTGCATAACACATTTTGTTCTAAACATTCTGTAAAAAACTTCAGTCAACCACGACTTTACTCTTTTTTTTTTTCAGTTTTTCAAATGCCAAAGGGAATGAACGAGGCAAAATAAATAAATGTGGCTCACAAATTAAGTTAAGCACTGAAGCATCTCAGACAGTGATACTGTATATCTGACCAGGGTAACGTAGCTTGTCAGGAGAGAGGGAGGTATACACAAGCCAGTGGAAAATGCCACATTCTTCTCGTCGTAATGAGAGAAGACTGTTGTTTGTAGCGATACAAGCTCTTTGGAAAAATTCGACCTACTTCTGAAAAAGTCTTTCCTTAATTCACTTTCTTTACTGTATTTCAGGAGCACCAGTAAAGACCTGTCTTATCCTCTCTTATCCAAAACTCTTGTTGTTGCAATCACGGATCTTGTAGAGGCGCTTGTGGGTGCATTGGACCTCTGTGTGGCTGCAGATGCTTACTGAGTTTTTACACTTTGCAACATGCAGTTGTTAAGCCTCAGTGAGGCGGCAGCAGCGCCAAAGCTTTAAACAATGCCAGTATCTGAAGCCACACGGCTAGCCTCCTGCCTTATTATCAAACACACGCTGTACTGATTGTTCCGCCTCACTTCCGATCCTCACTCAGAAATATCTGCTGCCACACAATTATTTTTAATACTTGAAAACAGAATTTAGATGGTTGTGTTTGACTGCAGTGATATATAACCCACTAAATTGCACTAATCAACTCTTTTCTCTTCCTGTTGTATATTTATTTCATTTCCCACTTACAGGATCACCAAAGCACAAAGATCATCTGAATGCAACTCAGCCACTACCCAAGTGAATCCAGTTTTAGGGAACAATTTGATGCTGCTATCCAGGACTGTACTCCTGGGTGGGGAGATCCTAACAGATCAGGAAAACTGCAGCTGCACATCAGGCCTGACAGCCAGTTACTTTATTGGTATTTTATTCAA
Organism: Coreoperca whiteheadi; assembly: GCA_011952105.1. NCBI lineage: Eukaryota > Metazoa > Chordata > Actinopteri > Centrarchiformes > Sinipercidae > Coreoperca > Coreoperca whiteheadi. Next base: position 13,039,682 of record CM022485.1, read on the forward strand.
CATTCAGCACAATAAATAGTTACTGGTGGATGTCCATCCTGTCTAACTACCGCTCATCTGAAACAGCATCACTTGGTGCTTTTGCTAATTAAGTGGATTCAGATCGGGATCCTTTTTACTTATTTATTTTTTTACCTCTGCCAAACACAGTTAGATGTTGGGCTCTCTGTGCTCGTGTCAAGATAGCATTATTCCTGCAGAGGACACACGAGTGATCCAAAATATCCAAGAAAAAAGTGCGATAGAGTGTCACCCATGAAACTTCTGCATAAACAGCTGCGTAAACACTAATCTAGATTTTGAGAGGTGGGTAAACTGTTTTTACTTTCCACTTATACAGGCTTTGACCTCGAAAGGGCTCAACAGGCTCGCTCAGTCACCCCTGCAGTATGCACTGATAATTACATGTACGGATTCGGGCCAATCAGAATGGATTCACTGACCCAGATCTTAAAAATGCTCATTGCATTATAACAAAGCATCCACTTTCGTATAGTGACTGAAAGAGCAACAGGACCAATGAGAGGAATATGCTGAGATGAAGATGGCCACCTCTCCCTCTTGCTCCAGTGTCACCATGTAGTGGTATATGTGGATGGATTAAATGCATACACTTTTTAGCTCTTTCCAGCCCTCAGTTTATGACAGCGACCTATGGGTGGGAGGTGAAGAGGTTTCCCGCTGGAGACTACTTCTCTGCAGATTATTTTCATGTTGGTCATGTCCTGATGCTGCCGTCTGGCTTTGCTGGTGAGTACCTGTTTTCTGTGTTCCCTTCCATTCCTAACACCTTCTTGGCTTCCTCTTAGCTACCTGGACTGTGTGTCGTTTATTATTTTATTACTGCTGACCTGGTTTCCTCCTTGTCAGTGACTGTGTCTCAGCTGTGATACTGGTATTTATATTTTGATAGTGATGTTTCTCATGTTATCTTTATACTAGTACCACTCGAGTCAAGTTTTCATCCAAATACAGAGCACATCTTAACTGGACTTCCAGAAAATCAGCAAAAGAAAATGCAAAATACTGCATATTTCCATCCACTTATGTCATGTGAATATTAGAAATTTGGTGCATTGAGAAATAGTTGCAGCGCTAAATCTTCAGTCCCGTACCATTAAACTATTGCAAAAGAAGAGGGCACAACAAGAGATAACTTAATCAACAGAGGGACACTCAACCCTCAAACGATGGAAAACATGATGGAAATATGACATTTGTGTTTGTTTCATGTATTCATTTAAGGAAGGTTAAATTCCCCTCATCACTCCACACAGATATGATGTTTTTGTTGGCCGCCTTTTTTGTCTCTTCAGTTGAGTGGAAGCTGCAGTTGATGTTTAAGTCACATACTTCATGTACGTCATGATTTATTCCCACTCCTGTTTTTATGCGCAAATTGATAATTTACACAAATCCAGGTTGATGGAAAGCATGCGTTTGCATTAATTTGCTACACTGGACAGTTGACATTGGGGAGGACCTTATGTTATTCGGGTAACTGTTGTCTTTCCTCGGGCTTTGGTTGGACAGAGGCCTGTTGCATTCCACAATTAAGGTGTACACATCAGTGATTTAATTGTACTATGCTAGTTTTGGTGGGAGGCTGCTGTTCAGTCACCTTCTTCTAAAGCGGTTTCTGCAGGGACTGAGGCAACAAAGGTCACGTGTTTTTCCATCGGTTCTGCAGTGGGAGCTTCCTGTGGTCTTTGAGTCATGAGTCCGCTGAGGAGAGATTTCCCTTAAGGTGCTGTCTGTGAAGACAGCCATGTCGCTGGTGCAAACTTTGGCAATGTGGATATCAGTCTACTTGTTTGCTCATGTAAAAAGGGACCACAGAAGCACTGTACTTCACCCATCATTTGTGCCAAAGAACATCAGATATTTTTTTCAGGTCTCGGACGAAGTGCTATTTTCACTCTCCCCTCATGCTGGTAAACAGGGATGGGACACTTATGTCCCATGCTTGCTTTAGTATGCTACGTGAAACATGCGGCCTCTTTGAGATGCTCACTGCAGCTGTTAATTTGTTATAGCAATGGGTTTGGGGGAAGATCCCTGTTGAAAGAAGAGATGTGCTTATTGGCTATGTGAAAGCATTTCAGGGCTAATGGGATCCTCCAGGCACACTCCAGCATGAGGGTGGCTGCCTCAACTGCCCTCTTTTGTGGACAGTGAATATTTGCCCGTTTGTTTATTTTGTACAGTATGCCCGCAACATTTCTGGCACCTGGCTTTTATGTGTGACCAGAGGTCACGGCCATCGAGTTGTTGGTGGAGTGCAAGCTATTGGTTTTTCTCCCTGAGCCTCTCTAGAGCCTGTTAGAGGTCGAAGCCTGCAGGAGATAGAATGAAGGTTTTGAATAGTAACCCTAGTTTTAAGAGTAGTCAGAGCCCTCTCACCATGGCACCTGGCCTCTTTTTGAGTGGCTGACTTTGTACATGCCTGTTAAGAAAACATGACCACTTCTATAACCTGTAGCCTGTAGGGTGGTGGTGGGTCTGTTCTGATTGGCCAAACAAGAAGGTGCTCCGATGTAAGCAGTTAAGCCTGCAGAGCCTGTCGGAGGGATGTGTGTGAGCTCACAGGACTAGGGTTAAAAGTGTAACCTTCGATATATGTAATATAAACCAAGGATGAAAACATACAAAATAAATCATAATCATGAATAATGAAAGCATGGGAGCCAAGAATATAAATGAAAATGTCATTAACATATACCTAATATCACTAATATACTCTAAGTCCTCTGAGAAATAAAAAGGAAATGTGAACTGTTTAAGTGCATGTTAAAGTGCCCAAACAGAAGAGAGTAAATCAGGTAACTGAATATTGTTAGCAGGCAATAGTAGTATAATGGCTTAGTGTTGTTGTGAAAACTTTTTTTTTTCATTTTACAGGTGATCAAATAACTTGTAAAAACAAATAATACATTTATAAAAAAAATGTAGCCATTAACTAAACCAGTAAGATTACATTACAGTACCTTCCAGTGAAATACATACTGCAACTGTTTTATAAGTACAATACAATCAGTTAAATGATTGGAAAATATAGATCTTCTTTCTCTAAGGGGTGGATGTTTCCTGTAGCTTTATAAACTTGTTTTTAAACTTATAAACTGAAGCCAACAAAAATAATCTGTGCAAATTAGTTCTCTTAGTGCAGTACATTAGCACTCTCTTAGAGATAATCAAATGTGCAACTATAAAGTGGCTGTAAGAACTGCTGCTTCCTGAAGCCACACTGATATGACCAGATGGGAAACCAGGTGAACTGCTAGCACTGTACAATCCAGTACCAACCAATCCAAAACTGTGTAGCCTGCATAAACAAAAAAAAGTTTGTCGTCAGTTATCATTTCCGCGCATGCACACAGTAAGACTTTCTCCTTTTGTCTGAGGGGGACAGGACTAATAGGATAAAATAGGTGTTGTCTTGTTTTCACAACTTCATCATACAAAGGATATCTGAAAAATCAGATCAGATGGTTTTCACTGTCATAAGAGAAGCATGTTTTTCAAAACCCCCTTTAAAATAATGAGAAAACACACCATTTTCTTTTTTTCAGAGATGTTGAAGCTGGTTCAGTGATGGCACCGAGCATTCTTTGGGGGACGAGCAGGATGCAGCACTGCACTCACTTCCAGTCCTACCATACCACATAGTAAGCCATTCTTGACAGGTTTCCAGGAGGTTCTACATGTCCAGTGAGGGAACAGCAGTAGAACTTGCTGTTACGTATACTGTACGCGACAGTATAAAAGTCAGTGATCAGGCCACGCTCATGTATTATCTCCATTGAGTCTGCATTGCCCAGAGTGGGAGAGTGAGGGCCACCATCACCAACAGTAGGGAGGGTCCGCGGGAAAGTGACTTGCCTGCGGCTGCTGCTGCTGCACGTTCATCACTTCTGTCAGCTCCGATCACAGGAGCCTCTGTTCCAACAAAAACAAACTCTGTTGTGCAGCCGTCGGAGCAGCCGCTGCCACTGCCAGAACTACTGCCCTCGTCACCTGCAGCAACAAAATCACACAAATTAAAGAGGCCATATTATGCTCATTTTCAGGTTCACACTTTTATATGGAGGTCCTACTAGAATAGGTTTACATGCTTTAGTGTTCAAAAAAAACATTGTTTTTCATATTGTACATTGCTGTAGAACACTCCATTTTACTTCCATAAAAAGCCCTGTCTGCTTTGATTGGTTAGTTGGCCCTTTCTGTTGTGATTGGTCATCCACTTCGAGCATAGGTCGGAAAAGTCCCACAGTCACTAATTAACTATTTTTCTTAGCTAAGCGATAGCATCATTTTCCAAATACACTCCAGCACGTACATCAGTAAGTGATCACATCATCACCGTCATAATGCTGTTAGGCTGCCGTCTTCAGTTCAGTAATAGCTTTATTAAATCGCTGGTTACGCCTGTTCCATTCACTTTTAGTACAAAACTAGGCTGTTGCTTACTGTTTGTAAGGGTTATAGCTCAACAGCAAACTACTTGCAACAGAGTAATCACATCATGATTGTTTCTGTGGCTTTTCTGTTCTTTTAATGAGCTTTTAACAAGGAAGTCAAGTATTATTTAGCCTGCACATGTGAGATATTAACCTATGCAACAATTTTAGTTTCTCCAGCACTAGGTTTCAGATGTTGAAGAAGACCCCATGTCTAAAAAGGAAAAACAAACATGACAGCAACAAAAATGGAGCAGAGGTACAAAATTTAGTGGCAGTAGTCATGCAGCCACACGTTTCATTTGAAGCTCAGACACCGGAACATCCTGCGGAGCTGTATAATGAATTGCTATGTGAGTGACACCCGAGATCTTATTTCAGTAATAACAGTTTATATTTCTGCATGTTTTTTGTTTTTTTTGTGTGTGTGTGTGTGTGTGTGTGTGTAGTGTGGTCCAAGTCAAAACCAACATGCAGTCACAGAAATCAATAGAGAAATGTTTCTCTCTTAATTTGCTTCAATTGATTATTACCTTGTCTCTACCTGCACTTCCAAACACCTGACAGATTGGAGAACTTACTAGAGTCCTGGAAGTAGATGTCATTTCCATTGTAGGCATTCTTTAGCTTGTTGGTCATGACACGTAACGCCATGATCTGCTGTCGTATCAGTGTGTCAGGCCGGGTGATATCCACATCCACTTCTGGGTTGTTCACCTGATTGGTTAGACCTTCCTTCACCACTTCAGGGAAATATCTGGACACAATGGCACACCATAAACTTGAATCACACCTGGAAGCACTTTTAAAATGGGCCTTTATAGCAATATTTTCTAGATGCATAACACAACTTCTGGTTGCCATACCATAGGGTTTAGTAGATAACAATGTTGTCCATATTTGCTTGATTTCACTATAGTTTGTGAGAAATAAAAGTAGTTCAGTCTCTACAAATCATTTAAATGAAGTTATGAAGCGGCATCAGTGACACTGAATAAGAGGCTGTCTGCTGTATGGTGGCTGACAGAGCTCAACACAGTGAAACCTCTTCACCACTTTGACGACACATACCTTACATTTAGAACAACAAATAGCTGCAAATGAATAAAATGTGCTTAATCATGCTACATATCTGTGGTGAAATTGCGGCATATATCTTGTCAAAGCAGTGAAGATTTCTTCTTCATTTGCTTGTGTTTTGTTCACTTATATGTGTTTTCTTAAATTTGTTGTGCATTGAGCTCTCTCTGCTGCCAAAGCAATCTGGTCAAATTACAGAGGGGATCCAGTTGTTGACATTTGCCAGTGTGGCTGCAGTGTCACCCACTTGTGCAGCCATTGTGTACATCTTTCACTTACTGAAATGTTTTTGACAAGCACTTTGCATCCTTGCTTTCTCCACAACACCAAACATAGATCATCTCTAGAAATTGTGGAGCATCTCATGATCTTCAGAAACAGGCAGAGAACTCAGAAAGAGTAGCTCTTATAATTCTTTCTAATTTCAGTTGCTCTACTTTGTAACGGCAGCTGCTTAAATCAGACAAAACATAAGTGTGTAATCAGGCTTAATAGTCTATTTCATGTTGGGAGTGGTGGCACTTTGCTACAGAGAGCCCTTAACATGCCTGATGCCCATAAATGACTAGGTTTTTTTTTCCAAAAACAATTTAACTGCTGTGCAATGAAAATATTGTCCTGCCTGAGAAAGGCAACATGTGCTCACAAGGAAGGAGTGTATCATTGAATTGCTGTAGTAATTGCAGTCTTGTTTATGTTTTATAATTGTTGTGCATGTGTGTTACCATTTAACCATTAATTTTGTATTTCATTTCATAAGTTTTACACAAACTGAAGTGTGCATAACTTGTGTTTAAGTAACAGGAGAGTCAGAAGACTGAGTGTTACTGATATTATATTATTTCAGGGCAATCAATTTATCTACCAGAATTAGAGCTATGGTTAAAAATGGTACTGGCACAAACAAGAGAATTAACATGTCTTTTATTGGACCATCTGGTGGTTTTGTTACTTGGAGGGGGCCAGATTGATGGGGTGATATATTTTCTCTGCCAGAATCTCTGGTTCACGGTCAGAGAAAACAACTCACTGTCCAATCTACTGTACGGTGTGGCAATACTCTACACACTGCAGTGGTGATAAGAGGTGTTGGAAACTCCACAGTCCTCTGAGTATTATAGCCTCAGAGCTTAGAAGTTCTCCATAAGCACTAACCATTGTACTTACAGAGTGAGAGTTAATCTGGGATCACAGTATGGTTATTTTAATCCCTTGCAGGCAAAATATGATAACCGTAGAGTGGGGTGACATTTCTGTGGTTATAAAGAGTAGCGGAAGTCCTCACCTGCCCTTAGTGTGGCTGTTCCAGCACTGCTCCTCGTCAGACTCTGTCAGCTTGCCCCTGGCACAGATGTCATCTGGAAGGTTGGACCAGAACCTCTTAGACTCCTTTAACTTCTCTTTGATGTCAATCACCTACCATGGTCCAAACCAGAGGAAATAGAGATATTAGGGTCGGTAATTTTGTATTTCAAAGGCTGAGAAGTGAATCGACTGTCGTGCTTAATAGTAACAAAAAATGTACACTCAATTTATGTAGTTCCAGTGGTGAAAGAAGTATTTAAGTAAAAGTACATAAGTATACACAGCAAAATCGCACTATGCAAAATGGCCCTTTTTTCTGTTAAATTACTGAGCCTTCAAGGTCCCTAAAGATTATATATTGTTTTTATCTTAAGCGCACAAGATAATAATTTGTAGACACAAGTTATTATTGCGTGTAACAAGATAAAAACTTTTTTTTTTCCCCGGGACTTAGGAGGCTCAAATATGATCTCACGTATATCCCAGCATAGCCTGGCACAACTCCAACCTTAGTCGGTCTAATCACAAACATAACTGAAAGAAACCTGTGAATGTCTGTTGGGCCTATAAATCTAGAACAATGCATCATATTTAATAAGTAGATCAAATGTTTTCTATGTAAAATCTAAGTAACTACTAACTAAAGCAGTTAAATAAATGTAGTTAAGTAGCAAGTACAATATTTCCCTCTGAAATGCGGTGGAGAAGTATAAAGTAGCATATACTTAAAGGTCCAGTGTGTAACATTTAGGCTTTTTGCATTGTTCGCAACCCTAGATTTTCCAGCGCGCTTGGAAAGGGAGGGTGAGGCGAGGGGTATTTAATTGGTTGCAATCTGCAACCTCACCACTAGATGCCACTAAATCCTATACACTGGTTGTTTAAGTAAATGTATGTTTCTTTTCAGATAAGAGAAGGAAGAAAATGTCATCAAATTTGAAAAGCTCTCTTTTAAAGCATATCTGATTTTTCCAGACCGTCCTTTTTCGTTGAAGTTTCTCCTACACGCTTGGATGGGGAGGGTGATGCAAGTGATATTCAAATAGTTGCAAACTGCAATTTCACAGCTAGATGCCACTAAATCCTACACACTGGGCCTTTAAGTAAACTACAAGTATGTCAAAAATGCACTTAAGTACAGTACTTGAGTAAATACACGCATGCATGTATTTTTTCAGAATTACATTAATTCCACTACTTTCAGTTAACTTCAAAATATTCAAAGAGAGTTTGAGAATTTGTTATCGACTTTACTATGAATAAAAAAACTACGTGCTGTAGAAATAAAAAAAGATAAAAAGAAACCTGAATACAATTGACTCCAATAGTTACATCTCTGTATTACAGAGTGATTTTAAACATTCATGTGTAGTAGCACAACCCCTTCTGTTCATTATTCCATCAGGAGAGAAGTACTTTTGGACTGCCCAGGGTTCTTTTTCTGTCCATTGTGCTTCTTATCCACTTCCATCCATATTGTGTTCATCTCTGATTCATAGAAGACAGACTTGGGGTTTCGCATTTGATATTTGGAAGGAGCGGTCACCCCCGACTGATTCCATCTGGACTCAGCAAGAAGTTTGAGCGGGTGACCAGCAAACAGACAGGAAAAAAGGCACGAGGACTCATCATGGTCAGAAGCACACTGTGTTGCTTTTGTCATTTCGATATTGTTGGTAACAATCATGAAGTCAGAGAACACAAAAGCCTAACAAATCTGAATATAAGGGGTAAGGTCTTTATTAAGGTATACTGTATACCAATCATTCAAATTTATAATAAGGCACCATATGCATAAATATGTTAGAACATGTTTACTTTTTTCATAATATAAACAAACTCAAGTTAAGGGAAAGTCTGGATTCTGGAGAATGATTGTCGATATTTGAAGTCAACAGCCAAACAAATACACCCCTCCCTTCAGTGGTCCTTCAGAAACTCCGCCCCCCAAATTCATGGATGCACATTGCCGAGCAAGCACACTAACGGGAATATATACAGGAATCCAAAGCATCTGCTCCCCGAGGGTAAGTTATCTTCAGTAAGGGGAAGCAATTTTTATCGCTATGAAAATACAGGTGGCATGTATTTTTTTGTAGTACTGTAGCAAGTGTGACAATAAGCCTGTCAATATTTAAATAGGTATTGAAACCAAATACTTCTCTAAGCCAAGGAGTAGCTTATCCTATGTATTGGTAACTTCAAAAGTAACAATAACTTATACTCTACCGTCAGTGATACATAGAGCAATGTTGTTTATTGCGAATTCTAAAAGAACAAGGAAGAAAATTACATGGCAGGGTTACATCTGTGGGCCGAGCCACTGTTGTTTGTGTCCCATTTATAGAGCCAGGGCTGTGTACAAACACCGTTTGATATTTTTTCCAGTGCACGCAGGACAGACAGCTAGCGGACCGTCAGGAGATATTCGCTGAATTTGGCAAAAAATTGTATTGATAAGAATCACTGACTACACCTATAAGCTTCTACCACCGGAGAGCAGGATGGCAAACAGTATTCAGCATGATCACTAGCTCACCCAGAAAGTTGTGAGATCCTATTCAAGATTTTTTAACTTAAAGGAATAGTTCAACATTTCGGGAAATACTGTATGCTTATTCACTTTCTTGCTGAGAGTTCGTTGGCAAGCAGTATTATGTCTGTTCTTTTAATGAAGCTACAGCTAGCCTAGCTCTGTCTAAATGTTAAGTGCCAGGCTGCAGTGACTTCTTGGATTCTCCGTTGGTTGCCTGGCAACACGACTCCAAGAAGTCAGTGATATCAGCCAAGAAATAGTCCAGCACATAACGCCATGTGAAGCCACAACTTGTCGCTGTACAGTTTTTGTTTGATTAACAAACAAGATATAACGCGTTAATTAATGAGCTTTAATGTTGCCGATAAGCAGCGATAACAGCTGCTGACTGTAGCTTCATATTTATTGTTCAGACAGTTGTATGAATCTTCTCATAACTGTTACGTATTATCAGTACAGAATAAACTACAGTGTATTTTTATTAATGATAAATAGTGTGCTCTTGTCAGATTTACACAAAATGTTTGAAATGTACAGATGCTTGACTGATATTCCAAGATAGATCGCAGGTGATCTTTGTATAAAAAACTCAAAACAAACAAAGAAATTCGATTGATTATATCCTGCATTCATAAAGCAAAACAAAGCCACAAACAGCCCTGTGTAAGACAGGTGATGTATTCATTGTGTGTGTGTGTGTATGTGTAGGTATGTGTGTGTGTTAAAATATATTTTGGCAAGATGGGTTGATGGGTCACGACCTTCTCTTTGAAATTCTATTGCTTTCAACAGCGTCGCAATTTTTTCTGTAAATTGTTTTGGACTTGAACCAATTTCAGCTGCTGAATTCTTCAAGGCTCTGAAAAGCATAGACTGCAAAATATCTGTCTCATACAATTTATACCCAAATATTTCAAAAACAACATCTGATTTAATGCAAAGCCCAATGCCTCTGTCTTTAATCTTAGTTATATTACAGTCGAGTAGACACAGTATACAAACAGATATAGTTTACCTAAACTTTAGAGACATAACCCTGTGATATTAATTGCCCTACTTGCTGCCCTGGCCATAATCTTTGACCCACACAGTTGAAGCAGTTGTTAAAACAGTTGTAGGCATAAAACTGTGGAAGTAACTCAGCGGACACAAAACAACATCTCCAAAAAATCTAAAACAAACGAGAAATTACACTCCTCCCACTTCTATCTCCAGAGCCTTTCATTTGTTAGTGAGGAGTGACTGACACGAGTTGACGCCTGTTACCTCAGACCTCTCTTCATTGGTTGAAAGGATTTTTCAAGAGAGAAAATATAGCTGCCACTGTATGTGAGATTCTGTATGCAATACATACAGTTTTTCCCTCCAGTTACTTATAAATAAATGTTGATCGATAAAATGTACCCACTGCTGCTTCAGTTAATATTTACCAATAACAACCCCAACTCAAGGTCTACTTACTGGCCTTTTCTAGAGCTATCCACCTTATGCGAGTTCAGTAGTGATAAAATATAAAACGCAAAGCTACAAAGTGGATCTTGAGTTGTGTTTGTTTTGTCTACTACTACTATTGCCGAGGTCAAGAACAAGCGTCGATGCTTAAAAGAACCCTTCACCCCAAAATCTGCATTTTTTGAATATAATGGGACTGTATGGCACTCGGCTTGTGGTGCACAAAGCGCCAAAAAAATACACTTGAAAAACTCAACAGCAATGTCTCTTTCCAGAAATCATGACCTGGTTATTCAAGATAATCCACAGACCTTGTTGTGAGCGGTTCCATGTAGGAACTATCGGTAGAAAGAAATAAGTTCCAACATGAAACTGCTCACAACAAATCTGTGGATTACCTTGAGTAACCGGATATCCTCAAAACTCGGCAACTCACACCAAAACAATCTAGATGGATAAATAGCACTACAGGTAAGAGGAAACATGTATTTTTTATTTAGGTGTGAACGGTCCCTATAAAATTAAAATTAATGACACATTCATAGAACACTTACTTTTGTCAATAATGCTATGAGCTGTATGTGTGAATCCAATTACGTTGTAAAATGCTTATGTATAATGTATGCATCAGCAATAATTCATTACTAAACCAGTACATAATAACAAAGCAGACAAGAGTTGAAACTACAGCAGAATTGTACATCAGATTTTGCTGCAGCAAAATTCTCTCAGTCAGACATACCGTTTTTGAATAGATGTGTTTAACACCTGCTCTTCTTATGTACTTTATAACACATGGTTACCCTTCTAGCAGTGACTAAGTCTATCACATGAATCTGTTTACATATTCTCCTTCTTTATTTTGTAGACTTTGCCAGCCCTGTTGCATATTTCAGACGCTACAGGGATTAATGAATGTTATCATTTACACACCCTGTTAGCAGATCAGGTTTCATACATTTTTCACTAGTGGCATCTTTTTACACATGCAGATATTAAACAGGAGCTAAAGTTCATCCCCAGGCATACACAGTTACCTCTAAGAAGTCTGACTTGTGATCTTAGCATAAACACGCTGTGCCTGTTAATAAAATAACGTTAATGATTCATTTTCATCAATGACTTGAAAGAGAATGTCTTCAACAAAGATTCACTCAAATGCACTCAACATATTCAGACTCTTGGAGCTTTAGGACACTTAGTTCAAGTACTACAGTAGGTTTGTAAATTAATTTTCTTACAGTTTTTTCTGTTCGTTAAACTGCACTTTGTAACATTTGCAATGCTTGTCAAGCTTTCCATTCTAACACTTTTACAGTTTACAGTGATAATGGTGGCAGATTAACAGGAAACTCTGAGAATTTCACACAGAGGCAAACAAAAGCAGCCTCTCATTTCTGACTGGCAACCCTCGATTTAGCGGCTGAAATGAGGACTGCTGCTAGCAGATTTTAACAGTTTTGGCTAGCTAGCTAATTACTAGTTTACATGGCCTCCGTGAGTTGGCGGAATACTCTCCAGCTGACTTTAAACGACTACCATGTAAATGGGTCCTACATATGCACACGATGGCTGCAGTTCATAAGGTACACGATATAATGCTAAAAGATCAAGGCTACATGTACTATACTAGGCAAAAAGTCAGAATCTTCTGCAGTCGATGATCCAAGAAAAATACGTAAAAACAAGGAGCAGCATTGCGTTTTTGCAAGATAGATAAAACTGTTTGTATTTTATACCATATTTGCTTTACATAAAAGGGTTTGAGGATGAGGACTGACTGTTGGGAAACGTGACACTATCACTGGTAACGAGTGTAAACCTCGTCAAACCAAAAAAAAAAATAAATAAAAGAGCAGACCACAACTGCTGACATTACCTTGAACTCTGATATACTGTTGCATCACCTGTCACCTCCGAGACAGCGGATGTTTCAGTCCTGAACACAGATTTTTCTAACGTAGCCTGATACCCTAAAAAATGTATGTAATTAGCTAATAAAATGCTCTTTGGCTTGGGAACTAACACTAGCTACTGTAGGTAGTGCGCTAGTTAGCATGGCATGCTAATGTTTGCAGTTTATGTTAGCGCAGACAAACACACTGCTTGATCCATTCCTTACACTTTTGATCCAAACTCTTAACATGCCAAATATCGCTCTTACCACCCGGCCTTTACTCACTACTAACTAAAAAATAGCTAGTTGGGGGATGGGATCAGTGACAGTGAGTTGTAATTGTGTTTTCACTAAGACCAAGAAAGTGGATCACATCACTCCGGTTCTGAGGTTGTTTTATAAAGCACTGAATGGTTTAGGGCCAAAGTAAATTTCTGATATTCTGCTACGTGATGAACCATCCAGACTTCTCAGGTCGTCTGGGACAGGTCTGCTTTCTGTGCCCACAGTCAAGACTAAACATGGAGAAGCAGCGTTCAGTTTTTATGCACCACATATCTTAAACGCACTCTCAGAAAACTGCAGGTCCGCTGAAACTCCATATTCTTTTAAATCAAGGCTGAAAACTTTTCTGTTTGCTGCTGCCTTTTATTAAATCAACTGATTCATTACTTACACTGCACTGTAACTTTTACTCCCCTGTTTTATCTTGTTTTTATTTTAACTCTTTAAGTGTATTTAAATTTCTTTTTATATTGCCCTATTTTGCTTTTATGTAAATAACTTTGAATTGCCTTGTTGGTGAACTGGGCTATACAAATAAACTTGCCTTGTCAAAAAGAACAAAACTTAAAATTTACAGTACTGTTATGCAGTAGATGTTGGGTTCAGAACTTTCTTTTTTATCGTGTCAAGTTCAGAGCTTTAGTCAGGTGCATCTAGGAGGGAGTTCAAATCTGTCATGTTAGCTGTCAATCATGGGTCCACTCTGTAGGTTGAGGCAGCATGCTTTGTGGTTGGTGATCAGTTCATGATGTGGGACAGTTGAGACAGGGCAGGAGCTATCAGATTAGCTCTTTCAAGCCTGAGGTAATTACCCATTGAGCAGCAACATTTCTTTATCTCGGCCTTGGCTACAGGCTACAGTACTGTGGATCATTCACTAAAGCCCTCGCTGAATGGGGTAAACACCTAACACAGTATAATTTAACTCTGCTTCTTGAGGGTGCCGAGAATTTGACAAGTTATGCAACTACTTCTCATTATGGTAAATATTTAACATTGTTACAGCCGCATGTGTCAGCTGTTGTTCTGAAAATGATCCCTCACTGAGATTCAAAAATTAATTTAGGAAAATTTAGGAAATATACAGGGCAACCTTGTGGTGATCTAATTAACACACTTGCACATTAATAAATGACCCCTCACCCCTTCCCCTAAACTCTATCCCACCTACCTGGCATCCTGGACTCTGAATCATGTCACATGTGAAATTGTTTCATTGGATTTAGGTATTTTTTTGGACTGTACCCATTTCTTTGACTTATGTTATTGGACTTCTTATAATGGATTTGCTACATTAGTATTGGATCCATTATAATCCTATTGTAGAATAATAATCCCACTTTCTGTACTTTGTATTTCTACGAACTGTTACAACTTTTTGTTCATGGTTGTTCAATTGGCACTTTCCCACCTACAGCTCCTACTGCACTCCTACTGCCGTCTGACAAGGAAAGATCTTAAATTTCTCCTTCAGAGTTTTTTCCCTTCTGTCCTAAGGTTTTTGGGGGATTTTATTTCCTGCTTTAATAGAGAGTTTATGCTGCTGTGGGCCTGGGAAGCCTGTTGAGACAATGTATGAGATGCTGGTCTAAAGAAACAAACTTGACCTGACTACAAATAAGTTGAGGCTATTCTGCCTTGAAGTGATTAAAAACACAGTATTTGGCTCCATAGGCAATGTGATAGTTTTCATTGGTAATGATATATACATCTTTAAAACCATTGGATATGTCCACTGTTATGCAAAGCCATGGCCACCAAAAAAACTTGTCTTTGATTGGCTAGCAGGCATCAAACCAACTAGACACCTCAATTATAGTTTCAGTTAACAATTTAAATGTTATTCCAAATTAGTGAAGCTAGATCATCAGACTGAACTGCCATTTCGTCACACTTAATTTAGCCTGATATTGAGTTTGTATTACCAAATGTCTTGTTGGTAGGGTGGTTATTTTATTTTATGCTAACCAATCAGTAGTGAGTGACTTATTTGCCCCAACAACGCCATTTTCAGTTGACGCCCAAGGTTCTGTGGAACAGTTAACCTTTTTGACGTATATCAAATAAATAGATAAAAGAGTTGTTTTTCTGTAAATTGACTTACGACTTCGCCAACTGGAAATTACAGTAAGTAGTATTCTGTGGCTCCACCTTGTTTCCGGTTTTATTTTATATTTTATGCATTCTGACTTACATACCTGATGGAGGCTGTTTAAGCTAAAACATACTTGTTTTTAACGTTACCATTTTCCATGCTGTTCTAAGTGCATTTTCATGTATTTGTTCTTTCTTTCAAGAATAAAAAATAAGCTAATTCATACACTCAGCACATTTGTTTGCTTCAATCCAGATTGTGGTCTTTGGCTTCTACAAAATTATGATTCAGATAACCACAAACAAAATAACCTTTTATGAAAACAAATCCTGTTTATTTATTCTTGACCCTCCAGTTAAAGTTGAAGCCCTCGTTAATCATTTAAAGTGCATGTTGACACCAGTAATAGCCAGAAGAAAAAAAAAAAAGCACACACATTTATAACTTGATAAGTGAACACACACGCACTCATGTACACACACACAAACCCAACGCACCACCCACCACCCCCCCCCCCCCCACCCCCACCCGCCCCCCCCCCGACACCAC
>CM022485.1:13055365-13222210 GCA_011952105.1 Coreoperca whiteheadi
TTGTTTCCCGCCTTTACACCTGTCCCTTTAACACGTATAAAAGGCAAAAAGAGACCGCACCTCCACCCCCCCCCCCCCCCCCCCCCCCCATCATGTCCTAGTTACACTGGGGATTTGGGAGAGTGCATACAGTGAAGCCTTGGGTCTTAACAGGACATGAAAGGGCCTGTACCAACAGGATGCCACTGCAGGAGACTGCCCTCACATTTGATGTGGTAATCCTGTCATGGCGACACCAAAGCTGGTTAGGTTTAACACATGCTGGTGTGGCTCTGATTCGTAATGGCCCACAGCATCCCGGCACTGACAACAAAATATGGATCAGATCAGAATGTGTTATTTTACCTCAACTATAAAATTTTAGCACAGTAATGTGATATTGATATGTTCCATTCTGACAGCCAAGTGTCTACAGACAGGAATATTTCAGGTGAACTGGAGCAATGAAGGAAGTATAACATTTCCAAACATAAATGTAAATAAATCCATTTATGTTTCATTTGGGAATTGATGCCTATGAAAGTATAATGCAGCAATCCCTGTGTGTAGAACATAATGTAAAGTCCACATAAACAGTGTCAAGAGTTCTATATCAGCACAGCCTATTCGACTGCACAACTTGTTTACTACAGTAAACAAGCACTTGTTCATAAATAAATGCAAACATACACACATAAACACACACACTGTACTGAGGGAGAACTGTGAAGACCAAAATCTAACCGCGAGTCCTTACATGAGCGCCCAGGGGCAGTGAGTCTGACTCAAGCTAGAATAGTTACTGCTTTCGCCGCATCTGTGCCACTCCTCATCTCACTGAAGACCAGAGTTCACTGCTGCAATGTTTTACAGAAACAGCTAAATAACTGATAATATCAACTCCAGGTTCATTGGTAGAAGAGACCGAGAACAGTGATAGATTTTTCTCAGTTCAACACATTATCCTGATTGTTTTCCAATTAAAGATTTTACACTCCGTTACCAGTTTATTAGGGATAGCTAGCTAAAACTGATGCTGCCTAATACAACGGTCGTGCAATAAATTATCAAGGTTATGTTTTGTGTTTGTTGCAACTGTTTTAGAGAGGTGCTGTAGGCTATGACTTTATAAACAGGACTGCAACTAGTGTTTAGTGATCTTTTGGAATATTGTTTGTCAGACTGGCAAGCCATTTAGCCTAATTTGACAAACAATATTCCGTAAGATCACTAGACACTAGTTGCGTTTTCCATATACAGTAATTGCACTTTTACTGGCAACAGTTCTGTTGAAGATACATACTGAAAATGTGACTATTGGATTTGGGTGAACTAATCCTTACATTTTAAAATACTTTGTGCTGACTCACTCAGCGTGCTTTGAGCTAAAAATACACTCAAACTAATAATGTGCATCCATAGTCTATACTATGAACACCACCAAATACCAAGCAGGACCTTGTGACAACATAAAATAGACAATATCCTGAAAACCTGCAGTTTCAGTAGCCAGAGTACAAAAAAACAAATGACTGCAGTTTTACCATTCTAATCTATTCCCTCCGTTCCTATGTGTGTACTGCCTGAATTAAAGATTTTATTCAAACAAATCTTTATGCCAACCCGCCTGATCCTGAGTTTGCTGAGTCTTGGAAATGGTGTCAAGTGGTTGTTGATCTATCGGAGCATGTGGGGCACCCTCCAGCAATGCATGTTAATGTAGGTCCAGTCACTTTAATTAGGAATTTCACAGGTCAGATCCACCTGCTTCCTTTTCAAATAAAATCCATACATACAGTTAACTCTAGATAGCAATAACCTTATTAAACATGGAGACAGTTAAGCAAATTGGAAAAAAAAAAATTACTTACAGTTATTATCTCAAGTCCAGCTTCTCATTATAATCTTTTATGATTGTTTGTTTTGTTGAGCTTTTGTCACGGCATATCACAAGTCCTTTCTTATATGAATGCTCAAGTATGTGCGCATAATTTCTGCCTATCTTCAAACTGCCTGGTTGTCACTGTGAAGAGTTGTATACAGAGTGGTAGGGGAGCTTTAGCTCACTGAAGCAAGGATTAAACACTGTGATTGGCCCCTGCTTACGTCTCCGTTAACAACAGTGATTCTTAGCCCAAGAACACACATGGGCCATTAACAAAGCCTATCTTAATCAATTTCACAAAAACAATGTGATCCCACTATGACTCACTGGGTTTGAGGAGAAAGCACTAATCGCAACCAAGGCACGCACCACCAGCTTGTCAGTCCTGTCAAATGACTCATATAACACCCGATTTCGGGAAGAAGGAATAATAATTAAAAATAAAAATAAAACAAAAACAAAAACATGTTTTAATATAAGCCCGAATGAAAACAGCAGATGGCAAAGATGTGAAATTAAAGCAACATTTACAAAAAAGGTTGGTTAAAAAAGAAAAAAGATGAATGTTTAATTAAAGGAAGATACTGGGGCACAACTCTACCTTCACTCCACAGTCCATGGGCCCTAATAGATAAAGCCCAGTGCCCCCTGATCTGAGTCTAGACAGCGGAACAGCCAAGTGGGCCTTGCAAAACTCTCTCAAGGTGTGTTCAGGCTCATGTTGATTTAAAAGCCCAGGACGTGGTTTAAATACTAACATTAGAATTAAAATCAATAGCCTACAGATTTTCAGAGGAAGCCAGTGTCGGAAGGCCAAAATAGAGATAATGTGTTTCCTCATTCTAGAGCCAGTGAGTCCGGTTGCGGGTTTTTCCAATTATAGCTACAATCTAGGAATATTTCATTACCTTAAAATATCAACACAGTAACAATAATCTGGACAGGCAACATACAGTATGATTGTGTCCTGAAGGTTTGAAATTAAAATCAATGCCTTTAAAAAGGCCCTCAAAGCATATTTTATGAACCAGTTTTGCACCACAATATGTTTTAAGGTCCTGCATGGACACAGACTTTCCACCAATTTTAGGACAGTGTTGGTTATTTCACAAGGGATGTGTGTATTTGTGTTTTAGTCTGGGCCCTTCTCATTGGTTTGAGGTGGGTCAGGCTCAGTTAGAAAAAGATGATGTCACTTACTTCAGTGCACCAATCAGAATTTTGCGACATTTGAATTAAAATGTGATGGCTGTAATCAAATCTGAACAAACCACACACACAGTTCTATGAAGTAGATTACCTGAGTTTTTTAGGGTTAAACTTTTAATAAATAATAGTCATGATGTAAAAATGTTATTTCTTCGTTTTTTTATTATTAATTGTTTTTATTCCTCTTATCGATTTTATTTGGTTTTATTTTGTCTTTTTAAATTTTTTATCCAGTTTTCAGTATAGCTTTTATCTAACTATTTTAAAAATGATTATTATAGCTTTTAATCTTTTCTCATTGTCATCATTTTTATCTTTGTTCTGTCTTTTAATCTAATTTATTTCACTCTATTACAGTCATGTGAAACACATTGAACTGCACTAACCTGTATGAAAGGTGCTATACAAATAAAGTTTGATTGATGACTAGTTAATGTTATACAGAAAAATGTTAAGTCTGCAGAGTTAAGAGAAAACAAGAATTTACTACTGACTTTAAGTTTATGGGTTTAGATTATGTGTAATAAAAAAATCATTAGTGCAAACACCGCCCACATATTTATTGAACCCATTTAAAAATGTATTTAATTAAATAAATAAGGCATACCACATTGTATATAATGTTAACAGTGATATTGCCAGTGATATTGTATACATGATTTCTTTTGGCAATGACTAAGAGTAGTTTTAGAACTAATGGCTGTGATGTTTGGATTTCATGGGGATCATTGGTGAATGGCTAAAGAAACACGTTGATGGTGAAGAGTATTGCCTTCATAGCCTATAATTGTCAATGCAGACCTTGCAAGTGGACAACAGCTGTGTTTAGGTTCAATACTGTAGGATAAAAAAAACCCTGGTCTGCAGGAGCTGGACTGCATGGCTGTTCTGTAAAACATTTAAAAGGTTAAAAATCTGTATTTTTCTGCAAGGACTATTGCCCTTATTTCTTGTGTCTTTAAAAGAGAGAGGACTCCTGGATGTTTGTATCTGAGATGGAATTATGGGTTTTATCTACTGGGATGAAATATTTCTCACTGTGGAATCACTGATAATCAGAGATGATGGCTGGGTAGAGGGAGATGCTTTGGTGTTAACCACAGAGGCAGAATTTTCTAACTGGCTCATGCTATGTCAAGCACCAAGTAGCAGCGAGGGTCAAGGTAATAACTGCACAGAGAGATATCTAAGAGCCCAGGAGCCTGCAACTCCGACCATTACATTAAGAATATTAAATATGTTTTGCAGTTAGATTTTCAGAGATGGAGGGGATGGAGAGGAGAGTCCAGCCCTGCTGCTGTAGTGTTGTGGCAGGATCAAGAAAGTCCAGGAGTTTCAGTACTGGCCTTTTCCCTGTCACATAGACAACAGCAGTTATCAAAACCAGATGTCGAGTTGCGTGGAGGAATGGCTGACATGGGAAATAAAAAGCTGTGGTCAGTACGAGTTCTTTTAAGAAGGCAGGGTTTCTAGCAGGATAAGAAAGTATCAGAGGAGCAGTTTGCAGGAACTTACACATGAGATCTGTTTCAGCTGCCACCTCAACTTTTAATGCCATATCTACCCAAAGTGCTGTGGCATTATAGGTGGTACAAGACACACCACTATTATTACTGATGCAGACCCAAGGATTTAGATGCCAATTTGTTTTCATTAAAAGTATTCATTTGTTTCAGGGGCTGTAAAGGCAGTGGTCTTATTGCTGCTCCAACTCTCACAACAGGTGAACTGGTTAATGCAATATTTTGCCTTTTTTCCTGATCATGTCTACAGCTAATTACATAATTAGTGGAGGCTCTGTAACCATAATATGTCCCACACATCTGTTAGTTGTTGCAACAGGCAGTAGGTATAGTTGGTATGCAATTCACAACCTGTCCCCATGACAACTGTTTTACCCAATAACCTTCATGGTTTTTTACAGCACTGTGTGTGTGTGCACGTGTTATCCCTGTAATTATATTTGCAATATAGCCATAAAAGGATATGTTCATATTACACCATGTTTACTGCAGTTTTCTGTTATGATCTTACAGTTTAGACACAGACCCACATTTTTACAAAACAGGGAATCTAATCATCACAATCATTTTAGCTGGCTGTTTTTACAAACTACAAACAAAAATGTTGAAATTGTCTATCCTGAGAACCATGACAAAAGTGAACTCACATCGCTGCACTCAGTTTACAGTATATGCACTTAAGCGAACTACTAACTGAGAATTTTGTTCTAGCTTCTTTTTACAAAGAAGTGAAGCTATTTTCAAATAAAAGGACAGGGGATAGTTTATTTCAAATTTGCATTAAGGTGCTAGTCTGTGTCTGCTACAGCTTGTAAAAAGTAGAGCTGTTATCAGCTGTAATCAGGGTCGAGCACATGAATAGATTAGAAATATAAAATCTTCTAAAATGTGAGCAGAAAGACAGAACAAGAAAGTAACCAGTCTGGACGAAGCCCTGCGTCCGCTCAGGGAAACTAAGAGTCTGGGCGCCTGCCTGGTGGACCTCTTAAAGGAAAAGTGGTCATTTATAAACCAACTGTCAGTCTTGTCATCATTTCCCATGCAGCAGAGCAGGTGCTCTGTCCTGCCCTGGCTGAACAGACTGTTTCATAGCAGAGGCGGATTGCTCGCTTAGCAGAGCTGCTTCAGTTTCACACTAATATCAATGAATATGTGTGTACACAGCACCCATCAAGTACTGAGAGACTTTCAGATTTGAAGTGTTCCTTTTCACCTTTGCTCTAATTTTCAATTTCAACACTGAATAACACTGTGAGCTAACTGAATGAATGTGCCTGATAGAGAGCGTTACAATGTATGAGGCATTTGCAAATCTTAAGAAAAATAAATAAGTTGTTTTTCATTACATCTGCATAGAAGTCGCTAGCTAAACCTAAATTATATATTATTTTTGTGTTTAATACAGTATGTTTACTTTCCTATTGGACAAAACTGTTAGTATAAAGCAGTAAAATTGGACCTCAAATGGTAAGCGTACTGAGCTGTTTTAGTACAGCACATTCACGCTAAACAAACCGTGACCTGACTAATGTAAGCACAGATGGAAGTTTCATACACAGCTGGTTTTGTGTCCCATCCCAAGGGTAAACATACCGTTTGGGGAAAAAAAAAGGCTTTACAAACAGATGCTTCTCTGTAAGGTAAAGTTACTGAAGCAACTTCATAAATAAGTTCCAGTTTTGATAAATACAGTAAAGCATCAAAATTAGTGCATGCATTAACATCTGGACTCACAGGTGAAAAAATAAAATAAAATCAGTACAATTATTCAGCAGTGTTCAGCATGACATTGGAATGTATCCAGTGTTATGCATCAATATTGAACCCCAAACCCTTAAATGATAAATAAATTCTGTTCCACACATCTATAATTCATGGATTAAATGAGTTTAAATCCCTTGCATGTTGGTGTTAATTGGATTTTTCATTGAAATCTTGAATCATTTAAATTTTTAAAAAATGCAAATGTGTTTATGTGTTAGGCCATAATTTGAGCGGCGAAATGTCCAGTGCATACTAGAACAGACTCAAACCCCTTCATCAGTACAACAGTAATAAGCAGAAATGGAAATCAATGAATAATTTACAGTACGGATGACATCAGTATTGATTGACCTTGGGCTAGTTATAGGCACAAAAACAACAGAATTGAGTATAATTTGTTCCTTAGGATTTCTTCTTTACTCTTGTGTCCAGCCCGATCATCACACAGTGCACTGCCTCAGAAACAAATCGTCTTCAAACTTCTACCAAACTATAACAGGACATAATTTGGGAATATTCGGTGGAAGTAGCAACGATTAGCAAGAGTGAAGTGAGGAGGACGTTGAAGAGGATGAAGAGTGGAAAGGCAGTTGGTCCTGATGACATACCTGTGGAGGTATGGAAGTGTCTAGGAGAGGTGGCAGTAGAGTTTCTGACTAGTTTGTTTAACAAGATCTTGGAGAGTGAGAGGATGCCCGAGGAGTGGAGGAGAAGTGTACTGGTGCCAATTTTCAAGAACAAGGGAGATGTGCAGAGCTGTGGCAACTACAGAGGAATAAAGCTGATGAGCCATACAATGAAGTTGTGGGAAAGAGTAGTGGAAGCTAGGCTAAGGGCAGAGGTGAGAATTTGTGAGCAGCAATATGGTTTCATGCCTAGAAAGAGCACAACAGATGCAGTGTTTGCTTTGAGGATGCTGATGGAGAAGTACAGAGAAGGTCATAAGGAGTTGCATTGTGTCTTTGTAGATTTAGAGAAAGCGTATGACAGGGTGCCGAGAGAGGAGCTATGGTATTGCATGAGGAAGTCTGGAGTGGCAGAGAAGTATGTTAGAGTGGTGCAGGACATGTATGAGAGCTGTAAGACCGTGGTGTGCTGTAGGTGCGACAGAGGAGTTCAAGGTGGAGATGGGTCTGCATCAAGGATCGGCTCTGAGCCCCTTCTTGTTTGCTCTGGTGATGGACAGGCTGACGGATGAGGTTAGACAGGCATCTCCATGGACTATGATGTTTGCGGATGACATTGTGATTTGTAGTAAGAGCAGGGAGCAGGTGGAGGAGAATCTAGAGAGATGGAGGTCTGCTCTGGAAAACAGAGGAATGAAGCTTAGCCGCAGTAAGACAGAATACATGTGTGTCAATGAGAGGGACCCAGGTGGAACGGTGAGGTTACAGGGAGCAGAGGTGAAGAAGGTGCAGGACTTTAAGTACTTAGGGTCAACGGTTCAGAGCAATGGAGACTGTGGAAAAGAGGTGAAGAGGCGAGTGCAAGCAGGTTGGAACGGGTGGAGAAAAGTGTCAGGTGTGTTGTGTGATAAAAGAGTATCAGCAAGAATGAAAGGA
The DNA here is from genome assembly GCA_011952105.1 of Coreoperca whiteheadi. Lineage (NCBI taxonomy): Eukaryota > Metazoa > Chordata > Actinopteri > Centrarchiformes > Sinipercidae > Coreoperca > Coreoperca whiteheadi. The sequence goes on from CM022485.1 coordinate 13,063,288, forward strand.
AAGGTGTTCAAGACGGTGGTGAGACCAGCGATGTTGTACAGCTTAGAGACAGTGGCACCGAAGAAAAGACAAGAGGCAGAGCTGGAGGTGGCAGAGCTGAAGATGTTGAGGTTCTCTTTGGGAGTGACGAGGATGGACAGGATCAGGAACGAGTACATCAGAGGGACAGCTCATGTTAGATGTTTCGGAGATAAAGCCAGAGAGGCCAGATTGAGGTGGTTTGGACACGTTCAGAGGAGAGACTGTGAATATATTGGTAGAAGGATGCTGAGGTTGGAGCTGCCAGGCAGGAGGTCTAGAGGAAGACCAAAGAGGAGATTTATGGATGTAGTGAGAGAGGACATGAAGTTAATTGGTGTGAGTGAAGAGGATGCAGAGGACAGGGTTAGATGGAGGCACATGATTCGCTGTGGTGACCCCTGAAAGGGAACAGCCGAAAGGAAAAGAAGAAGACTTATACCCACTTTGTAGTTACCTGTATTATATTATTGCTTTTTGCTTAGTACTTCCATTCTTGTGTGCACTGACGTGATAGTGAGGTGCTGTTACAAAGAGTTTCCCCTCAGGGATTAATAAAGTATTTCTGATTCTGAAATATGCACAAAAGTGAGACAGAATAGGACACTGTTCTAGCATCACTTTTGAAGCACTAACTGCGCATTCAGCAAAGTGAGCTTCAGTCAACTTTGCACAAATATTATGGACCAAAGCAGAAACATCACATACATGGAGCAAATACTGTAGCACTGCTAGAAATGGTGGCTGCATTAACCAATCTCAAACAAGAATTTGAGTTATCTAACCTTGATAAATCTGCAAGGATAGACTGCAGGATCACAGCAAGTCCTCCAGTTTCTAGGTCACATGGACACCAACAGGATCGTAATGTTATTGTGGATAGAACCAGTCTCCCTGCACTGGGGGATTATATAAAGCTTGGTTAAGACGCATTTTAAAAAGTAGGGAAGTCTCCAAAGGGATGCAGCACAAAATGGTCAGTTCCTTGTTATGCTCTTAGCAATTGGGTTAGCTTACTTTAGACACAATGGCCCTGCATTTTGTGATTCAGTGCTTTGAATAATGTACTAAATAGGATTTCCTTGGACACACTGTGGTTTATTTCAGCTTGCCTGCTTAACCACGTTGATGAGTTTAGCTCACAAGGCTCTGCTGTGTTAAAGCAAGGTAAACACCCTCTACCTGGGCAGATATGCTAACCACACTATGTCATGGGAAACAGTATTGAACTAAACAGCCTGGTGATGAGCAGTGAGGCAGGAGCTGAGGCAGATTCCAATACATGCTGTGGCTTTCTGGCAGCGTCTACTGACAAGCTGCTCAGAGGGTAAAGCAGCCAGGTTTGGTGGACCAGTTTGGTCCAAATATAGCTTGAGATGGGAAATTACTCTCACTTACACTGCATCTGAAGATAATATGGTGTCTAGACTGTGTGCTAGAGGAGCAGGTTAAGACTGGTGTGAGTTAGGTACTGTTGAAATATTTTGAATTATCGTGGGGATCCAGTGAACGGACTGTCCATGATAGAAGACGTCTCCTTGTTTACCTCATGGCCATATCTGCAGGTTCAGGTTTTCCTTGAGGGAACCGGTTATGAATAATGGCAACAGAGATGATTAGATCCTGTCTGTTGGTGATTTAAAGAGGAAACTTTCACTCACTGCTACATGACAGAGCCTAGTGATTGGTTAATTAATCAGACTGTCTCCAGGCCAGCACACTGAAAATGCTACAGTATAGTGCATCACAATGCATTCTGGCCACATGCAGCAGGATGTTAATTCACCTTTTCCCTGCATGTAATATATTTATGCGAGCTACAAGGGAAAGATATGTGATATCTATTGATGTTCGCAATACCATACTTTAGTCGGCCAAAATAAATTCTCTAATGGCATGTCTCCAGCACATCTCCCTTGTTAATTATTAAATTTATGTGGAAACACAAAATCAATACTGTCCTCTACTTTTAATTCTATGTACAAACTACATCAACCTGCTAACAATCAACAAATAAAATGACCTCTGTTGTATTTTTCTATCATGTCTATGTAGCGAGGATTATTGCACATAATGTTGCACAGGGACACGTACACTTCACAACTTCAGGCTTTGTTGTCTCAGCCAGGTTTTTCCACATATTTGAGATGTCTAGGTGTGAAATGCTATCATTGACGCTCATTACTTGAGTGGGTGAGACTGATAGAGAAATATGATAGGAAGTCTTTGTGCTATCTCAGTCAGATGTTTTGGCACGCTGTTGATTTTGTCCGTATAAAGTCATGCAGCGCTCTTGTAGTATAAGATTTGTAAAGACAAGTTTCCAAAAGAGTGAGCAGCAAAAGCCTCGAAAAGTCTACAATCGAAACCAGGTAGAGGAACTGGAACCTACCTAACAACAAAACATCACAATGGTTTTTTAATTTACCAGCATATCTCCCTGCAGCACGAAGCATACTGTGCACATCTCGCATGCAGCTGTCCACCACAATAGATGTCTAGCCCTTTTTTTTCTTTTTCAGCAGAAACCGGCACAGTGACAGAGTCCTGCAAGTTGGTCTTCCTTTCAAGCTGCTCGATTATGGGTTTTTGTGAAAGTTTGGAGCATTAAAATCCCCAACAACCACACACCCATGAAGAAAGTTTTACTGCTTAATGCATTCAGAATCAGTATCAGCTTTATTGGCCAGGTATGCGTACACATACTACAAGGAATCTGACTCCGGTTTTTCTGTTGCTTTCTATTACAAACACAAAAGTAGATGTAAGTAAAGCTAAAAACAAGAACAACAAGCTCAACAAGGCAGAAAAACATTACGCTACTATGTGTGCATTCACTGCTCTGTGCAATATATAAACAAATAACAGTAACATGTAAACAGTAAGACAATTAGTGCAATAGTGCAGAGTGCAAATGGTGTTGAAATAAATATGGAAAAATATTAATGGAACATGTTGCTTTATATACGTGAGGTAGTTGGATATGACAGTATATACAGCGTGCATAGATTTAAAATGCATTAATATTTACATAAACAATGAGATAAATTCACAGGAACAGTGGATGTTAGTTAGTGTCAAAGGGATGCATAGTCTTTGCGATGCTCCAGTTGGTATGTGCACTGTTAACTTATTGAAGCATTAAAGTACTTGCAAGAACAAAGTTTAATGTGAAGAGTACAGACGCAAGAGATGTAAAAGAGCAAACTACTCCAAATTAACTGTGAGGAATTAAAGCAGGTGTGGGAAGGCATGGATGTAATGATAAGTAAAGTGAAGAAGCTGCCTTTAAACACTGAGGCGTTAGAAGGTAGCTGCATTGATCTGTTGTGTCTGTCCACGCACATTAATCCTAATTAATTTTCAGAGGCGGGTCTTTGTTGAGCAAGCAAGGCTGATTACACATTGGTCTCTGTCAGATTCCCCTCTCTTTTGACAGACAGAATCACCTACGGACAGGCAGATTCAGCACCCTTTATTAAGCCAAAGAAGGGAGAATAGTGTGACAACCCAGTTAACACCATCCCATTATTTTAAACTCAGCCTTAATAGGTATCAAACGTAAATTTAAAATAGCCCAGCAAAATGTTGGAATGATTACAGGTTCTCCAGCTTAATTTTTTATTGAATTTACACTGAACAGCTATTTCTTTATTGAAACATTGCATGACCAACGGATGTCCAATTTGGGACAGTGTGGTTGCTACCACATACACTTGACACTATAGCAAAGGTATAGAGAGATAAAGAGCTAAATCGGGGCACATCATCAATCACTGGCTCTCTGGCTTTGATCTATAATAATAACAGTCGCACATAGCAGGGTTATTATGCACAGGGAAACAGTATATGGAGCAAAACATTTCAATGTAAAAAAATGAAAATAAGTTCTGACATCACAAACTATGCAATCCCCCCCACTAGATCTTTGTGAGCACAATGTAATACAGAGTTTAGAAACCCCAGCAGCACTCGCACCCTGTGGTTGTTAATGCTGCTAACACATTAGCTCAGCATGCCCAATGTACTGAATTAGCATTCCAGTGCGATTAACTGGTCTTAACACTTGTTCTTTTTTGCCTGCTGATCTGCACAGAAATTGTGGATATTAAAGAGAAAAACACGTAGGGAACAGATCTGCAGTACATGTCCAAATTTCATTAGAGCTGTAACTGGATCCATTTTATGTCATGACTCATGAATTTCACCACTTTGGCCATGTAACCATCGGTCACAATTGGCAGTTGTGTCTACAATAGCATTGGGCGGAGTGATTTCTCAATGACTGATTACTCTGGCAGGAATACACTTTCATGTGGGAATAGTGATTTCTTCTCCCACTCAGAAGCTGAAGGATGATCAACCCTGGGTTTCTGTGCATTCAAATTCAGTGTGTTTCCCCAAATCTCCACAAAACCCTTTAGTCCTCTCAGTATAGTGTGGCTACAATAACAATTGTACACTAAAGTATAGATATGTGGTGCCTATAAGCCCTGGATTACTGTGATTGATTGAAGAAATAAAACACTGATCATTTATTTTACACTTTTTCCTGCCTGAGAAAAATGGCTGTTGCCAGATCGTTTCCTGGCCCTGGCACTCTGCTGAAACATGAAATGGAGCGTGGAGAAAGGCCTGGCCAATTCTAATGACTGATTTACTTTCTTTCCAACTGCATCCCCATTTCAACACTGCTCAACAAAAAACAACCCATTAGAGAGGCTCAAAATATTTAGAAATTGGTCAAATAAATCAATAATGGAAACCAATCGGGACATCCATCACATTGTTTTCTGCAAGCATTTGTGCAATGCTTGATAGTAATGTCCAGTCAGCAATGTTAGTTTAAGCTGACAGAGAACAAAGTAATTTCTGTCAAAATTGTGTCATCAGACATCTGCTGATCACTGGCAAAATAAATGAAGAATATAAATGTTGTTGCACACCCAAGGTATGGACTCCAGACTAACTTTTTACATTGGTGGCACTGGTGCACCAAATTTTTTCATTTAGGTGCACCGAGGGCTGGGTGGTATGGCCTAACATTTCTATCATGGTATAATTTGAAGCACGGACGGTAACGGTATATATCAAGGTATAGTCACTTTTCTTAAAATTTCAATATAAATGCTTCTAAAGGGGTAAAGCACTGGTATAGCAACTGCATTACATCTATTATTGTACTTTTAACTCTATTATTAGAACATATTTCACATAGTACAGCGGTATTTTAAGAACATTGTGTAAAACTGCAATAATAAATAGAAAAAAATACAAAACCTGTTATATTTGTCTATTTGAAAATAGCTTATATTTATGTATAATATTTTAAAAAATACATTACCCTGTTTCGAATAGGTTATTTCTTATTTCACCATTAATTCAACTTAATTCTCCACACTATTTTAGTGTTTTTTCACAAACTACTTTTATCTGCTCACTTTAGTTTTCTCTTCAGTTCCCCCCTTCCACCACACACACACACACACACACACACACACACACACACACACACACCTCTGGTCTCTGCCCCACCTGCCTCTTTCTGTGTGTGGTCTGTTGACTTTCTTTGTCAGCAATATGTTTTATAAAGTCGCCCAAAAAAACATAACTCGTGTTGTGGATTTTTTCACCTGCGATTCCGTTTTCAAGACAGCATGAGAGCCACGTGTGGAGGAGGCTTGTCATTAATGACTTAGGACTGGGGACAGGGGAGGCAGGAGGAATGGTTACCTCCGCGGATGATGTCTGGGCTGGGCCCTTCATGCACAGGTGGAACGGGTACTGCAGCATTTTTCTTGAGGAAAAAATAATCACCAGTTCTCTTCATTTTGAATTATGTTGTAAGGCTGTGATGTTTCTCACTATTTCTCATTTGTGCGCAAGGAATATGGGAGGGGTACAGGATGCTGTGTCTCACATAAACACATACATGCACAGCACATGCAGACCTGCTAAATGTCAGCGCACCGATGCGGCCAGTGAAAATGTTTAGTCGCACTTAACAGATTTTTGGTCGCATGTGCACTCTGGAGCCCTGCTGTACTGTACACTGAACAATTAATTATCTCAATGAATAAAGACTAATGGACAGAGGTAAGAGTTGGGTTACTTCCTATCAATGTAACATTTTACCTGCTGGACAGAGCATCTTATTTTGTGAGTAAAGAAGTGTCTCAATTATTTTCATCAGTGTTTTCAAATGAATGGCTTAGAGTCAAATCAAGGAAAGGAGTCTACATTTTACGCTAGCATCCCTGTGAGGCTGTACTTTCATAATTAACACTTGAAATGATGAAGGCACTTGCAAATGACAAGGTGATAGAAAATGAAAACCATACTTTGGTGTTTCGTTTTTCCCTCTTTACTTAATGTTTCATGAAATGCTTATTTTTTTCCTTTCTACAAAATTAACAAAATCGCTGACAAAGGGGAAGGTCTTGGGTAGACAATAATGAGAATAAATATGAAACAAAATTTAAATCATACTCCAAACCTCTCTAAACTGAAAATAAATCAGATCTGAATTCGAAAAATTATTACTAAGCTTGTTTAGATATTTAGTCTAATTTCTTTTTAGCTGATCCATAGAAGAAACCATACATTTGCTAATTAGAACTAAAAACAATGTACGGCTGAGGGAAATGCCATTAGCTTTGCAGGTATTTGGGCACAAGCCAACTGGTCAAAGTAAAAATTTGAGCTGATGATTGCACTAGATAAAAAGTCAGGGGATCATCCTACAGTCTAGACATTTCACTTAAACCACAAATGTTGGTGCTAGAGGAAAAGCTAGGGGATCACCAAAGTCAGTTGGCTTCATCCTCTGGGGACCATGGATGTCTGTACAAAGGTTCAGGGCAATCCATCCAATAGTTAGTGAGAAATTTCAGTCTGGACTAAAGTGGTAGACCAACTGACCAACAATGTAAATCCTCGAGACATGCCAGTAGCATGGCAAAAAAAATGTAACAAGACATGAACTGAGCCACAAAACTGTACAATGTAACCACAGTCAGTTCCTAGTACAGTAATTTAAAATATTCATATTTAGTAGTGGGTTTGTAGCTGATATTAAAAATGCCATCTTTTTTTAATTAAACATCACTGCCTCTGTGGGCTGTCATCAATTTTATGATTTTTTAAACAAGTCGGTACAGCAGAGAACAATACACTATATGCACACAAACTATCCAAATGATATAGAGGCATGGCGTAACAGCCCTCTCTGACTCTAAGAGAAGCATTCCTTTGAATTAGAAGTAGAAGGTCATTCAGTCCCAGCGATGAATCAGCACCACAGAAAGACAAATTTCATTGTAAACACTGTAGGGCCATGCCATTAATATACATTATACAGTATCACACACTAAATTAAGATTCAATTTTATGGAGGAATGGTCCACTAGTCTCACTTAAATTAAGAATCACAGACAAAGCAAAATACACCAAGACAATCATTAATCAAAGCACATGTAAAAACTATTGTTTTTTTATCAGACAAATCCCACCACTGAACTGCACCTTTTGACCTTTTCTTCACTCACAGAATAAGTCATAAATATTAGTATTATTGCCATAAATATGCAGTACAGTCATAGTAGGGTTGTGCTACTCTACCAAGCATTTCAGTATACGTTTATGTGTAATTGTGTAAAATGTTGCCCTTGAACATAATGTAACAGGCAGTAACAAGCATCTTGTCACTTATGTTACTTATTCTGGCAAGATGTAAACCAGTTATTGCAATTTATGTTATTATAATCTTTTTCAATTCAGTCTGTAGAATTCATGGTACACTTACCTACACTGCCAAAAGGTGGTGTAATGGGTTTCTGACTGACTAAAAATTATTAAATATATGATTGAAATTGTCAGAGACCCTGCTCAACAAAATCCTTGAGATTCTCCTTTTGGATGATAATCAGTTGTTAGGTTAGGAGAATTTGGTTAAGCCCGTCTACACCCATGTGTGGAATCCAAAACATTCATGCATAATATCAAGCAATAACAAGAGAGCACACTCTGTTTCTACTTCTAGACAAGACCACAACTGGGGCACGAACTTCTTCCAGCATGCACACGGAAAAAAGCAAGAACATCCTGAATTATTTGCTAGGTCCTCACAAGGTTATCACACTAACATATGCCAATCACACCTATGGGCAAATTATTTAAACTCTCCTATCAACCTGAGCTGCATGTGTGAAGGAAACCCAAAGAGAAAATGCACAATTCAAACAAGAGGAACAATGGCAGAGATTCAAACTTACAACCTTTATTGGTGTAAGGCAATGACAGTCCTAACCACTGAACCATGTTGCCAGTCTAAAATATTTTAGACAAAATGCAGAAATGGAGAAAGGCAGTTACAAATATCAACCTCAGCAGCTTAGTTCAGTTCCAGACTAGAAAATAACCCAAATAATTTAACCAAAGTAAATTAACAGCCACGTCACAAACAAGCAATCAAAATCAACTTTGAATAATGTAAATAAGTGGAGCTCTATGGGCAGGTTGATTAACACACCAGAAGACAGATAACTTGGTGAATGTAAGAGAAGGAATGAAAGGCTTACGCTGTGTTGCATTGTCCTCCACACAACCCTCTGGGAGCATCAGAGAAATGAAGAATAAAGAGATTTAATTGGACATCGGAGAAATAGAAGAGACTGAGAGGGAGAATAGAAGCACAAGAATGTCTTTTAGTTAGTGAAGCAAAAAGTTAAATGATAAATGGTGCTGCTGAAATATTCTATCCGCCAGCCTCATCTCACTATGGGATGTAGTACCTCAAACCATTTTATTCACAATGAATTTCCCCACTGTGAAATCAGTTTAAAATCTGCTGCAATCAAATCTGATCAATGCAAAGATCGGGACCTGCATACAAACAGCAGCGTAACATGGAGAATTAGTCTCAAGTGGTCTAATAATAGTAGTTATTTCATTTAATGAAATTAACTCAGCTTGGCAAAATATACATAATCACTTTATGCATTACTGTCTAGCACAGATATATTTCAGTATTGTACGTAACCTGCTTCATACATGTACACAAGGGAATGCAGATACAGAGTAAGATGAGTGAGATGTGATCAAGTGAGGAAGAAGTCTTACCCTGAGTAATCCAAATCACTTTTCCTAAAGAACGTTTCTCTTTTCTATTCCTCTTGTACAAGAAATTGGACTGAGAGCATGTAAATGTGAATTATTAAAGACAGTGAAACCTGTGGATTTTCTCTAAATATGCTCTTTCCTTTTAGTATTTTTCCTTTTACACCCTTTTGGATGTGCATCTATGAAGCAAAGAGGAGGGTTTGGTAAGATTTTTCAAACAAGGTATGTAAAGATAGGCTGAACTCAAGAATTGTATTTTTAAGGATCTGGCCATGTTTCACACAACCATTGTAGTACGCTTAACGTGTTTATTTCTTCCAATTACAGCTATAATTTCGGGAGTATAAACTACTTATGAAGACAGACACCATACACTCGGCAGCCTTTAATCTGCTTCTCTGCTCCAGCATATTTTCCATTTTAATCCTGTCAAACAATTTATACAGCAGAAGATTATCAACTGCGCCTTTTATTTAAAACACGACAAGAATGTATTTAATAAATGGATTTGCCAATTGGTTGGGGGATGACAGATACATTTGTTAAATGGATTGGTCAAAGGACAAATGTATGACGTAAAAAAATATGGTTTAATAATATCCAATCGATGGCCTGACAGTTGTTATTCCACTGAAAAGTCTTTCAGTGTAATCTATTCATAACACTATTGTTGTACAACATAACATATTTGTTAAAGAGGCTTTTCAAGACACTATGGCGTGTTATTATTAGAAGGAAGGAATAACAGTGTAAATTCTAACAAAACAGATTATCATACTGTATGTAACTCATTATCTCTGCTTATACCACAGGAGATTGCTTTAATTACCAGTCCTCCTTTTAATATTCAAATGTATGACAATAATGGTAAAAAAAGTTTATGGAATAATTTACTCTTTTTACATTATGGTATAATATTATACCATAATGTAATTATGTTCACAGACATCGCAGCATACATTTTGTAGCACAAGGAGAACAGATGGACAATTGTAGGTCTACTTGTAGGCTACAGAGATCAGAGTTGTGGGCCCTGGTTTAATATCTTGTCATCTTAAGGGCCTCTGTGTTGCTATATAGAGGAGCTTGACAGAGACAGCCTCCTACACATTGTGTTTCAGTGGCATGAGGTGGTGCAATGGATCTTTTTATAGCCTCAATTAATGCCTTAGGATTTGTCATCGTCCTGAAGTTTGGTGGGTGGATGTTGAATCTGTTTTAGCCTCTTCATGACTGATTCTCAGAGCAGTAAGAATTCTGGGAAAAAGCATAGGTCCTTTTTTGTGATTAGGTACATTTCGTTATCTGTTCAATGGTTTCTGCTCTTTTCCTGCAGCAATATACACTCTGAGGAATATATCCTGAACAAAATGTCCAAGTAGGTTATGTGGAAAAGCATGTGCTTTTGTGACATCTCTGTAACCTCTGGCACTGAGAGTGTAAGAAACTGAAATATTTTAACTCTGAGTGCAGCGTGGTGTGGGGTCAATATTGATTACATGAACATGGATTTACAATTATTTTTCTTGGACTCTTTGAGGGCCTCTATTTTCTTCTGGCCTTCAGACTTGAGCCCTGGTAGGCTGCCCTTAAGCTCAGTATGCCTCCATCAAGTATATTTAAAAAAAATTCAACACACATTTGTGAGGCTCTGAAAATCAGTTGAAAGGAAGAGTAAGACTTCTTCTATAGACTTCAATAAAACCATTATGAATTGGCTGCTTCAGCCTTAATTAGGCTTCAAAGTGAAAGCGCAACAATTAGAGATTTATTTTAGGAATGTATTGGGTTTCTCATACAAATTATCGGACCTATGATTCGGTTCTACTTTACAGTTATCTCTCTCTAAGAACCCATCTTTAAATGCCTATTTTATATCCTACTGTTAATTCTGATGTGTTTTTTTTCACTATTCCTTTTTCCATGTAACACTATAAATGACAAAATTTAAACATTTTGATTCAAGTGACTTTTCTATTTTTATTTTACCATTCATTAATTTCTTTATAATTTTTCCAATGGCAGTTTACAATTTTTGGACTTCTTATCTTGTCTTGGTACGTACCAGTCTATCCAAGCTTGTTCCAGCTGCTGTGGTTGGCCTCTCTTCAGGGGTGTAAGGTCTGAAGCGACCACTGAACACATCTGAGATGCCACGTGTAGACCTGCCTATTCCTGATTGCTTTGGTTGGCCACACCCTTGAAAAACCTAAAATGAACAGAGGGAGATGTTAATTACCACAGAAATGGGGAAAGCACAAGGGAAAAGTGAAAGATGATACAGACTGGTCAGTGTCTAAAATGTGTTTAGTATTTACAGTATCTTGAGGAAATTGCCTGTTTTTGCAACATTACCACAATATTTTTTCATTATGGAGATATGAGCTTTTCTGCTGCTGCTGAGCTGAATAGTTAGAAAACCAGGTTATCAGCAGTCTGAAGCTGCATGAACTCTGCACTGAGCCAGGGCTAAGTCTATTTCTTTGTAGAATACACATTCATTTTGATCCCACAAAAGTTGTAGTTTGCCTACACCACTGACATTTTTTACTTGAAAAGCCTATGTCAATTTGCTCACAGCACCCTTTCTGGTATGTGATTTGAGATAGAAAACTATATAGAGCCAACCTGAAACCAATGCTGTCTATCAGTGCCAGAGTGTCCTTTCACAGGAAGTGTCATATTGGTGGCAAAAAAATGACTTAACACTTGATATGGTACTCCCTTGCAATTGAAAGCCATTGTTGCAGTACGACCGTGTCTTCAAAATGAAAAAAAAATCTCATGCGTTTGACCAGGATTTCTAGGTCAAAAACCCTTTTTGGCATAGACTGCAACCAATTTATCACAAAAATACAATATAAATCAGCGTTTAGTTAGTGTATAAAATGTTATGAAACTTGTGTATGAAACAATGGAAAGTATTTGTTTTTATTGTGGCCAATAACATATCGTCTTATGTTAAATAGACCTATGCCGTGAATTGCAACCATTTTGGCTTGGAAAATATAGGATATCAGTATTTTATAAAAAAAAAAAATTGTATTAGACTGCTGAGTGACACACAGAAAATAATTGTATATCAGATTACACTGTACTCTTGGACAAACACTGAAGAGAAAGTGATTAAACTTTCCTGAAATACAAACTAAAGTTATGTGGTTTATGGTGAGACAAAAATAGAAGTGCAGATCTATTATTACTTGAACCTCAAATTAATCAATGTGTAGTTCATAGAGGTTCATTGTGAGAATAGATTGTTTTCAGATGGCTTGGTCTCTACAGGCTCTTAGGGCCCAAACAACACACCTCCAAACAGCACAGCTCATTAGCATTCCTCTCCGGCCTGCCTGCTGGCCCCCTGGCTCAGTATGTGATGGAGGACTCTAATGTGCTACATGGCTGTCAAGACAAGAGGCTGTCTTTTCTCTAATATTTATCAATTCTTCACCATGATTACAATTCCACAGTCCTGTACATCACACAAGCAAACCGATTTTCAACAGGTCCGTGCCGTAGGAATGAAGGTACAATGCAATGTGGCCTGACATATTCTGCAAAGCTTGGTGATTGGGGATACATATGGCTAAAATGTGAATGTGGGGAAAGATTGTAATCTCAGAGCAATCTGTCAGCCAAGCACAACCTTGCAGGGATGGAGGGTCAAGTACATAGACAATGGGTAAAATTGTTAAGTGCAGCCCTCTTGATATGGAAAATAATGTGACATCTAATTCCCACTGACCTTTGTAACTCTGGCATGGAGATAGGCCAGAATCCACCAAAGGATCAGAATAAAAAGTTGAACTGAAAAACCTGCCTTTTCACAAGAAAGACAGTGAAAAACTATTGTGTGTGTGTGTGTGTGATAATATCCTGAATGTGCTGCTTCAAATTTAAAACTATTCCAAAGACTGATTAGCAATTTGAATTCTAAAGAGGCTGAAGGGGAAATTAGTTACGTCTCTTGACTGTTAAACTGTCTAAAAAAAAAAATCATCTTTATATACTACTAAATGGTTTGCCAATTACATTTTGGAGGGAATGTGAAGAGTTCCCGTCCTGCATCCCAGGTGTGGTTAGGTTAAGACTCCTATACACTTTTATCAAGCTTATTGAAAGATGGTGGTTTTGGTTGAATATTGAAAGAGTAAATACGTCCTTGCTCAGGCTTCAAGACAGTGTTGCCATAAGTGGATATTGTGGGAAACAAATGAAATATATATTGACATTGAACATTTAGTGAACACAGAGTATGACAGTATTTTCAACCACATCATGAGAATTCAGATGGATAAAAAACTGTTGCAATAATTACAAATATCTAAGTTGAGGTAGACTCATTTAACCCACTTATTATCCTATTATATCTTTTTCTTTTCACATTTTGAATAGTGTCATTGAAATTGTCCTGTCTATTGGTTGTCTCACGGACGTTTTTATGTAATCCGTCCTTTTGCACTAATTAATAACATTTAAAACCCATGAAAAATAGAAATAATTAAGCTTAAATTACTTTATGCATACAGCGTTTTCATAGCATAGAGGACAAAGCTAATTCAGAATACATTACCTTGGCTGACACTTGCATGCTGTTGTCCTGCATGGTCATGATAGCCTCAGAGATCTTGATGTCAACTGGCTCTATAACTGCTTCAATGTTGAAGGGTCCCTCCAGTCTGTCTGCCACCAGTAACATAGCATCTGTCATAACACAGAGGACACAAGTCAGCTCAGAGATATTAAACACACACACAGAAATGTTACTACTTCTGTTTACGCACACACATCACTATGTTCACATCATCTTGGATCATTAACAATACTCAATCATGTGTCTTTGACATGAGTCCAACTAAGAGTACAAAGAATGGGGGCCTTCTCCAAATGTCTGGACTGCCAATAATTACAAACACAAAAGGAACCTGCCAGTACCTTCATCTAAACACACAAACACAAAACACAGAGAGACAGGGAGATAGAGGAACTCTGCAGGATGTGAGACATCAAGTAGAAATTAAATTTCAATGTGCTTAGCTTACAAATAGCTTGTACATAAAACAAATCTTTTATTTGTATACATGTGAATCACACCAGTTAGACAGAGAACGACAAGACTTCTGATTTAATCATTTATTTACAGTAGTATTTCTAGAATGTGAAAGTATATCAATACATTCATAAATATATGTCTATGTATAGTGCTGGTAAATCATTTTTAATTTCATCTCAGAAACTCATTACTTAATGTTTTCTGTCAAACATGAATTCCATAAGACACCAAATGCATGCAAATACTTAGCTTTGCCATTATGCATCACTTAAAAACATCTGATTGCAAGTGATAAAATAAGTTACGTTCAGTATTGCACAGGCTGTTTCCTTGTTTTTTTTGTGTGCAAAAACCCAAACTTCTCACATCACATCTGACCATGTCTTTAGAAATGATAAAAATTCTTCTCTGTACTAAATGAACAGGTACAATAACAACAGTCAAAAAAACCCAAAGAAAAACAAAACAAAACACAGAGACCATAACCTTATTACTCTGGATGAGTCTTGGCAGGAATCAATACCTAAAACAGATTACCAACCAAACTGTCACTTTTCATTTTCATTAAAACAATGCGATATTAATGTGTTCATACAGAGGGATGGTACTATTGATTGTGTTAGACTGGAAGATGTCAGCGGTAAAAATAATGTGTTTGATATTTTCATTAGACTCCATCTTGTCTCTCAAAAAAGTAATTAAAAGTTCAACAAGTCTTGTTTGAGGGGTTAGCACTGGTTAAGTGGTAAGGGCAGAGAACAGTGGTATCACAGAGTCTTCCATCTCTGTGCACTGACATTTGCAGGGAAGTGGACCAATCAGGGAAATCCTATTTAACCCTATGGGAGCTGCTCACTGTGAAAGGGCTGCAGAAACATAGTTCTTCATCCACTGAGTCTTTAGCAGTAGCAGAATGGCAGAGCAAGTCATTTGATCATAAGTGATCATAACTAGAACTTTGATGCCGAGTGATCATTGGCCTCTTGTGCAGGTCTATAGGTTTAGGAGGCAAAGCTTGATGACTACACACTGCTGTGACACTGGCAAAAACCACAACTTCCATCATTCCTGCTGACTAAAGAAAGGGCTCAAACCATTGTCAAAGTGACTGAATTTTATCTAAACTGCCAAAAAACCTTCCAAAATGGCTTCTGTTGACATTTGACAAATTATATAGTTAATATGATGTATCATTACACTAACCCAAAGCACTACTACAGAGTAAAAACTGTTTTTCAAATAGTAACATAATATTACAATTGTAACATCCCGGTAAGTCTTGTTATGGTGTTTCCTGTTTTATTTTGAAATAAAAACTGAGCTGCAAGCCAATTGGTTCCTACTGAAGATGGAGATCTTTTAAATCACAAATATAGTTATTACTTAAATACTATTAATTTATGAATTAATTAATAATTAATTAAATGGAAACAGCTGGGCACTGTAGTTTTTAGCAAACATTAGTCAAAGAGGAGTAAATTAAATAAACTACAGTGCCTAGGTTAATCTTAAGGAACATATCAGCCAGTACAACAACAATAATGGAAGTCTATGCCACAGAGGCTACACACACAACACATGTTAATAGGATCTATTCATTGTTGGGTTTGGTCTTCTTGTGGAATTTGTTGTTAATAAGAAAACTACAGTAAAATATAATCAGATCAGTTGCTGTGTTATCACTGTTGATGTCTCTTTGGTTCAGCACAGTTCACAATCACCAGTGAGCTGTGAGAAAATGTGGAACTTTGGGAGCACAAAATCAGGGAAAGAAGTCCTCATACATAAACAGCAAACCATTTCATTTGTCAGTCCCATAATGGCATGACTCGAGTGTTTCCTGATCTGCCACCTTGTGGTTAAGGGTGATTATATGATTATTATTATACATATGATTATATTTATGTTATTATGATTATGTTTATATTATGTGTATGTTTGGTTCTAGTTAAAAGACTGCTATCATGGTTAAAGGAAACCAATACTGACTGACTGTTCTTAGGAGAGGAAACATGAACCCCTTTCTTAAAAGGTCCAGCATGTAACATTTAGGAGGAGCTATTGGCTGAAATGGAATATAATACTCATAGTATAATATAATATTCATGGCACAGCCATGTTTCTATAGTAGCCCAGAACGGACAAACCAATCAATGGCTCTAAATAGGGCCTTTTGCGTTTTTCGCAGCTACGATAGTTTCTCCGACACGTTTGGAATGGGAGGATGATCTGAGCGGTATTCAAATGGGAATTGGAACACCAGATGCCACTAAATCCTACTGGATCTAAGTGTCGAAGCTGCACACTTTGTACTGCAGTGACTGTTGTACAGAATAAAAACAATTTTAACATTGTGCATTGTAACCTGGTGTGGAAACTTCAACTTATTCAGTAAGAAAAGCTTAGGAGCCTTGTACATTGACAAATGAGATCATTGGGGTAAGTCAGGTATAGCTCTCTCAATTACAGTGTAACAGGCCGGCGCTGAGGAAATCCAATACCATTCAAGACTGTCCTGACCAGCCCTTGCAGAATGAGTTTGAGCTCCTGCCCTCAGGCCAGCATTTCAGAGTGCCTGTCATGAGACCTAAGGAACATAAAGTCTCCCTCCTCTCAGTGGCTATTGACAGGGCAGGCTATTTAGCTCACCCGCTTGACTGAGGGAAGTGATTTAGAGGACAGGTGAGAACAGAGGAGAGAGCACTAGCCTGTTTAAAGTGAGGTGAATTAAAACCATAAAGATTAATACTCAAACCTGGTATTGCCAATTAACATTTAATTTAGTTGTAATAATATCCAGGGGCACTGTCTCATCCTGAATTGTGCAACCATTCACTATAGCCCAACCTCATAAAAAAAGAGGTATATATTTAAATATATATCTTTAGTATTAAAGTGTACATAGTGTTTTTTTTTGGTCTGCTGAAGAATTTAACAAAATATTGGGTAAAATCTGTTGGTCAGACCCTTGGCCAATGATCAGTTGATGACATTGTTTGGTGGTTTGAATCTGGATTAGACCAGCTCAAACAATGATTGTGTTTTAGACAGAACTATTGCTGATGGTGGGAAATCTAGGTCTTTCCAAGTGTTAACATGTATTTATATAGCATTAACATCCCATTTTCTCAGTGGCTCAAACCCAGAAGACAGATGATGATAATCATCCAAACAGGAATGTACTGGGACTTAAATTCAGCCTTAGGAGTTTGAGATGGAGAGGCCTTTTTGGCCCTTTAGGCACGAGCAGAAAGATGCATTTAAGTTATTTTAATACTAATAGTGTTGTTGTGGAGAGAGAATCAGATTATGCGGAAGACCTTCAAGAAACCTTAGGATGACACTCACTTCCTCAGGTTGCATAAGCAAGTCACCACTGCACTGAAAAAGACCAGGCCAGGCAAGCCTGAGCTGGAACACTTAAGTCACAGTATACTGCTAACTACTAACATGTCCTGTGTACAGTCAGTCAGAGTGCTAAAATAGTTACAAATGCTCACACATACATACGCACTCGGATACTCAATGTTTTTAAAAATATAATAAAAAACTACAATGCAGTCCCATAAAATAGAGCAGTGTGTGTGCATGCATACAAATCAAAGCCCTCACCTTCAACTGGCTCAGCTTCCCCTGAACCGGACCCTGCCTCTGCTTGTACAACTACATATGCTTGAGAAGAACATCAGTAATAAATATGACTAACAATAATACATTGTCTAATTCTATCTATCTATTCTAATATGATTGCCAATTCAACCCTGCACACTGCCCCTTTACCTGTCTTTTTTGCTGGTTCTTGCTCCTCCTCCTCCTCTTCCTCTCTCCTCCTGCTGCTCCTTCTCTACCTCATCCTTCTCCTGCTCCTTCTCTTCCTCATCCTTCTCCTTCTCTTTCTCATCCTTCTCCTTCACCTTCTCTTTCTCATCCTTCTATTCCTCATCCTTCTCCTTCTCTTCCTCATCCTTCTCCTGCTGCTTCTCTTGCTCTCTATTCCTGCTGCTGCTTTTCTTCCTCTCTCCTCCTGCTGCTTCTCTTGCTCATCCTCCTGTTTCTCTTCCTCGTCCTCCTCCTGCTTGTCCTTCTTTCCCTGCGAATCATCATGACTGGGGTCATCATCACCCTGTCCCTCTGCATCACCTCCACTGACCTTAACAGCTAATATACATACAGACATACAGAGATTCCTCGTTTATAGCAGGATTTTGTCTTTGTGTGATAACACATTGCAAACTGTTGTTTATATATATATATATATAAATATATTATATATGCCTATGTATAAATGCATATATAAATAATTTCATTGAATAATAAATGCATAACTAACCGTGCACCTGTCGTGTACCTGCTGCTGCTGGGTCCTGCCTCATCTGTGCCTGATCGGTGAATGTTGGGCATTTATCTGCCTCTTGTGCCAACATATTTTTCTTTTTGATTCTTATTTCTTCGGGCACCACCCATTTTGTTTTCGTCTTTCTTTCTTTCCGCCATATTAACTTTCTTTGTTGCACTTGTCACACAAACCTGATGGAAAGTAAACTCAGTTTGATCGGCGCTGTTGAGCCAATCAGATTTCAGCAAAAACAAAAATGCATCCAAACAGAACTGGAAAAGTTTATACATCATGAGAAAAAAATTGAAACTCATTCTGATTATATTGTCCATTATTTAAATCTGTTAGTTGTGTTCTGGAGCTAGGAACCTACTAATTTCACTATACGTTGTACTGTGTATGATTGTGTATGTGAAAATAAAACTTGATTAAATTTGAAAAGAGCACAAAAGTCATTGAAATGTCTTTTCTGTACTCGATTTGATGTTAAAATTGGACAGTAAATATTAAAACTATATATAAAATGTCCACTATTATTTATGGCCTATTATTTTTGGTACATGATTATTGAAGCATTTGTAGAATTTCTGTTAAATTGTATATTCCAGTTGTGTGCTGATTAACTATTCATGTATGATTTAGGAACAGAAATCGGACTTCGGTAATTATCTACCAACATACAATTATTGGGTCATACATAGTATCTCAGAAACATTTTGACCAAAATGGGGGGAAAGATGCTCCTTAACATTTGGGTTATATATTGTAGTTATCGGCCGTATTAGGGGGCTATAATTAACGGCTAATTTTCACGGCTACAACTGCAACATCAATCTAATTTTGATGGAAAAAATGATGTATCTTGTTACTGATTAGCCTAGGACAGGTGTGTATCACATGTGGGGTAAAACATGCATTCTTGTTTATCATATAATTCAGTTTATTTAAATTTCTCCACAGGAATATAAGAAAGCATACAATGCAAGAAAATACAAAAACTTTTGTACAACCCATTCCCAAACAGCAAAGATCTTGTTAAACCTCGAACAACTCTTCCAGAACTGGTCAACTCCCAAATCACGCCTTGCCAAACCCAGCCATAGGTCCTCCCAATAACCCAACCACAACATCTGGCAGTCTGATAACAGTTTATTATGTACAGCATAAAAAATATATTACATTAACTTCTTCCAAATAAAAATATTCATGTATTAGCTTGTGTATGCTCTAAGACAGGCCTGTGCTTTTACAGTGCACTGAGTGAAAAGAGCTACAGATAGACTCCCCTCTTCTGTCTGTTACTGGCTGCACCTTTGAAGAGCACTCCTGTTTGTTTACTCTGGAGTCTCAAATTGGGCGTGATGCTTGGTTAGATTTCCATCAGGAGCTGGCTGGAGGTCATTGCAGGGGGCCAACCCGAGTCCTGTGAAGTCTTCAGCTGCCTATGTTTAGCAGAGTACTGCTCTAATGCTACCGCAGAAAAAGCCTCGGTGGAATTCAACGAGAATAGAGGGGAAATTGCCAGCAATTCTGGTACTCATTCCATAAAAGACTCAAAGACCTAAATGATATCCTCAGCTGAGTTCTGACAACCTATTTTTCATATAGCTTAATGAATATTTGATGGATTGCGAGTATGAGTCAGCCATATGAATTGATATGAGGAAGGGTTACTTTAACATGCTTAAATAACTTCTGAAATTATGTCACATACAGGAAGACTTTTAAAAACGATGGGCTGTTGATGAAAAGCATCTTAAAGATGTATTTGTTCTAACCATAAATCATTAGGCGGACAAAGAAAAGCACATATTACAGTGGACAGGCTATGTTGTTTCAATTTTGCACAATGTTTAGCTTGTCACTCATACCACCTACTGTATACAACCACCCTTTACTACTTAATTTGGTCACCACTGTGGTGTCACAAGTGTCTGATACTTGATACCTGTCTTGCACCCTGTTATCCACACTCAATCATTACAAACTACACATTGTTTGAAAGCACAACGCCTCATGATGCTAATTGTGGAAACCATTTTACGTTTCTGCGTCAACATTTGCTTATTTTTTTTATCACTTTCATATAAACTAATTGTAACTTTCTGATGGTTAAGTCCAAAGAGTTAGCTTTCAGAAGAGGCCATGGTAAGCACTTTATTTGAAAGGGTTCAAATAACTAGTTTAATTTGGGTATGCCATGTTCAAGCTTGCAGACAATGAAAGAGGTGCTTGTTAAGGGTTCTTAAATTCTACTACTGCGTGTTCTGACTTATTTTGTTGAGATTGCACTCAGGGGAATCTTGTGGTTTTTCTGT
The DNA here is from genome assembly GCA_011952105.1 of Coreoperca whiteheadi. Taxonomy (NCBI): domain Eukaryota; kingdom Metazoa; phylum Chordata; class Actinopteri; order Centrarchiformes; family Sinipercidae; genus Coreoperca; species Coreoperca whiteheadi. Next base: position 13,084,133 of record CM022485.1, read on the forward strand.
CTACTGACTGCCAGATTTGGATTATCAACAAACATTTGAATAGATTTTTTGAAATATGTAATTTACATAAAAATTTTTTTGGCCACTGGTTGACTTCAAAATGCCTTTAAATACAGGGTTCCTGATGATGTACACACACAGAGATTGCTAGTTTAAAAGTATTTAGAATTTCACTTTGTCCTTTCTTTGTTTCAGATTTTCAGTAATATCAGCATTATTCTTAACTAGGACCACTAACCTCAGCACGTACACGTTCTTCTTTCCCCCTTTATCTGACAATGATTTTGACTGATATGTTTGTTTTGGTATCAGTTTCATGTAAAGATAAAATAATGAATTTGCCTTGTGTATTAAAAACAATTGATTTGTACCACTGTTAATCCATTTATCCATCTATCCATTGACTGACACAGTGGGTTGTATTGGCATGGTTGTTTACTGTTGGCTGCATGGTGCCAACTTTTTATTTTTTGCTTTAGGCTGCATGCTTGGTTTCGAATGGAAAACTCTCCTTTTTAACTCACCCAGAAGGATTTGGAGAGACTCCAACAAACTACCGGCAGATTCCCTCAGGGGACACCGCAGTCATTCATGTGTGAATCTGTGACAAATCTACAACTTTTATGTGAACATGTTGAGAAACAAATAAAGGTTATTCCTAATTATCAGGGGGTATTTTTAACCTCTTGATTTTTAATTTCATGACTGTTTTATTAACTTTCACAAAGAATTTCTGCCATGTGTTTCTGATCCCAGTGATCTTTTGATCACTGCATACTCAGTCCAATTTTGATGTAGTGGTGGTGCCGTACAGTGTTCAATAAATAAACCCACTATAAGATTAACTTCTGTCACATCCATCCAATCTGATTTTGTAAATAACATTTTTGAAGGATGGATTAAGTGAAACCTCTACTGAGTTTTACATAGGTTCATATAATGACCAACAAATCTTTGTGAGTGGGAGTAAATAATGATTTATATTCTTGTTCATAGGCCGTTGATAGGATCATTCTCAGATTTCAGTGCTGAAAAATATTGCACTATTTCACACCACATATGCCAGACTGGCCCACGTGAAATGAAACACATGAGAAAAAAAATCTTTCTGGGCTCTGCATGACTGCTCTGGAGTCAATGGGAGGACCCGAGTCTCGTGTCTTGTAAATTCAGAATAGAGAAATGGTTCAGTCAGGCTTAGACTGTGTTCAAAATGATCTGGTGTGACCTAGTCTTATCAGTATTTAAAGGAATATCACTATCCCAATTATGTACACTGGTAGCTCCAATGTCAGATATTGTCTGTCATTCTCTTGAGGAACAAAGAAGCTGTAAAAAAGGTGTAAGACTGACTAAGGTATTGAATTGTTTGATATTTTTCAATGTCAATTAAAGCAGCGATTCTCTTTTTAAAATAGATAAATATCAAATACATTTTGAAATCACTCAAACTTAGTAAATTTGAGAACTTGCCTCGGCTACATATTTCCAATGAGCATCAGCAACAGTTTGTTATTGCAGCAATTGCCCTTCCGGTGTTGACATGAATTAATTGGAGGATAATTCTCGTGTACTGGAAATGATGAACATAAAGCAAAGAGAACTGCCACCCAGTGCCCACAAACACAAGTGTGCTCTATGATTCAGAGTTGCAATGATGAAAATGGAAAGGATAACGGACCATCTGTCAGTGCAAATTGGAGAAAATGTCTGCATACAAACACTAAGCATCCAACAACTGAAGTTGATGACACCCTGCATACATTTTTTGCTGGAGACAGCCAATTACTCAGTTGCAATGGTGGTATTTTACTCCACCAGGATTTCTTCCTGCATTCCAAAAAGAAGCAACTAATGGATTAAAGACCAAATATTGATTGGTGACCGGTGAATATGACAGTTAATCCGTGTTAGCCTTACAATGACCTGCTGACTTGTCCAGGGAGCCATCCTGTCTCTCCTTAATATATGTTGTAAAAGGCGAACGCTATAGCACTATAGCACACTATAACTTGATTAACAGAACTGGGTCACCCATAATTCTTTGGAATTGGTCTCGTTAGGCATGTAAACAGCATGTTTTCTTTTCCTTTCCCTGGCTTTTTATTTCTTTGCAGAAGCCATAAGGGTCACAGACCGAACCTGAAGCAAATCAATATGTTAGAGCAATATGTAAGAGAAGCATGGCTTGCTGTGGTGAAACAATAAAACTTGTTTTTGTGGTGACCGTAAAATGGTTTGAGGTCACACAAACAAACGATAAAGAAGCTTGTGTTAAGGTGTTTGAAATTCATCAATCTGGGGGAAAAAATACACACTAAATTTCATGTAAAATCCAAAAGGCTGTGACATTGTGTCAGTGACAAGCTATGATACCTCAAGGAGACTGGAATTTACAGCCTGGCGTGGCATGGCGTGCTTTGCCATAAGCGGCACTAACTTTTTTTTATTTTATTTAAATACTACCAGTAGGAGTTGCCAAATGCAGAAATTAAAAATATAAACAGGGACTTATAGATATCTTTAACTTAGAGGCGGGAGCTAAGAAAACACTTATAAAAGTATATAATATAAGTCAGTGTGAATGATCATATAAGTAATTTTGAAATGGATTGAGAAAAATAGCAATAGAGTGTAAACTGTTTGGGACATGGGGGGGGGGGGGATTTAGGCTTGATTCCACTGTTATCTGCTCCTTGAGCATTGTATGACTAACATGTTTAATGAGATTATAGAAAATAAACCATGAACTATCTTATATGCTACAATTTCCAGTCAAGTTATGTGTAAACACAGAGACATGCAATAAGAGATTAAAAACAGATTTTTGTCTCTGCCAATGTGTTGCACAGTGCAGTGACACATTTATGTTTTAGTTTAAGCACCACAGTACAAAATGGCTTGCAGATGTTTCATATAATTTATCAAATGAACAGTCAGAAAGGAAATTAAGTGAGGAAACTCCAGATCAGCTTGTTCCAGTGAATCATTGTTCCATCAGGTTTTATACAGTATCAATATCCCTCACAAGATACAACCTGCATTCTTCACCTTTGTTAAACTAACTTCTTAAATACATCCAAAGTAAAGCTCATGTTCATGATGAAGAAGCTCACTGTTTGTGTAACAAGAAACAAACCCCACCCTTTCACTCTTACTCAGACCACTCCTGTCTGAACACAAACACAGCCAAAACCATTCTGCTGAAAGACGTCAGAGTCAGTTTCCTGTAACTTCTTTTCTCTCCCCAGTTTGCAGCTGCAAGAGGTGAATCAACTGCAAAAGATTCACTAACTTGCCAACACATCTGTCTTTGGGGAGTCTCCACAGGCATTCTATCATGCACATACAGCTGGATTGTAGCTCAATATGAACAAATAATTGAATGGCTTTTTTTCTATTTCATTTGCTTTGGCTATGTCTGGATTACTTTAGCTCATAAATCTCAAATACCATGTCTGTTGTTCCTCACATATGAACTCTGTCTTTTTACATTAACACTTTTCTCTACTGCTACAGCTGCAAGACACTACTGATTCTGCTGGCTGACTGTTTCCCCTCCCTATGCTGCCTTTCAACTATTTGTTTTGTTCTTTACTCTTCTAGCAAAGTGTTTGATCATGTTTTGAAAATAATGTATTACAGTAAAGAAGTTTCAGGGGTGTGACAGTCAAGTGTGCAAATTGAATGTCACACAGTAATGAAATGAATGCAAACCCGTGGCTGCCCAGAAGGTAGAAAATAGGAATCATGCTATGAAATATGAAATTAATGCCCTGCGAAAAGGCATAGGCTCACATTATGGGAAACACGCTTCTTCAATTTCTTGTCGAGGGTTAGATGAGAAGATTTAACGGACATGAGAGTCTGTCCTTTAAACATGAAGCTGCAGCCAACAGGCATTTAGCTTAGCTTAGCATGAAGACTGGAAACAGCGAACATGGCTCTGTCCTGTAAAACCACAAATTGTCGTTATTTGTTCCGAAAATACATAAACAAGATATAACGTGTTATTGAGTTTTAGAAGTGCAGGTCAGCATGTCTTTAGACAGAGCTAGGCTAGCTGCTTCCCCCGACCTCCAGTCTTTTTGCTAAGCTAGCCAGCTGGTGGCTGTATTTACAGGCCTCTCAAGTTTTGAAGACAGGCAAGAGTGACTTCTCCACCTCCTACCCCCCCCCCCACCCTGTGGGTGAACAAGATGACGGTGAACAATTCCAGGAGATGTGGGACGTGGGACATGGGAGACGCTCTTGATTCCAACTTGGTTCCATAGAGAGAGTGGCGCGGCCGGATACATTTTGGGAGCTGCGGCATTTTAAATATATGACAAATTATTTTTCTGCATGAGAAATACAATGTGTGGCGGGAGTGCGTGACAAATGACCGAAATCAGTGACTTTCACGCTCAATGCGTGACACTTGAGAGCCCTGAATTTATGCCATAGGCAAAACATGCAATAACAAATTAAAATGTTTAACTGTGTAAAACAATACACTTAACAGTGCATAACAATATGCTTTCCAGAAAATAAATAAACAAGGATAAACAAATAGCTGGAACAAGAACAACATTCAGTGTGTAGAGGCAATACAATTACAAAAAAAATAATCATAGTATTACTAAAATTATATGTTGCTTTTATATAAAGTGTAGCTGTGTAAGCATTCCTGCCAAGCAGCATCTTGCAGATTCTGCACAGCCAGTAGCAATTAGAAAGAAAAGATACTGCTTCTTGATTATGCTGAGGATATGGAGATCACTTCTACTAGGCTAAGTGAGTCATCCAGCCATGGGCTCTCTGACAGGCAGAAACCCACTAGCTAGCTTGTTTGTTCCTGTCATGTCTGTTACTGAGACCATCATTCTTGATAGCCAGTTTGAGTGCCTGTGTGTCGTTGTGTGTCGTTAAGTGTTTCAGTCTGGTAAATGTCTCAGGTTTAACTTAAAGAGGCAGTCTTGTTATGTCATACTTAAGGAATCTCAGAGACCACTGGATAACTCCACAGTTAAAGAACGTGGATGTTGAGTGACACTGTAGAGTTTTTACAGTAAGAAAGGTAAAAAAAAACAATCTGTGACATCTTTAAGGCTGCACTGTGCAATAAAGCAGTGTGAGCTTAGTTTCTGCCAACATATCTATATCATTTAAAGTAAAGCACTGACAGGGTGTTCATCTTCATAATCTCACAGAAAGTCCTTCTTGGAGGACAGAAAAAATACTGACTTGAATTCTCATGAACTCGGGGGTTGTGGGGAGGTCCAGTTACATTGGGACACAATCCATGCAATTAAAAAGAAATGAGCAAATAAAATCAATGAGGATCACTTACACTGTGGTGTCAAAGGACTCAACAGAGGACAACACAAGAATATATCTTAATTAGGAGAAATAATGTGTACACAGGCACAGCTGAGTGCATGCAATAAGGGAATACACTGTATTCACAAATCACTTCTCATTTAAAGCTAGAAGGAGTTCATTACTTTTACTGTAATCCATTGAAATAAAATTGACCGTCGCTAAGCTTTGAAACAATGGGTCCTTCATTTCAGACAGATGTAGACAAAAGCAAGCTTCTTATTTTTATCCAGTGATTGTCAATTTTGTCGGGTGAAATGACAGCTGTAACTAGCCGAGATTTTATCAGCTGTAGCTAGCTAATTAAGCTAACGTTAGCGCTAGGAGTAGATTGAAAACAATGCCTCCAGCTGACTAATGTTTTAAGTTGACTTGTTTTAAAATTAAATCTTGTAGATAAGGTCTTTGAAAGGCATTTTAGGGCTACTTACATGATATCATTAATTTTCATTAATTTTGGCCACGTGTAGCTGAAATTATGTTACAATGATGTCACTTGATGCCTGTCAAAAATGGCGCTGATCATCGTGTAAGCCTGAACAACCTACAGTAGTGTGTGAATTACAGAGTTCTCTCTCTCTCTCTCTCTCTCTCTCTCTCTGTCTGAGGGTATTTTAACAAGGTGCTGACAAGAAAAATGATAATGATGTGTCTGTCATGATGCAGAGCTGGGTAAATTTGTCATGATGGCAGGTGACTGATGGTCTGGTATCCTCCATTGGCCAAACCATGAATTCTTTCCCTGAACATTCGAACGCACACACACACGCACACACACACGCTTAAAAGTTAGGATGCCTAAAATCACTCAACACAGGTACGAGCAGGTAAATCACATCCTTCCTCAGGTTTATGCTCATTGTTCACTGACAGTCTGTCTTCCATTTGCAGCCTGAAGACACGAAGTCGTTATGGTAACCTTTACAAACTGTCAGCTACTGTACTGTGACTGTAACTTGTGTAAGTAATGTATGACATGGATGCTGTAATCATTCTTCTTCTTCTGCATATGTAGGCTACATCAAAGAATTCACCAAGGTCATTATTGTTTCAATGTTACACACATTACAGAAAAAAAGGGCAGTGGCACATGTTTACTCTCCCCAGTAATGCTTGTAAAACCCACAGTGTGATACTGACATCTTAATATCCAAACTGCTTATGTTTACATGTGTATATTAAAATCATGAGTGGCTATCCATTTGTTAGATTGCCTCAAATTTACTTTCAATGTCAAGCTTGTAAGTCTTCTTGATTTGTTTGGTGTTATAGTGTGTCCCATAAATTCCACTGGTTCAGTTAAGTGACATTTTAATGGCTTTGTACACCATTTAGAGTCACAAAAAGTTGACTTCACTGGCTTGACATGCTTTTATATAAAACCATTGTCTGTTTTTATATTTTTTTCATTTTCATATTCTATTCCTATCCTTTTATTTTCTACTATAAATTCCAAAAAGCCAAAGCCACTATGTGACATGGACGGGGCATCAAAATTAACATTTTATTTTATACTACTACATACTATTTTAACATCTAGAATGAACAAGAATCGTACATGAAAAACCTTACACAATACTGTGGTGTATATTATAGAATTAATACAAAATTCTTAAAAGTTTCTCTGCAGAACAGTATAGCGTTGATTAAAGATATTGTTTTTTTTTGGAAGGGGACAAAATTGGGACATTTAGTGCCCATGTTACAATAAACAGTAGAACAACTCAACTGTTCCAACTAGAGTTTCCTCTTTCACATTTTAAGAAGAGGCAAGAAACACAATGTGTTTCTTATCTTCACTTTCCCAACAAAACTGAAAATCAGCCATGTGATGTGAATGTCATGTTACTGTGAATCTGTTTTTTGTGTTTGAGAGCGAGAGAATGAGGTGTGAATGAGGTATATTGTTCTGTGCTTGCCAAAAAATATTGTCAGACATGTCAGCAGAGGTAGTTGATGTCACCATGTGTTTTGGGAAAGAGGGAACATGCAAAGAACATTTCTATACATTTTTAAGAGGACGCAGGGAAACATTACTAAATTCATACAGTGCTGTAGTTGGGCTCCATGTTGTGATTATTAAAAATTGGCTTTAAAAAATTCATTTTTAGTCCCAACAGTTGTTTGTGGTATATTGCAGTGCTATACAGTCATTGAGCCAGAACTAGATTATGTAGACTCTTTTTTTTATATTAGAATTCTATTCTGTCTGAAAAAATTATTTAAAATGCTTAAAAATATAAATAACAATATGCTAATGAAATTGATTATAGTCCTAAATATTTTTACTGTTAAGAAAAATCCCTAAAGCCTCATGGATACTAACATATTATTCTTAACCATATTTCTCAGGTCTACCGTTTCACTGAATTGAGCTGTAAATGATTCAAGAACTTAATAAACACACACATGCCATCAGCCTGGACGGGCTTTACACTTCTTCCAGTAGAAAGTTTTACCTCATTTGACACATTGTGTTACGGTCGATCATCATCTTCAACTCAAAGGGAAGGAAAATGTTCATAAGCCAGTTTGTTATATTTAGTCTGTTTCAGAAGAAAATGCTTGGAAGTGTCCATTTTTTGTTTTCCCCACTGTAATCACAGCTCATATTTCCACATGGAAAAATTAAAATAAATTAATTCAATTAAAATATACTTTTTCACAGCAGCCATTTTGACTCATCATAGCAGTGAAAACACAGGTGTAACTAATGACATTAATGATTTATTTTTCAGCCAGCATTTACAATAGCAGTGCTCTGGAACCTGTTGACCTAGATTGAATGCAGCCAGTAATAAAGTAATTAATTGCACCCGTTTTTCTACCATGACATTTCAAAATGTCCACCATTATAAAAAGGCCTATTAATGTAACAAGCATGTCTGTAGGTCAATATATACTGTACCGTATAATTGAATGCATCTCTGGTATTACAACATTAGTTGTACTATGAGTTATTAGTTGCAGTAATGTTGCCAGGCAAGCAAGTTTCTACACATTAGAGTTAGTCCATTTTAACTTTGTAGGATTTCTCTGCAGGCTAAAGTTATACTAATACAGCTAATACAGTCTTGAAAAAGAGTGTAAAGTGTCTCCTGATTTTGCAGGAAGGGGCCAGACATTTTGTCAAGACACCAAGAAATATGGTGTCAGATTGTCTTGGCAGAAAATAGTGAGTTAAACTTCAATCGAACCTTCGACGCTAACTGCCACCACAACTGCTTCCATATGTTGGACAAGAGAGTGTTTGAGTATGTGACTGAAAGCCACAATGAATGAATGCCATTATTTAGCAGAAATGTTTGGAAACCCACTGTATGTTAATTTCTGGTAATTAACTAAAGGGGTTTTGTTTTGTATTGATTTACTTTTACTAAACGCAACAATAGTTTAACGTTAAATTTAATATAAATCCATCTACCTTATTTTATTCAGTGTGTCTTGTCTTTAGAAATCAATCCAAAAACAGATGTTGCAATAGTCTTTTCAATTTTGATTTGTTCCACTAATGTAAGAATGAGGAAAGCTCAGTTTTGTACATTAGAGAGAAAAAAAAAAATCATTATCTGGTTTTAGCTTTCACTTGCTTTCACTTATGGCACAGAGCCGACTTGGCATTCTTCTATTTTTTTTTGGGGGGGGGGGCTGTTTTTAATAAAAGCTGGGAACAAGTTTTTTATTTATTATATAAATGACCTCGATTCAGCAGGATTTAGAAAGATTATAGACCATTTTCAGAACTCATCTCTCTTTTCTCTCTTCCTGTAGAAGTTTAAAACTAAATAAAAAGCCTTGAGTCTCCTTTCTCCTGTCGTCTTACCAATCAATGGTATTGATAGCGACATTTAAGCATGAACAAAGTCCACAGGTAAATGTCATTGAGGGTTCTTAAAAATTGAAAGCTGTGCCTCTAATGTAACCTCTAATAAGTGATGATTTGAATGGATGACAATGACATACTGTGTACGGGCTCGATCCATAAATTTCTATAATGCAAAGATGTGCTCCAGTGGTGAGAACTGACCTGCGATACATTTAGAAGTTGTCTCTGAAAGGCAAATCAATATTTCTTGCAAGCTGCATAGTAAGCAAATCGAAGTTCTTTAGCAACAGATAATGAATACAAAATGTCAGTAGACATCAAAAAATGAGTCTTTCATGGTGAAAATAAACATCCCTTGGGTTCTACATTTCTAATTATAATACACTCAGCAATGCTATCTTTCCAAACCAAAAAACAATGTCTGCACAAAAAGTGACTCAAAATTAAAAATCTGCTTTTTCTACACCTCAAGGGTGTTTTTGTCTAACCAGATTCATCATTCCGTTGCAACAACAGCTTTTCCCATTACTGTCAAGCACAGCGTCCCTTTGCGGCAATAGATTTGCCTCTTCACAACTGAACAAGACACTAACTTTTTAAACACGTCATAAAGCTGTGAGACATCTCATTCAGTGCATAGGGGCCTGTGTTGATCTGAGACTTCAGACATGCCATCGGAGAGAACAAGCAGTACGTCATCTGATGGTTTCTCGAACGACAGGCCTGTCACAAAACAGCCACAAGCTTAGAAGTGCAGTTCACTTGACACACAGTCTTCAGGGATGTCTCTTAAAAAACGTCGTCCCATTTAAAAAAAAAAAAATCTGTCAGTGTGGGCGGGAGGATGGGATTGGGGTACATAACAAATAAAGCATTGGCCTACAAAAGATCCAGAGGGAATACTCTATGTGCCTCCTTGGTATCCATTTAACAGGAGGGCTTACAGCAGCCAGCTACTTACAGCCTAACTCAAGTGCTATATTACTCACCGAGCTCAGCTGGAAACACTATAGAAAATGTGTTTGCCTAGGATCTGCTCTCCTTTATCAATCCCAAACAGCAGGGACCAGAGCTTTAAGCACCATGCCAGGGTTCCAGCAACAGCAAACATTTCAGACAGAAAAGAAGGAATGGTTGCACAAATAAGATTTCAGTTTTGTCTCTGTAAATCCTTTAAAGCTGAATCTAACACAGCACATCCTACTGAATTCCCACAGAGACTATTCAAAGACACCGCCTTGGAAAAGTAACATGCAGACTTAGAAGTATAAGTGCGCACACAGACAGATAGACACACACAGAAACCTACAAAGATTACAAAGAAAAAATGAGAAACAGGCGCAAGAGCACTTGATTTGAATCAGAATCTTTTTCTTCTTCTTACCGATGAAGAGGTTCCACTCAGCATCTAGGTCTGCCTGGTTTGCTAGACAGCCCCTCATAACGTTGTGACAGTAGTTGTGACAGGGTTTCAGCCCAGGCATGCCGCGACAGTATGGACAGTACAGCATCTTGGTCAAGGCTCGGACACATGCTGGAACTACATTCACCTATGAAGCAAAGAGACGTTCTTCAGTTATGTCAAGTCTTTTCAAGCTCATTAAACCTCAGTAATTCTTTTATGACATGAAGTATGGTTCCTGAAATGGAGAGAGACGTTGTGATAAAACGGTAATGTTGCACACCACATGTGACATTTTCATAGTTTTACAAAAAAAATCATGAGGGTTCCACAGAAACCACTGCATACCACAGTCAGTGCAAATAAAGCATCAATAGTAAGGAATGCAATTCCCTGTTGAAACGTCAGACGCATTTCGACTTTTGACAAACATTCCCACACCACATCACATCTTCTGAAGCTTGAAATGTGAAAACCCACCAGATAAAACTGTATGACAAGACGAGGTTTACAACTCTGTCCATCTCGATTCCTTTTGAGGGCTATGCCTTTTATTGTTGGGCCATGTCATTGTACTGGCTTGAGTGAAAGTGACAGGATTCTCACATCTGCTTCCCTTCAGAGGTGGGGATGCAGAACGAAGAGTACATCTGATAATTGGCCTGTCAGCCTCTGTATTCATGCTTGACTTTAGATTTTGTCCAGCACACACTCTGGAGACTGCTGGTGTGTGCGTGTGTGTGTGTGTGTGTGCATGCGCGCGCAGGAAAGGTTGGCAGATTGGTCAGTCATAAGAAGGGCCATACCACTGGACACCATCTTATATACTTAAAGAGTTTAGCTTTGGCAGAGGTACCTATCTACCCATCAAAGAAAAAGTATGTAAAGAGACGGTTAAATAAACGAATTCAGTCTAATTCTAGAGTAACGCTGAGGTCATCCATCTGAGCAAAACAGTGATTTGTTTGCCGTTTCTAAAAGTCAGGTCATGTCAAATCACAATCTGCGAACTCCGACTGAGCCTGATCGCTGCTTGAGATTCTCTGGCAGGGCCCTACTTATGGTTCTAAATTTCGACTCATCACTAAAGGTGACCGGCCTTTTGCTGTTTTGGCACCTCAGCTGTCAAAGCAAAATCACTGTCCTCTTTTAAAACTCTTCCTAAAATTTGTATCTTATGACTTTTTCTCAATTGATGTTGTAAATATGTAAATTATTTTATGTATTATGTTTTGGCTCTTAGTGAGTCTTATTGTTTTTATTGTTAAGTCCTCTGTAATTTAGTCTTTGAAAGGTGCTATATAAATATTGTAATAATAATAATAATAATGTATTATTATTTATATAGCCCAAAATCACAAATTTGCCTTCAAGAGCTTTAATCTGTACAGCTTCAGACAACTTCTATCCTTAGATCATCGATTCAGACAAGAAAAAACTCCAAATAAAAACAACCTTTAAACCGGAAAAAAGGAAGAAATACTCAGCAAGGAGGAAAACAAAGGAGGGATCCCTCCTCCAGGATGGAGAGAAAGCTGAGTTTTAATTCTGAGAAATACTCAGAATTTTGTGATACTCACTTTGTGTTTCACCATTGTCTTTGTCATAATGATTACTGTTAATTTGACTTTTGTGAATACTTTGGAGGAAAAAAAAAGAAACATGCAGAGACAGACAACACAAAGCCTGATGATATAAATACCGCTGAAGATAAAAGTGAGATGGACCTGAAACAACAAAAAAAACATCATCTGTGCACTTTTGTAGCTCCATGGCAACAGCTGTGCTATGACACTACATCAAGCTTCAGTCTCTATCCAGTCTGTTTTGAACACTGTAGTTTGTCTTTGATTTTACTGGTACAATGGCCAGACCACCTGTGTGTGCATATGTGTGTGTGTGTATGTGAGTGAGAGAGATGAGAGAAAATAAGGCAGAGGAAGAGAAAAAGAGACAGAGAGGGGGAAGACAGATGTACGCTATTAGTGCATTTGATTCCACTTCTGCTTGGCAGCTGGCTACAAGGATCAAATGAACCATCTTTGACATTTGCAATCTGCCACTGACATCACGCGATGTCTTGTAAGAAGGCCATTAAACTAGGTTGCTAGCTGTCATTTCCACCGCTGCATGTCATCCACTGGTATGTGTTCTTGTAAATTGTTTATATCACTCTGGGAGTGATATAATGGGATATGGGAATTTTTCACAAACAAGGTTCATTTGATTGAACACATTTCACAGCTGACATGCACGGAAAACATTTATGAGTCAGGCTTGTGTGGCATCAGGTTAGAAAAGGGTAAAATAATCTGATGCTACTAATGGCGCTTTTGCTGGTTTTAAGATACTACTTTAAGATTAGATAAGACCATATATATATATATATGTGTGTGTGTGTGTTTATGTGTGTGTGTGTGTGTGTGTATGTGTTAGTCTGTTCACCTACACTATTTCTATTCATTCTGGAAAATGGTCAGGATGATATAAATGCTAAAGAGCTGGCCAGGACAACAAAATAGCCATGTTAATTCAGTTTGCTAGTTACCAATCCCAAGTCATCTTGTGGGAAAAAAAGTTAATGCTTTATAGGTAACACTTATTACAACTTTTTTACTATATTGCCATTAGTGAATGTTTATACATCATCCTCCACTTCTTCTTCTCCACTGCTTATACTGACATTATAGTGTGTTGTAAACCATTTATTAATTGTTTAGTAATGGCAAATAGAGGTACTTAAAGTAAAGTGTTGCCAAGCTATATATTTTATAAATGATTTATTTATAAAAGTGCTATAGGTGTCTGCCATCAATCTGCATGGACCCATCACAGTCACTCACATTTAATTTCAACATTTTCTAATTCACAGGCAGTGCTGAAGGGAGCACAAGAAATGAAAAAGAAGAGCAAACCGAGAAAGAACTGGCTGTGGAGAAAGCCAAAGACACTGCCAAAGATGGGGAGAAACACACACCAAGAAAACAGAGAGACAGATACAGATGAAACAGACGGAGAGAAAACCGGACAAGACACTAGCAGACAAACAGAAGGAACAGGCAGGTGCTACCGCCACATTTGGACAGAGAAACAGAACCAAGTACATGCCAATCACAGTGTTTGCTTTGGAAAGAACTGCCTCCTATCTCCCAAAGAATGTTTACATGCAAAATACACACTTTATGATTTCTATAACATACTTAGCTGTCTTCAGCAGCAGTCCACATGCAGCTATAACCTTTAGATCTCAGTCTGGTCATTCTGTGCCTGCACTACATTTTCTGTACTTACAAAGTCAGTATCACACATATAACTCTATGAGTCAAATCAGACTGCTACATGCAATTCACCAGTCTACTGTAAGTGAGACAGGGACGAGAGAGTTTTTAGATTGCACTTCCACCTACATCTCCAGCAATCTCGCCCCCCCTCTCCCTGTCAATGACACAAACGCCAAAGATTAAATATAAAATTTTCCTATCAAGCTATTTGAATCATTTTATTTCACAAGCTAATTTGCATATAAATATATTTGCTATAGTGAGAGAGGGACGAGAGAGGGAGAGCTTGTCCCTTTTGTTTTCTCTGTTGGCTCCGCCCCACCCTGTCGCTGTACCTGTGCAAGGACATAAAATCCAGTTTAAACAACAATCATAAAACAAAAACTAGTTGAAAGGATGACTTTGGAATATAATCACTTAATACATTCACTGTTCCACTGCTATGGTATAAATGATGGCAGCGTTACAGAGAAGCCTAATGAAAATATAGTATACTGTATCATCTACTCAACATCAGCAAAGCGCTGCAAATGTCATTTTGTACAATTTAATACCATCATACATTTTCTTCCAACTTGTACAATAAAGTACAGTACTTATTCATGAGAATATTAAATAATTAAACAAAGTTCTGGGATTAATCGGTTTCTTTCAATTCAATTAAACTTGGCCCAGTTTCTAGACAGCCTGTTTAAGAGACATGGAGAAAACACTGGAGCAATTTTCTTAACTATAGAACCATTCCAACTACACTCTTTACATTCAGTGTGGCCTGTTAGTGGAAACCAAAGAAATATATTTCATACCACAAATAGGAAAAGTGTTTTAAGCTGCCCTTGAGCTTTGTGAGCCTTTGGAAAATTTGCATTAAAATGGTGCCTCCTAACGCAATTATCTTACAGGGACTTTTACATCATTGCAGTTACTGTGCCCAGCAGTCGCTGGGTGCCCTGGATGAAGGCTAATCTGATAATCTTGTTAGCATGTATTTACAGTTGAGTGGATGGGATATTTCACAGCAGGGTAAGGGTAGGACTGGGGAGCGAGATGCCTCAGATCCAGAGTGAGATTAAAACACTAATCTACTCATCTGATGTTTAAGTGCTATGATAACACTGCATGGAGAGCATGTGTTTGTGTGCAAGTTGGTGTGTGAGTTTTGCAGTGGTGGAGGAAGTATTCAGATCCTCTACTTAAGTAGTAATACTGCAACATACAAATACAAGTCCTGTATTGAAATATGTAACTTATGTGAAAGTTTAAGTATGCGATTCTGGAGAAATCCACTACCATGACAAATACCATTATATAGAGCGAACAACAACACAGCAAATAATGTAACAAACGTTAGCTACAGTGTCTGCTGCAACGCTAATAGCCAGAGAAGATGAGTTTCCCGGAGCCAGCACACCAGCTCCAGACAGCGATGCGATACAACTCTCCTGCTACTATAGCTAACATCACAACAACAGCATATCTCGGCAAACTAGAAAGCAAGTCATTTAACTTTACCTGACACTCAAATCACGGCTTTGTTTGTTTTCCATGTACAGAGCCAGGGCTGTGTACAAACACCTGATTTTTTTTTTTCAGTGACAGACATTGAACAGACAGCTAGCGGACGGTGAGGAGATATTTGCTGAATTTGACAAAAAGACAAAGTGTATTGGATTAGAATCACATACCCCACCTTTCAGTATTATTAGCTAAATGAACCAGTACCCATAATGCAGAAAAATTGATTATTGGATTATTATCACCTATCACCTTTATACTGTTGTAGTTGGTCATAGTGAAGCTAATCTTTTTTAGATACAGCCGGGTAATTCTATGCTAAAGCATCATATTTTATAAAACCTTTCATATACTTTGTATTTTTCTTATACTTTTATTTGCAATGGAGCATTTTCACATTGTTGTACAAGTACTTAAGTACAGTACCTGAGTGAATGTACTTAGTTATATTCAGTGTTTTGTAGAGAAATACACCACTTACAAATGAGAGGGGGGTGAGGCATTAAAAGTGGTATACTCATTAGCCTGCTGCTTCAGAATAGCAGCTTGAAGATGTGGTAAGCTGTTCAGTCAGACTCCTGATGGGAACTTTATTGAGGATTAAAAATGTAAGGTTATAAATGCAATGAGCCTGAGCAATAATACAGCAAGCCATTTCTAATTTCATTCCATAAAGGCCACAGATCAGGAGCCATTATGCTCACCTGAATTCAGATTTAGCAATAAGACCTATCCAAGATAACTAAATCATTATAGTAAAAAGAAAAGGCTCACTATTAAAATGACAGAAAACTCTAAAAGACGATCTTGGAAGACATCACCTTGTCTATACGACAGGGTGTTGTCATGCCCATATGGCGTGAACTCCCTTTAGGGGTAACAAAGTGGGAAGAGCACAGACGATGGAAATTGCTTTGTGCCACAAAGTAATGAAGTTGTGAGAAATGACAATGACTTTGCAAGCTACCAAGGCCAATCAAGGGGAACACTAGTGGGACAGAGAGACTGTCGCCAAAAAACCGTCTCAATAGTTCTGTCATAATTATTGTGACAGTGTGCGTTGCTTCGCACTGATTGGACATGGATGTAAGACTCCATAGATGCCCCAATGTCCCCACTCAATTCCACAGCCATTAGTGTCAATGGCAATATGAGTGATCTGTCACTGTGCAAATCAGACTACCATCTGCTACCAAGAGAAACATGTGCCTCGTTCGCACCAAACGTCTGTGTAAAAACTTCCCTTAAGGTCTTATTTCTTCCTAACCACAGGATTAAATTAAAGGTTTTTGCAATAAAAATGCACAATGAATTCCTTAGGTTAGAGAAAACTATAAACATCAGCTGGAATAGGCTCACAGAAGGTAACAGTAAACCTTCACACACTAGCCTTCTGCTGTACTGGCAAGTGAGCTAATGCTTTTTTAATCAAGGCAGATAAAAGAGCAAACGGGAGTCATGACAAGATGCTTATTCTGCTAGACAGAAATAACGCCAATGCACAGTTAAGTCTAAAGATCTACTTTCATCAAATTCATTTGTTATGTAGTAAAATATGTATTTTGGTGTGTTTGCATTTGCTTTATGGAGTGGTTTATGTTTTCAAGAAAAGCTCATAAAGCACAACTGCTGCTTATCACATGCAGTAAGATGTACAACAGAGCTCCCTGTCACTTTGTTTTAGCACTTGTAAATATAGTATTAGGTAAAGGTTTATTTCCTTTTCTGAGACTAAATGCTAGTTTTAAGAGAGTAATATTGTATTTGTTGTCCATTACATTTAACTGACAACTGCATTTAATAGTTAGAATAAGGTTTTACTTGCACACGTGATGAGCTCATAAAATGTGATAAAATTGTTTCGAGTTAGTGCTGTAGTTAAACCAGGTACTTCTCACAGGTTAAGACATCAGTGCGATTCTCTCCAGCTTGAACACAAAGTGCAGTTATGAGAACACCTTCTAGAAAGCAACAATATGTCTCAGATTTGTAATTAACAGACTCAAAAGGAGGCCGAGACCAGGACAAAACCGAAGGCAAAATAGATATTTAACATTTCCAATTTATCCCAAATTATAAACATTTCTCGAGAATAAAAAACAAGTATAGGATCCTAAGTATTAACTAATTAATAGATGTATGTTTTCTAAATAAATCGCTTGGTAAGCTTTTAGTACAACCTTAGTATTAAAAATAACCTTTAGCACTGTTTTTGCTGTTATTTCTATGACTAGGTTAAAGCATTTTGTTAAATTGTTGGATGGTTACTCTTACTCTCTTCTCCGAGCCAAGCTGACTATAAATAAGTGAATGAAAGCATATAATTCGACAAAAATTACATTAAAAAAAACACATTAATATTGCTTGGGCACATAGAGTCCTTGTAGAAACGATGGGTCAACAAAACGGGGTTTGGAAACAAGGGAACCATTTTTTGATGAATGAGCTCTATTGCAATGCCTTGCAAAAATTGTCCTCTGCAAAAAAGTATTGCTTTCCGTTCACCATGAAGGTGATCTGAGCTTAACCAAGTAGTTTTACTTGCCTAAACATAGCCACATCTTAATCACAAGGGTGCCAGAGCAGAAAATGCTCACATTGGGTCCTTGTGGAAGGTGCTGACAAATGCCCTATTTTGTTATGTATGTAGATTTGTTGACTCTTACACCACTGCTCAATTCAACTGTACATGTGTATAATTTTACTTTTTGAATAATGTGTACCTAAAAAGTATATAGTACGCTCTGGTTTGCAGTTAAATGATGACTTGTTGACCAAGTTATATTAAATAAAAAAATAATATGATCGACGGCTTCAGATATTTGGAAACCAGCACCATCTTTCAGTCCAGCTGAATTGCATTTGTTTGTGAATTTGCAGTTTTCTAGAGCAGCATCACAAAGATTCACACAAATAGATATTAAATATATTTGCTGTTAAAAACCACAAACATGCCAATTCACAAATACGTTTAGAGACTGATTGGGTAGTTAAGATAAGTAACGGGGTAAACTTGAGATTAATATTAATCCTTTAGTACATACAGTGACAGAATGTGCACAATATGACAGTGCATGCACTAAAGTGTCATTGATAATAAAACACAGTCTGTAGCTCTTCGTACTTTCACTAATCACGTCTCCTTACTGTGCTTCTCTGTGAACTTTAGAGTCTCCCTCCACTCAGCATGTTAAATGTAAGACGGAGCCAAAGACAATTCCACAGAGGCTGCACTAAAATCAGTTGCTGTCAAATCAATGAATGTCTGAGACTGACAGAATAATCCACATGTGAGCAGCTGGGCCTCGATGAAACAGCACAGTGGTACTCGGTGGGCCCCTGTGACCCACACGAGTCAGCTCAAGTGTCTGTCTTTGGTGAGGCATGGGGTCGCCCGTTGATCTACCCTGACATGTACCATGTTATGTGGCATGTCTGGAGCAGCAGCTGGGACTGTTTCTTTAATTTACCAAGACAAGTGCAAACATGTTAAAAGCCAAACCCATGCTGCTCGATGACTAGGCACAGCATACCATGAGCCATTCACCATCTCTAGTGGCCTACAAGACCTGCGTACACTATATTGTTATCCATCTGCCATGGTGCCTCCTGGATTAAAGCACAGCACTCACCCTGCGTCCATCTGAGTCTGAAGGTCTGCAGTCCAGCAGGAATGTCAGGGGCAAACAGGTCTCTTGTGGCGGAAAAGTAACCTCTGAACAAATGTCGCAACATCGGTGCTGACAACCTTCTCTAAGTGCTTGTTAAATAAAGATGTGGTGCCATACACTTTAAGTCAAGGTGCAAAAAAGTAGTCATAAGATGTGATCTTGACTGGCACAGTCAACTGATGCGACATATTTTCACTAGTTGGATGTTGGATAAGACAGATGCATAAACATTTTAAAATTGAATGATATTTTCCTCAATTTCTGTCAAATTTCCACCCTTTTGTATATGTCCTCCCACTCAGTATCAGGCTGTCTGAGTTTTCAGTATAAAATGGAAGAGCATATACTGTAGAGAGGAGTATACAGATATATTTCTATATTATCCTTTCATATCATGTCCTTGTATTTCAGACCACATGCTGTCTCTCATTTTTTCCCGACATTCTGCAGTTCACCACAGATCAAAATCTTTTAATTAAAAAGGACATCTTTGGTGCAGCACATTTCCCGATGACGTGCCAACCTTTTTGAGCCAGTTGCCATCTGCCGTCACAGCACTGTGGCTGAGGCCTTATCCCCAGCAAGCTGTGTGAGCTGTGAGCCAGCGAGAGAGGAAACCGAGAGAGAGTGAGATACAAGTTTGTCCGATGCATCTGTAGAAGTGGGCCTCGGCTGAGAAACATGGACGGACCATACTCTCTTATGGAGGAGGTCACTTAATCTGCCCTAACCAGAATCTGCTGTCAAATTGTTCTCTGTCCACTCTCTGTTTGTGCAACATACCCATCGCAAATACAGATACTGAACTACATGAGACTCATGTAAAGGACACTGTGCTACATTTTCACTTTCTTGATTAAATGAAGGCTTTTTGTCTTTGCGTCTCTTCAACTAGTAGTGGTGTCTCTTTATTTAGTGACACAATTTGTACATACAGAATAACTCCAACCAATTGGCATAGCTTTGCTGTGTCGAATAGCTTATTGGCGCCTCATTGGGTGTGATTTTTATTTAATTTTGCTCAACTTTAATTTCGGGATGCAACTAACAATCATCGTCATTATTGATTAATCTGACGATTATTATTTTTTCCATTAATTGATCAATAGTTTTGTCTATATAATGTCAAAAAAGGAAAATTACTGACCCAATTTGAGTCCTATTTGACGTCATCAAATTATTGTTTTGTTTGACCAACAGTCATGAATATACCTGATGAAGGTCTGAGGACCAAATGTTGTTAATAAAATGAGTATCAACAGTGTGTGGGATTTTTTTGTTTCTTTCAGTCATGTTTATGATCCAACGCTCCGGTCCATAAGACTTTCTAGAGTGCAAGAACATTGTAGATATTATCAACCAAGCATCTAAAACCCAAAAATATTCAGTTTTCAAGGATATAAGAATCAGACCAAAGCAGCAAATCCCTTACATTGGAAAAGCTGAAACCAGAGTTGTTGGTTGGCATTTTTAATTTAAAAAAAAATCACTCAAATAATGAATCGATTATCAAAATAGCTGCCAATGAAACTTCTGGAGATTAATTAATTGACTAATCGTTGCAGCTCTGCTATAATTCATAAGAATCCAATGGAAAACAAAATCTTGACAATGTGCTTCACCCTAATAAGTATACCAGCTGAACTGCCACATTTATTTTAATAGGATGTGATGACTAGGAAGCTAATGGCTAAAAGCTACAAACCATAAATTATTGGCTGAACATGACCACTACAGTATGTTAATGCTATAATAAGTGCTTTTGATGGACACTATTGTTCCTCAATAGTGGAGCTGCAAAAGTGAAACTGGTGGTAAATTGCAGGTGGTGGTGAGACATCTAAATAAAAAATTAGGTAGGACACCATTAAAAAACATTTAGCTTTCTCTTTGTAAAGTTTAATTGACATTGAAGGTCGCAGTTTGAATCCTTGAAAATTAACTGCAAAAAGCAGTATACTATTTTATGAAAATTTGGATATAGAATATACTGTGTACAACTGAAAGACACGGAATTGAGACACAGCTGGTGATTCACACAATAATCGAATTTGCAGTTACTTGCTCTGTGGCAGGTAATTAGTAGATATATAAAAACGTGTTACATTATCTACAAAAGTAAATTAAGGTCAGATAAGCAGCACACAAGCAGTGTGTTAGCCATCTATATGGTTTTCCATCACTTTAGTCTCATTAGTACTGACTCAGAAAGACATTGTTGTCTGAGCTTGTACATTCAAGTGTCGAATGCACTTTACTGTTTTGCCTTGTCAGAGAGTGGGTTAAACTGATATATGGCAGTGAGTAGGAAAAAAAAAGACCGCAAAGAAAAATATGGAAAACATGGAACTGACTCCTGATATGTCTCTCATGTCAGCAAAGACTGTAATCTGGCAGAGCATTAATCTAAGGTAAATGTTGTGCAAAGATTAGAAACTGCCTTGGAGCTTAATGTTAAATCATCTGACAGTTCATGGTAGGAAATGAGTGTATAATGAGATCAACATGACAGTATAAGCCATCAGGAAAAACAAATCCTCAGTACAAAATACCTTACTTCCTTCCATCATCACGACTAAATATGCACCATGGTAGGACTAGTCCAGCTTCCCATGTGTATGCAGAGTGAGTGATAAGTGCTCTAAATGCCTGAACTTTAAACCTTTCAAAAGGTCCAAATCCCTGCAATCTTCTCTGAGCAGGTCTTAATGTGGTTGGACTGTGTTTTAAGTACCCCCAGGATAAAACTCTTAATGGTCATCATAAACTGTAATCCAGAGAGATTCTGCACTTAATCCAGGATCGAGGTCCAGGAAACTGCTCAGTGCAAGTCGAGTGCAATCCAATTTTATGGAGTGATATCTCCCATGTTCTGACTTCACTGCATACGGGGCTGTCTGTTAGCAGTAATTACGCATGGCTCATTATCATCAGTGCATCATCATGTGTTAAAGTAACACAGAAAATAGAACAGATGGTTGAGAGCAGCCATTTCATAAAAAAGGCGCGTTTTGTCACTGTAAAACCTCTGCTTTTATGAATGTCACGGCTGACTCTGTTATGTGACTGAGCGCCTTAACAGTGGCTAGTTAGAGCCACTCACCAGGGGCCATGCAAAGTATGCAACACTTCACATATAAATTGGACTAAAGATATTGTAATGCTTGTCATAGACCAGTAGGCATTTTCTCGTTTTAACTTCCCCAACTCAACTCACTCGTATTCAGTCGTGGTGAAAGAATAAGAAGAGGACCTGAGAAGCTTTTGATTGATGTAGACTCCAAAGGTGCATTGTGTATAACTAATGAGATAAAACATCATTAAATTGCCAAACTACACTGCAAGTGCTCGAACAGGAATTATGCACGATTGACAATGACTACATGCCTGCCATTAATTTTAGACCCTAATTCTCAGTGGTGCAAAGTACATTTACACTTGTACTAGAAGTTTTGAGGTTGTTGTGCTTTACTTGAGTATTTACATTTTATGTTACTTCATACTAATACTCCTACAGTTCAGAGGCTCCTTACTACACTACATGTATTTGCTTGTACGTACTTTACTACTTACTATTCATATACGCATTCTCATCTAATGCACATGATGAGTTTACACGATATGATGCATTGTAGAGATATAAAACTACCCAGAAAGACACAAAGTAGATGCAATTAGCAGCAGTGGAAGGTGAAGCAATCTAAGGTCAATAATGATCTTTCAGTCTCAACTTTTAAGCCAGCATGGACAAGAGATCCTTAACGTGCTCATAAAAAATGGAAATTTAAAACAATTCCATGACATCTGGGCATATTCTATCCAAAAACAGCTCATACCTTGTGGTGCTATAACAGTCAAACCCTGCTTGAACATTAATGCATCCGGAATAATAATCCAGTATTGGAAATTATATAAACACATTGAACAATTTTAATTATTTAATCTACTGAGTATTTTTTCAGTTAATTGATAACTACTTTGCTCTGTTACAGTCAAAGTTGTGAAAAATCCATCCAAGGTGATGTCTTTAGTTGCCTTGTTTTCAAGCATCCAAATAAATTTACTTCGAAATTATTTAAAACAGAGGAAAGTAGCAAATCTTCACATTTGACAAGCTGAGCAGAGAATGAGGAGCTTTTGCTTACAAACTTACCAGTTAATTGATTGATCAAACAATCGACTTTACTTTTACTTTATTTTTCCTTAAGTCAAATTTTAAAGGCTGGACTTGGATTTGAAGGGGAGAATTTTTACATCATCGTATTAGCGCTTTTACTTAAGTATCTAAATATGTCTTCCACTGCTGCTAATTCTACAGGATACTAAGTAGAGTACACAGTAATCTACAGTTATGACAGATGGTTTATGGACACTTTACAGGAAAGTATGTTTGTCACAGCACTCCAGCTGTGAGGTGTGTCTGACCACCGTTTGCTCATGAGTGATCTGCTAAAGTAACACAAACTGCTGAATGACCAAACAGCACAACCACAGCACACTGATTTCTGAAGATGCTGTGTAGTAACTGCAGCAGTTACACCACACAAATTTTGCATTCTACCATAAAGCATATAAATCCTCTGCGCTTATGGATATAAAATTGAACACAAAGTGCCTTGTATATAGTGCAGTGCTTACACCTAAGAAGTGAAAAACTGGTATGTACTCTGAGACTGTGTTGTAAGGAGATGCAAGTGGCTTTTTGTCGCTGAAAGCAGTATGGAGGGTGATTCTTGGGTCAAGGTGATTTGTCATGTCAGGCAACTTTTCTCCTTCAGTTCTATGGTTGGTCACCAGTCTGACAGCCTTCAGCAATGCCACACTGTTTCCTGGCTCCACTTCATAATTGATGAGGAAGCAAGGAATATGGGATTTGATCCAGAGTGAGGGTGCCTTTTAGGCCTGGGACAGATGTATAGTGGTGCTCATTTTAACTCTTCATCTGAAATATGCTATGCCACTGAGGACTGCTGGAAAGCTAGCTCAGTGGCAAGATAAAAGACAATAATAAACAATTTAAGATGACTGAAACTTCAGAGATAATATATGGCAGCAGGGTACAACGGGGGGGATATAGCACTTTAATATGTACATACTATCATGATGTAAATTCCCACAATCCCCCATAATAATGTGAATACAGTGGGTACAGGAGAAGGGTGATAATACAGTGGCAATGGTTTGTTATATGGTCTAATGAAGAGAAATTATTAAAGTAGATTATGAATTTGAATGTAGCCTTTGTAAGTAAATACAATTTTGTTTCTAAAATGAATTTATTTCAAGTCATGTTCGGTTGCCACAGAGATTTACCTTTTGACACACAGTATTTGCATTATTTATGCACATTATTTTTTGGGAAATATTACAACAAGCACTGCCAATCAGACGTCTCATACACCCAACTACGTTGCATCTAAAAAAATGACTACCGGTTTTCTAAATACATTCTGAATATGCAGTTTACATAATTAACAGCAGCAACGCTATACGAAATAATTCAAAACTATACCGAAGTTTATTTATGTCTATTCAGAGTTGGTGTTATAAAAAACACTCCCCAACACTGGAAAGTCTTATTTAAACTGAACAATATACTTTTCTCAGGGAAGTGTTAATATTTTGTAATGTTGGTTGTACAGCTGCAATGATTAATCGATCAAAATTGTATTAATCTGCAACTATTTTGATAATAGATTAATGGTTTTGGATATTTCGAGTAAAAATACCAAAAACAATTTGCCAGCTTCTGAAATGTGAGAATTTGCTTCTTTTATTTGTCATGTAAATTGAATCTTTTGGGGTTTTGGACTGTTGTTCAGACAAACCAATACATTTGAAGACATTACTTTGGAGTCTTTACTACTTTTGACATTTCAAGATTTTTAATTTAGTAACTGAGAAAATATTAAGCAGATTAATCAATAATAAAAATCATCATTAGTTGTAGCCCGAGTTGAAATTTGACTATATAGAGTTTTTGTCGAAACAACATTTTCTGTAACATAACGAATCAGATGTGGTCATATACCGAAGTTGTGATATAATGCAAACAGTTATGCTGACAATCTATCCCGTTCTAGGATCTGTCTCTGTAAGGCCAGTGCTTAATGCAGGGAGTTGGTTTAGACTCCAACGTAAGAATGATTTAAGTTCTTTCTCAAACTGAGCACATCTCATTTCTGCCCTCTCACTTTTGCTCGTACTTTCTTTCTTCCCTCTTCCAACAATTTGTCTCTCCTGTTCGACTGAAAGGGCTAAAAAGCAGATAAAAAGAACTCTCATCACTGCTGAACTCTGAAAACTGATGTATGAACTTGAAAAACTACAGTTTTATATAATTTGTGTCTAATTTCAGGTGAATAATAATGATTTTGAAGGGGTCAGCAACTTGCCAGACTGAAACTGTCATTTCAATTTATCAGTAATTTAATGAAATTAGTAGATGAATAGGTGTAGCAAAATACCTAATTATAATTTATATTATTAAAAACAAATCCATAGCTATAGGCCTACAGTATAAAGGGTCTATATGTTATGTTATCACAATATTTAAGAGTGTTTAAGAAAGTACGTAGTGAGTATTTTTTTCCCATTATTGTCATATTATTATTATTAATTCCATATTCATACATGTCCTAAATTGTGTTCTAGAAACTCTAAACTGTGAACCAACACAATCAAATGGAAAGCATGTGGATGATGGATACAGTATAACTGGGGAAGAATATAAAGACTTTAAAATCTTAAATTAAATTTTTGGTAAACAAATCTAAGACCTCATCATACACCATTGTCTTCACTATTTGAGTTTTCCAGGAACCCCACTCTGTATTAAACTTTAATGTTACATGTTTTCTCAATAATCAATTTGAATGTAAATAACTACTAGCTTTATCATTTCTGCCAGTGCATCTATTTTATAGAGCGGAGATATGCAATTTACTACAAACAGCAAACAGCTTTCGTTATATAATTTTTATGGTTTAGATGTTCATGAAAAACTATTGCATAACTTTCTGTGTTTAACATGGAAGTAGAAAACATATCCACTAAGCCTTTAAAAACACATTCCTAATCTCAGCACTCTAAAAACATATTTATTTTTCAGAATCTAATCAACCAGTTTCTCAAACCAAACCATAAACAACACCAGCAAAGACAAACAAAATGATTAATATCATCAAATTAACTGTCAGCATGGAAAATGTCACTAATTTTCCTGACACACATTGTCGAAAAAGCAAGAGAAACACTGCAAACAAAACCCCATCCAAAATCTCTGGGGAAATACGCTTTAATCTTTCCTTTTCTGCAAAGCTTTGCTCTCTGTGGGTGATTCTATTGAAATGTGGAGCATATAGTGTACAGTGTACTGCGTACTCCACCAGTGGTATAAAAACATTTCTCACACTGGCCTCATGGAGATCAAGTGCATGCAAAAAAAAAGATCTTCATATGGAATAAAAATGCTCGTTCTTGATTTCTGTGGTTTTAATAAACAATTCAGATGCAATCTAATTCTAAAGGAGTATGATGTAAAGTCCAAAGAAGAGATTTAAAAGACTTCAGAATGTATAAAAGTATGAATATTGCATCAAAAATGTGTAGGTGGACAACCTATTGGTACTGTGTGTATACTTTGGGTACAGTATGTACAGCAGAAAATAACATTGATTTGAATGATTCAATATTTTCTTCATCACCAGTTAGAATAGTCACATAATATGAACTATGGTCTCATGAAACATCCCAGTGTTATAGAAGAAAAGTATTCTATTTAGGACTGCAGGAAGTTAAAGTGGTCATATTATGGCCATTTTAGCTACATAGTGAAGAATCTCACTTATATTCGATCTTTGTTGGGAGTTGCACATGTGCAGTACCAAGGTAAGGACCACTAGCCAATCAGGAGCAGAGAAGGGCGGGTCCCAACAAGCAAGGTAGTGTGATCAAAAACAAAGCCGGTTCATCTGGCAACTAGAGATATCAAGTAATTAAATCACATGAAAAGACTCAGTATCCGCAACGCTTACATTGTTATCCCCAGTGAAATCAGCAGACAACACATGTAGCATGTAAACGAATGTACACACATAATCCTTTTGCTAGAGAAATACAGCCAATGGTTGTGTAAATAGGGACCAAATACACTGTTGGTTATCCACAACAGCCTCCACGTAATAAAGCAACATAAAAGCCTGTCGTACATGTACTTTATTCATCTTTTGCTGGAAGAAGCCGCATAAGTTATGGAAGTAAAGGCTGGACTACAAACGAGCTGTTTTCAGTGAGTTCTGGAGCAGTGTCTTCTGTGGGAGAGGGTCGCTGCCTTTGGGGTGGACTTTGGGTTTTTTTTACTTTGCAAACCTATTTCATGCACGAAAAAGATACTTAAGACAACAAAGGAAAGGGAAAAAGCCAAAAATAATAATTTGACCATTTTAAACTGTTACCGGATATTTGCGATGTTTATTGTTATGTTACAACACTGCTCAACAGCACAGGATCACTTAACAGCTAGCAACACAACAACAGTAAAGACAGCTATGAGAAGAAAATCAAACTCACCTTGGCGACCCTGTTGGCGACCTCCCGACCCACCATTAGCCCCTGGACAAAAGTCCGTGCAGCGATGAAGGCCCTGGTGACCTGGGCCTTCAGTTTCCTGGGCACATCTCCAAAGGGTTTCAGCTGATCTGTGTATTTACTGACACACTCGAGGTAGTCGTCTGTGAAGTGGTATTGGGAGTTGAGTAACTGGAACATGCGCTCTAGCAGCCTGGACCAGAAGTCATTCAGCATCTCCTCCAGGTTGACGTTGCCCCCCGTGTAGTAGCGCTTTAGCTCAGTGAACAGGTCCTGGAACACCTCCGAGTTCTGCATATACAGCTTCCCGTATGTCCGTGTGAACATACTGTTGAGAGACTTCTCAGAATTGTCCAGCAGCTCCAAGAAAAACTCTAGATGGATGGATGGTTTGGGGAGAGGAGGGAGAGATAGTAAAGAGAAAACAGCTGTGTCATTATGCAGATATTTACAGTATCTGATGTCTTTCCCTACAATATAAACCAGACAAAAGGCATGAGAAGCTAAGAGCAAGTAATACTCTAGTCTGTGAACTGTTATGGTACTTTAATGTCTCATTTTATTTCTCTGTCTATATAGACAGGAGCAATGTATAGCAGCCAACAATAGGTACTTGATTATGTGAAGAAAGTCAGTCCAAAGCATAAATAATTTAATAGCAGAAAAAATGGGCAACAAGGACTATGAATGATTAATGTAAAGGTTCTGATTGCATACTGTAACAAAATATTCATAAGTTTTAGACACAGACACTAGTATACATTAACATCCTGAGCACCCACCATTATTCCCAGACGCATTAGTTTCTCACTGAAACAATTTATTTGTCCAGCGAGGCAGCTGGCCTATGAGCCTATAATTGAATATTGTGTTACATTATATTGAAAGAAGCTTCTTTCGCTCTGAATCATCCAAAAAGTATGTTAAACATAAGATACAAAAATTTCACAGTGACACAAACATATCTATTTTATTTCTATAACTATATTTGCCATCGATTCAGTACACACAGACACACACACACACACACCTTAAACTGTGACAAATGTCTTAACATTTCTTAAAGTTTAACGTAAATTTGATCTTCTCACTTTTCAAAGATGAATAAACTCTAATGATTCTGCAGTTATTGTGCAGAATTGTCTTTTTTTCAAAAGAGGATAAAACCATGTTAGGACATATTTCTGGAAACAGTATCTAACCATCAAGCCTCTTGGTGGGCTTTTTCCCATGACAACTGCTGACTGACATTTGAGATCTGGCATTGCTAGGAGACATGCTGTCAACTTCTGTGGTGGCCTGCTACTGACTGTGGAATGTCAACTGTATAGCTTATGAATGTTGTTACAAGACATTTTTCCCCTTTTTTAACAAACCCACATAGTGTTTGATTGTGTACCGTTAGTTAAAATGTTAGCATTTGGGAGAACCCGTTGTGCTGTTAAGTTTGTATTACAATCATACATGTTTTTTCGACATGAGACGCACTTGCCATCGTGTGAACATGCACTTAGATGCTTAAGACCACAAGTGTGGATACTGGGACAGACCCGTTATTTCAACACCTGCTGCAACATTGGCAGCTCCTGCACACCGTGCATTACACCGTAATATGAATCTATATCATATAGATATAGATAGACTAACATAGCGAGTGGTCAAATCACAGATTGGACAAATAAATTGTTAACATTGGCCCACAAACAAATCAAATTACAGTACCAACATTGTCAGTTAGAACCAGAAATTCACACTCCATGGAGAACACTAATGTAGGGGGCGCTATCACTGCATAAAATTTAATTAATTTAAAATGTTTTTTTTTTTACATTGCAGTTTTGACCAAATAAGAAAATCAGTCAAAAGATACACCAAAGTATATACATACTTATTTCTAATCAAAAATCTATTTCAACTTCAGTTTAACTATGTGCTGTTTTACACTGTAAATTACTTCAAACATAGACATCAAATTACATAAGTGCCAATACAATTCAAATTTAAAATTATATTATTTTTTCTTTGTCATCTGCTCTGGTGGCTTTCTTCCATGTGTGCACCTGATCTCTTGAGTATTAACTCAGTCAACAAAAAGAAAAATAGGCAGCATTAGCTGGGGGAGTCTCACTGAAGCCTCACTAATAGGATCCCATGTTCCTGAGTGCACAGGCATAAATGTTGGGAAGATCACAACGCATCTCTCCATGCACAAATGTCAAATATTCCTCCCCCCTTCTTTGTAAACAAACACACTGCAGACATTTCACGTTTTATGCTTTCTAATAAACCACACGGGAGTGCTTCTCCTGTTTGGGTATTCGGGCTGGCTGACATTTCTTTGCATTGTTAATGATAGAAGTCACACCCTTACATGGTGGCCAAATCTACTTCTAACAATACATTTCCCTCCTGTGATACTATTATTAAAATATAAGGCATACTGGATCATGTGGTATATTTTGTTTATAGTGAAGGAGGGCTTTACTGTATGTAATCAAGGAAAACAAAAATCCTAAAAAATATTTGACAAATTCAAAACATGAAACATAAAATATGCAAACAGTAGAATTTTAGATTGCAAGAGTTTTAAGATTAACATTTTAAGGCTACTTAATTTCAGATTTAATTTTGATTAAGTTGGAGTTGAGAGCATTTGAAATAATAAATCATGTGGGCTATTTAAGTATATTTAATAGAGGCACAGTGCAAAATGCAAGTGAATTAATTTACATGATTAAAAACATTTAATTTAAATAAAATTCTTTTTCATTTTATTTTGATATACTTTTATATTTTGATTATTATACAGGTTAGCAGAAATAAGCAGTTAGAGAATTATTCCTAACTGCAGGCTAAATCACAAACTTAATAAAAACCCTGTGTGCATCATTCAATGTTATCACACCATATTTTGACATAATGTAAACTCAGATCTTGATGGGTAAGGCAATGTTTAAATGAACTGCTGACTATTGTAAGTGGAATAATGTAAGGGTTGAAGAGTCAAACTTTGAACAGTTTGACATCACTGAGACTAAAATCCTGAACCCTGCATGATAATCCACTGTTCTGCAAAGTGTGCTAAACCACCAGTTTGAGTCCCAGAGAAGCTTACTGTAATATATAATATCTGCATATCCTCCCGCTCTACATGCTAATTTTACTAGAGTTTTGCTTGCCCCACCACTTCCAAGATTGGTGGGAGTTACAGTTCTTGTTAAACTGCTCTGGAATCCCTTTGACCAGCTTCGTATTCCTCACCTTTTTTGCAACCTGTTTAGTGAATCGTCCTTTCTTTCTATTGTAATGGTACACAATGTCCATACTGAGACCAATCCCTAGTTACTCATTCTAGTTTCTTTGCACCTGAGTGACCTGCCATTACACCTACATTTGTTTAAATATTAAGAGCCTGCAGGGCCTTTTTCATTCCATTTTTCCAATTAGACCTGAATCAAGGACACGTAAGCCCCTGTGTATTCTGAATGTAAAATTGTATCTGTGTTACCATTCAAATGGCTTTCTGGATGGGTAATACAGATCATAAAACAAAAGCAACATAATATTATTAATATTATTTACTGTAGATATGTGTGAAAAGATTTAAGATTTGAGACCGATGGGTTTTCTTCTACACTTTCTACATGTTTTATTTGTTTTATATGCAAATAATGACCCTTTGTTTCTGCCAAGCTGCTGATCTTCAGGCTACCTGACATTGCAGAGTCCTAAGAAGGCTGTGGCCAATAAAAAGAGAGCAACTATAGCCCTCTGTGGAGTACTGGAAATAAACAAAATATATTATTATATTACCAACATACTGTATATACTCCCATTAAGGACCTGCAATCTGTCCCTTATACTTAGTCCTTGTATAAAATAAAGTTCCCCCTCCATATGTCTGTGAAATAGGTTTGGAAAAAAGAAATAATGGAACAGCATTTCATTCTGTATGTCTGCATAGTGCAAAGTGCATTATAATTATTTCCATGAAAGAAATGAACTAGTAAAACAAGAAAGACTGGGCTACAATTAATTGTGCTACGAAGAAAATTTTCTGAAAAAGATTTACTTTTATACAGGCTGATTGACTCCCAGGCAATGACATGAGAGGTCATTACGAACAGATCACATGCTATTCTGTGCAGTAGTGTGAAGTTAAGTGAAGTTACTGTGAAAGACTGCTAATATATAATAATTAGATATAAATTAAAATAACCTCTGGGTCTGGACTACACAAATGGCTTTAATGTTTGAATTCCAGGGAGGTTTCATTCAGGGTTTCTATGATTGGAATTGTGGTGATTAGAAAATCAATGAAAAGGCTATTTTGGTAAATGTTATGTTATTTAGGATTTTGTGAACTAAAACCCAGAAACATATGGAGTTCCAGGATTTTGCATCCACACAGCATCATAATACATCTCCACAACAATGTACAAGTTAACACTTTTTATTTTACTTTTTTTTATTTGAGAATGTCTCTCTTACTAGCGAAAGTGCTGAGCTCTAATGATGTTGGTTGGTTGATCCAGTTGTGTGTGACGAGCTGCACCTCCTCTAGAAGCCACTTGAAGGACTTTTAGACACTCTTCTCTGTACCATTGACTGTTTGTTATTTAGTGTTAAAGTCTGTGTGTTTGAAAAACAGTTCTGTTTGACTTAATGTTGGAAAATCTCAGGGGGGAAATTACTATTTTTACTACTGTTTAGAAGACAACTACAGCCTTTGCTTTTACAAACATATTTTTAGATAAATCAATTTGTAAGTACTGATTAGTTTCAGCAATTGACCAAATTTTAAAGTTATATAATCTGAGTTGTTGAGCTAATGAGCAAGTATACTGAAATAATCACCACCTTTCTCTTGTGTAACTGTTGAGTTTTTATGTGATTTCAAGGCCTATTACCTGGAAAACAGACTGTACTGAGAGTTTCAGCTACAGCTTGCCAACTCATGAAGAGTGAAATGCTCTCTGCTGGCCAAAATACATATTTGGCTAGGGAATTATCATTGAGAGTTATTGACCTTGGATAACATTCAGCTATCCGGCCTTTAGGGTCTTAATACTTGGACGTATATCGATACATGGGTGTATGCTTCCTGACACAGTGCATTTTAGTAATGATCCCACATCCAAATCTCTCAAGTAATGAAGGATATACGAATCAAAATATGTTGGAAAAGGCTTTATGGATGTTGCAAGAAAATGGAAAAAAAACAAGTTTAGCAAAAAGCCCATTTGTCTGTTTATTGAACATCCTTTTAGTTATATCAAAATAGAATACATATTGCTCTATATTTATTGTTTAATATTTTTTACAGTACAACCAAACTCAAATAAAAATAAAAGCATGCCCAAAAAGTGGCGGAGTGAAGGGTCAGACAATGGACAAAATCTAGAAAATATTTTGCATGTCTGCAAATTAGACAAAAAATTTAATTAAATGACCATTTCTTAAAGATTATATTAAAAATGTCTTGTGTATTCTATGCTTGTTTTATTTTTTGACTTCCACTGTTGCAGGAATTAAATGTTTAACCTTCAAATAAATTCTCACTGCATATGTTTGATGGCTATTTATTTTTAGAAAAACAGTATTTATAAAATAGGAAAAAAAAGAAAAATGATAAAGACTACATTAAAAAAGATACTTGAAAACCATATACAGAGTTTAAAAAAACAAAACGTAAAGCCGATATGGTATTCAGTTTTAAACCAAACCAAACAATTAAATAAATTTAGACAAGTAACATTAAAAAGCCTCAACGTCCACCAAACTCACGAGTATTTCCTCTTAACTTAAACATCAATTAGCTCAAGAGGTTCAAATTTTCCCCATTTTTTCTCACCAGTGAGAGGGAAGGGCTGCACTTGTGAGTCTGGCAATCTACAATTTTTAATAAGATTCGGAAATCATGTCCTAGAGTTTCTTAAAATTAATGAAATAACCTCTCTTTTTTCTTGTATTGATTAATTTCTATGTAGTATCTTAGTTATGTAACATACAGTATTTTAAGTTTACAAAAAGGTTTGTTACAAAAAGCTGCTGTATAAATATCACTTATGATCATTATTATTATTATTATTATTATTATTATTCATCTTGCCACCCTTAGATTTTTTTCTGAGGGGAAAGTATAATGAATATAAATCCTAATATTCAATATAAAACTGTGGTAAAGTGAACCGCCACATTAGTGTACCAGTAATAATTGAGGTTGGACTTTGTAATTCATAAAGCATACAAAATATACAACGTAGTACCCTTGAAGTAATTCTGAGTGTGAAGAATCCATTTTCTCTGAGAGCAGTACAAAGTGCTCCTTTGATATCTGGCCTAATTGCTGTAAATAATTATTATGATTAATAAAGGTGACCTTTCTGTTGCACTGATAATAACACTTTATCCACCGGGGGGAAAAAACCCTGCATTCACCCATTAATTTTACTTTACACTATTTGAAAACTCAGTCGCTCATTTTTTACTGGCTCAAACAATGGGATCTCTAATTTTTAGTATGGTTAATTAAGACTAAATTTCAATTAAAGGTTCTACAGTCTTGAATGACCAGAGGGTGGTTATTGTACAACGCTTAGCATGGATATTATTACATTTTATATCTTTTAGCCTGGTAATGTAATGCATTTTGAAAGGAGTCAGAGAGACACAGCATTGTCTGTCTAATAGCCAGAGGATGTTCTATGTTTGATTTTTTCCCTATATACAAAAGAAATAATTATTATATATATTTTTCCTGGATCTTCCATCAGACGGATGGCCCCCAATGATGAATGACTAAGTGAATACCTCAGACAGCAGAAACTCAGGCAGCAGAAACCCAACGATGATGAGTAGGAGGATGAACCATCATGGAAACACAAGCCCCTACACAGCATGTACTGCTGAATAGAAGAAGTGGCTGATATCAAGAAATCCTACCAGTGGCTGGAAAAGGCTGGACTAAAGGACAGCATGGAAGCAATAATCATGGCAGCACAAGACAGGAACTCAATACAAGGTCAATAGAGGCTGGGGTCTACCACATCAGACAAGACCCCAGATGCAGACTGTGCAAAGATTCCCCTGAGACATTTCAGCACATAACAGCAGGGTGTAAGATGAAGGCAGGAACAGAGTACATGGAACACCATAATCAAGTGGCTGGCATAGTGTAGAGGAACATCTGCCATGAGTATGGGCTTGAAGTCCCAAGGTCAAAATGGAAGACACCTCCTAAGGTAGTTGAGAATGCCCAACCTAAGATCCTGTGGGACTTCAAGATCCAGACTGACAAACTCGTGATGGCTAACCAATCAGACATCAATGTTGATCGACAAACAGCAGAAGAAGGCAGTGGTCAAAGATGTAACAATCCCAAACAAAACAAAACAAGGAACACGAGAAGCTTGAAAAATACCAAGGGCTGTAAGAGCAACAGTGGTGCCAGTGGTAATCGGAGCACTCGGGGCTGTGACCCCCAAACTGGGAGAGTGGCTCAAGTAGATTCCAGGTACAACATCGGAAGTCTCTGTCCAGAAGAGTTCACAGCTACGATACTGCGCAGAACCCTCAAACAAACACTCAGAACCTCTGGTAGAGGACCCCGAGCTTGAGGATACCACGCCACGGGGTGAGAGGGTTTTTAATTTTATTTTATCTTTTAACACTAACATACACACACACACACACACACACACAAATAAATAAAACTCAGATTCCCCACACAATCCAGGATCTGGTTCATAGGTACCTGGAATATTGACCTTGTAAACTGCTTTTAACATATTAACACTCTATGAGGCTCATACCTAGGTGGATCAAGTTCAGTGCACATGAACAGTATAACCAAGGGGGGAAATATTACAGTGAAACATAGATTTTTAGCCATCGTAGTAGCATGGCTCTAGCAGTGGCTAGTCGGATGGTCCACCACTTTGGACCAGACTGCCACAAAATTTTGTACAGACATTACTGGTCCCCAGAGGATGAATCATATTGACTTTTCCTCTCATGCTACTATTAGGTTGACATTTTTGGCTTTTAGTGAATAATCTCAACATCTATTGGATGATAGCCATGATATTTTGAATAGACATTCATTGTACCCACAGGATGTACTATAATAACTTTGTTGATCGTCTGACTTTTCATGTAGTGCCATCATCAGGTAAAAAAAATTGTGTTTTTCTTTGGTTTAAGCCCAAATACTTGCAAAACTAAGGACATTCCCATCAGCCTCGATAATGTGTTTAGTTCTCATTGGCAAATGTTAGCATGCTTACACGCAAACTAAGATGGTAAACATTGTAAACATAATATCTGCTAAACATCAGCATGTTAGTGTTGTCATTGTGAGCATGTTAGCTTGATGACATTGCTATTTAGCTCGAAACACCACTGTGCCTAAGTATAGTATCACAAAGTCACTAGCATGGCTGTAGACTCTTATGATCGGGTTATGCTTGAACAGAAGTAGTTCGTATGACGTGTTTTCCGACCATGTTGGATATCAAAAGTGTTTCTAGTGGTCCTGAATGGCCACACTCAAAGTGTGAGTGAAAGGTTGGCTGTCACGGAGAGGGGGGGGGGCATGATATAGTTTAAATATGGGGATAACAGCACACATTTTCAGACAGTCTTTGCTGGAAAGCATTCACAGTGTTGCACTCGGCTGTTCACATTAATAGTGACAGAAATAGTTTTGTCAAAGATGAAAAAAAAGAGAGTGAGGGCGAGAAGTTCAGACCCTGGTTCTTTTCTCACCTCCGCACAGGTGGCCAATGACTACGGGAAGTGGGTGTGAATGGAGAACTGTCAATTTCAGAAAATTACAGAAATGGTGTGGGGGGAGGGAGTTTTAGAAGCTATTTGACCATCTGACAAGCACTTTTTTAAAAAGATTTTTTTAGTAGAGAGAGAGACAGTACAGGCAGGGGAGAGAGAGGGGATGACATGCAGCAAAGGGCACAGGGTGGACTTGAAAACATGCCACTGTGATAAGGACTTACCCTTGATGTGTGGTGAGCACACATAATACCAGGTGAGCTACCGGCGCACCCCTGACAAGCACTTTTGAAGAACCATCCTGGTGGCATGAGAGTTGATGATCGCAACATTTTTATCATTTAATTTAGACAAACGCATTACTCTTCAAAATGTCAGAGTTTTCAGTAAACTTGATACTGAGAATTTGCAGTCCAACAAAATGTACTGGTCACCTTCAAGGCTGACCGGTAAATTGTGCTGGTCTAGAACCTAACCACATCTCTGACCTTGTCAGGCCCTATGATCCAGATCCTCTTACAGACATTGTTAGCATTTCATATTCCAAGTTGAAGACAAAGGTGTCACATTTCATCCACTGTTATGTTCAATGTGTTACCGTACTTGAGCCGAACATGAACAGAGTATTCTAATTTTGGTAAATGTGAAGACATCCTATCAAATACTGAGAGCAGTGGTCCAGTAATCCTGAATATGAAAAATATATTAAAGATGTTTTGTTTTACTTAGAGTATCTGCTTTTAAAGTTAGCTTTTATGCGTAGGTGGAGTGAGAACTATAGTGGCAGTGGCACCTGTCAATGAGATAACATGAGATGTCATGTGACATCGTGTCCTATGGAGGCCACTGCAGGTGGATAAATTGGTAGTCTACAAAAAGCACATTCTCTTTGATTGTACGAGACTGACACCAACACATGGTGTTGACCTTTGATTTTTGCGATTTCTGACAGCACACAATGTGTATACAGGGGCATGTGTGTAAATAGTTTTACAATATGCCTCAGGTGCTTAGATTGTAATGTGTTTTTCGATCCTGTCCTCATCTGTATCTCTTTCCATTTGTAATGAAATGTCATAGTTGAAGTTAAGATATACTGCGCACAACAATGAAAAAATACGAAATTAGAAACAATTTATAATAACCATCCTTAATAAATGTTTATTTCTTTAATACTGTTAACTATCAAACAATAACTTATTTTTCCTCTATGTATAACAGCTTAGGACTACTAAATGCTGTAGTTACTTGATAACTGATAGCATTTATATAATAACTTGAGTCATGATGATAAAGACATTTGTTTGTTGTACATTTGTTAACCAATTTTTTGGTAAAACAGAAGGAGTCAATGTAATGTTTGATTTCAGTGTGACTAGAATAGCCTCCATATACAAAATATTTAAAAGAATGCATGTTTTATTATGGACTTCCTTCATCAATCACCCCCAGTACATGTTAGCACTATGTGCACTGTGTACTTATGGTAAGCTAAAAACAGACCCCAGTCATCTCCACCTCATTGTTATTTGCATTTTAAAACCAGCGCTTCTCTGTATCACAACAGATACTTGAAATGACAGCATGGTTTGTTTTGTTTAGTTCTCTCCAATATTCATTACCTGAAAAAGATACAACAAAATGTGTGTGTGTGTGTGTGTGTGTGTGTGTCTGTCTTCAGCCAATTATGATAATATTGTTTTTCGGCCCTGTTTGTAGCCTGGAACAGACTGTGAGAGTGGACAAACAATCTTTAAACATGTTTTGGTTCTGTCTTGCACCTCTATTTGCTGACAGTTATTTGACTATTATTTGACTAAGGCAAACCAAACATTGATCAATTTATCAATACTGTGTACGAAACAGTAAGGCTCTATTATTATTTTATCCCAAAAAACGATTGACTGACATCATTTGGTTTGCAATAAATTATTTTCATGTATACAATTAATACTCCATGTATAGCTGGGCAAAAGCTTATTTTTTATTTGATTCCGTGATGGTCCCCTGTTTACAAACTATACTAACTTATCCAAAATATTTTGCCAATATTGTGTAAATTCTGCCACCAAGATTGTGTTCCTCATTTGGTTTGGTTCAGTATTACATTAGAATATGCATGAAAGAAAATGGCAAATGGGAATCGTTACTGGCACACAATTGTGAGCTTTCTTGTTACTGGGTGTCTGATTTTCTCTCCCCATGGACACATATTTAAGCTGTAGCCAAAGAACAGTTCTTTCTTAAGATTTAGCCAAGCTGTCTATGATGAATTGCATTGAAGAATATGTTTTTGGG
Organism: Coreoperca whiteheadi; assembly: GCA_011952105.1. Lineage (NCBI taxonomy): Eukaryota > Metazoa > Chordata > Actinopteri > Centrarchiformes > Sinipercidae > Coreoperca > Coreoperca whiteheadi. Next base: position 13,122,866 of record CM022485.1, read on the forward strand.
GTCACAGGACAAGTTTGTGGGACTGGACAGTACATGGTGAGATTTGCATTTCTGAAAAAAACTCAAATTGTCTAGGATTACATTCTCGGGTTTCTTTTTGGGATTAAAAACTGATACAACTTTAAAGCACAAGTAAAAACAACTGCAGTATTACTAAAGGGATCATAATGTAAAATGACTTCGGTGGGCAGAATTGCTGCAAGACAGTTATACAAAACAAAATATAATAGTAAATAAATACTACTACTAAATACACTTTATTCCTAACTGCACATTGTGATTTTCTGAAAACACACCACTATATTCTCTAAACTAACTACAGTCTCAGTTTTTCAGTTTACACTCCATTCTAGTTTGATTTGTAGCTTCTCACAGTTCGTAGCTCGACTCTTCATGCACTAAAACAAAAACCATGAGATTAAGTAGAGAGAGTCTCATTCATGAAATGCACACGAGAACATCCTGACAATCCTCTTGCCCGATTCATTAAAAATTCAGAAACATCTGTCGTCAATCATATCCGTGTTGATGTTGATGAATCCCAATCATTAATTAATGGAAAGCATGGAGACAGGACTTTAATTATCAAGAGTTAACATAGCCTAATTATACTAGTCAGTGGAGAACACCCACGTTTATAATCAAGCGGACCGCTTGGCATTGATGAAAGTGAAAAATAAAAGCTTCAGCAACGCAGAATTTGAGGTAATAATAGGTGCCTAAAATCCATCTATCCAGCAGCAGTAGAGGCATTACTACTTCACAAAAGAACAGCCTCTGACAGGAGATCACGAAGGCAGTGAACTCGCATTATATCCTTTAAGAGAACCAAACAAAAAGTTATCCTGACTTCCCAATAAAGTCATGTATCAGTCTCTAGCGTTGTTCCGGGTGGGAACAGTGACATCACTCCCAGCACTGAAACTTTTCACCAGCCGATGGACTCGAGGGAACAAACCAGGTCAGACTGTGGGCTCACAATCTCACTTCCCTAATTCTTCAATTCTTTGTCCTAATTTCAGAAAAAACTTTGGCATACAGTAAATTAAAGCGAGCCTATTCCCTGTGTGGTGTCCATTTTCAACAACAAGTCTAAATGATCTGTTAACTTTGTACACATTTGAAACATGCTTTTGTTAGGTGTAAATTACTAACTTTTTTGCAATTTGTTTTCCTGCTTACTTTTTAAATCAGACCTTCTGAATGAATGTGATGTTACCTTGTTTGTGTGACTGACTTTGTTTCTAACATGTTGAGATGCACAGTATAAAAGGATTTGCATATTTCTTAATTGCCATTTAGCAAATTCCCGCCTTTAAAGTCTGCACAATTGCAACTGCTTGCAGGAATAACTAGCTACAAGAGGGAAAAGTACACAAATGGGAGCACATTTTAAAATTCCACCTCCCACAGTCAATGGGAACCAAAGCTCTTTAATCCATGTCATTACATTAAAGTAAGAACTAATTTTATTATATCTTCATGAAATCGGCCTCAATGTTATGGCAATATCGATCATGAGTCAATAGAAATTTGTCAATTGTCAGACATTTTTTAAAATATTTATACCACAGTGAATATCTGTTCAATAAATCTGGCTGTACTAGGCCAAAGTGATAAACTTTGCATTTCAGTTAGTATAAATGCTGTATAAATGTTGTACAAATAGGTTGATTCATAAAAACAGTTTCTGATTTGAATTGCCTGTTTGAAAATGTATTATTTGTCACTAGTTTATATTTAATTATGTTAAAATTACGTATGGTACTGATACATCACTGATCTCTACTTGGGAATCATTGTGTCTGTTTGACTGACTAATATCAGTAACATCAGTATGTTTTATCATGTTTGTTTTCAAGGCGCAATGTTTGAAATCACAGCTGTCTGTTACTGTTAAACCTCTTATTACATCAACATGCACATTGCAGGCAGCCTCTGCCTAGAGATTGGAGGTGAAAATTAGCTTGTAGTTAGATCTACTGTCCCCTAATATTCCACCAAACCATTAGTCGATGAGAAGAGTCTTAGTCGACCAGGTTTTTCATTGGTCGGTTAGTTGCAGTGTTAACTATGTAAACTTAACATTCTTTCTCAGCCCTGGAACTAAAACCATTTACTGATGCCCTCCAAAAATATTTTTTAAAATAATTAAAGTAATATCACAGACTTGCGATGACTAGTCGAGTAATGGCTTGAACTTTCGACTTCTAGTCGACTAGGAAAATCTTTGGTCAGGGGCAGCCCTACGTTAAATAAAATAAAATCACAATTTATGTGACATAAAGGTAAATGCAGTCACAAAAGACTTTACATTCAGTGTATATCACCTATCTCTATTAACTATACTGGTAAATCTTCAAACTCCAGTGCAATATAGCTGGACTGGATGGACTGAAGTGAAATCATGAGAGCAAAGTAAATTGTTCTGCCAGGACATGACCAGATTTAAAGCTAAAAACAGCTTTCTACTGTATTCAGGCAGTGCCTTTATTGGCATTTCAAAACTGTCAAACTAAACGGATGAGATACTCAACTTTGACATTTGAAGGCTATACAAATTTGCTTTCCGGGTTCATAAATATTTTTATATTGGGATGCACAGAGAGTTTTAAATTAACGTTTTGCATGAAATATAGACATACATAGAGTAGATATTGATTAAATGGTAGGCCAGTTAATGCATGATTGTACATCAATCAAAATCAAATTCACTTTAAACTATGATTGATTGTAAACCGATGAGTGAATACATGAATACCAAAGGCCTTGATCCCCAGGCAATATCACTCTACTTTGATGACAATGCATTTTCAACAGATGACATTGTGTGCAATGATACTGTATGGAGCGGGCAACCAGGTGGTAAAATCCATTCTCCCCACATACATGATGCGTACACTGGAACTGACAGCATCAATACAAGGGGCTCCTAATTAAAGCCCTCTCTTGTAGGATACACAGGAACAGGAGGCAAAATTCTCACAACCCATCAATCACACGGTGGCAGCTCATTTAAAACATCTTTAAAATTAAAGTTGCACCAGCCACTGCCTTTTACAAAGAGCAATTGTTTTCTGACAGCTAAGTGAATCTCTGCTGAAATCTCTGGGAGAAAGGTTGAGTGTAGAAGACTTTTATGCAGAGAGCTGACAGACTGAATTGAGAAGGAGCCCATTCTCTGTTCTCAAAGAAATAACTTTGGCTGTACTTGATGCTTTCTGATAGCTGCAGAGGGGGTTTGGGGGGGGGTCACATTTTTGCCTTGGATAATGGGCTTTTAGACACAATGTCACACAGCCAGCTAGCCAAAACAGAGAAATTTTGCAATTCAGCATCTGTTGTATTAAAAGATGCTAGATGGTGCCCAAACGTACCATCTGGCTCTGTAAATAAAGTATGAGTGGATATCCATGCCAGTTTCTTCCTCAGATTTGTAAGTTAGTTGAAAGATAATTTGTATCCAATAAATGGTAATGAAGGACGGTTATCACATAGCCATTGTGCCAAATACTGTACACAACCAAAGATGAAAATACTCATATTAGTTGAAGTAAACAAAGGCCCCATCCCATGCAATAGTGGCTCAATGTATGCTTGATTTGTACAGTTTACTACATTACTGCCATCATACAATGGGATAATATGGGGTTCTAAAGCAAGAATTCAAAGCATAATAAAATAGGTTACATTAAGTGACTAATCTAGTCTACCTGAAAATGTCAGAGATTACAATTCACTATTCCTCTTTGAAGAATTTCTTTAAACATTCAATTGGTTCATCTATCCACAAGAGCAGTATACATGAAGATTCACACTCTGGTATACAGTCATAATTGATTATGGAAATGAATTTAGTCAGAAAAATAATCCCCTAGTCATCAATACTGTAAATGTGGATGGAGTCAAGATACTAGTGGTGTGTGGTGGTCTAATACAGAGGTTAGGATTTGATCAATTTTGATTCTGCTAATTAATTTTATTTCTTAGCAAATCCTATGTCATATTCCTTCCATACTATTGGAGTACAAAACAAAAAACTAAATATGTTGAGCACCAAATCCACTTTTATTATCAGCAAAGTTACAGTAGGCTGTTTAAAACAGTCATTTGTCATAAATAAAGAGGTATTTTATGATTTAAATGTTTATTTTGCATGTGGTAGATTTAGCTAAATCTTGGCCATTGTTACTACAACTGGGGGCAAAATCATTGCATTCTTATACCACACTGTAGGAAATGCTTTGACCTATTGACTACCTTCTACCCTAAAATGTTGCTGTTGCTACTATTTTTGTGGCGCTTAGCTTCATTTCTGGGGCTCAGTAGGTCGAAACGTAGTGGTACTCTACTTGTACAGTACAATTATTGTACTTAAGTACAATTGAGTTACTTGTACTTTGCTTGAGTATTTTAATTGTATGCTACTTTATACTTTTACTGCACCACATTTATGTGGCAGCTATAATTACTTATTGCTTGTAAAAACCTACAATGAGCCTATAAAATACAGTGCATTGTTATACAGTAAATTGAACCACCCAACGGTATGTGTGCAGCTGGCTGCAACATTGAAATGAAGTGTTACTGCACAAATAATAATAATCAATTTGTATAATATTAAATGTAACAATGACAGGGCCCATCCGATAATACTTTGGTACTTTTACTTATGTAAGATTTTGACTGCAAGACTTTCACTTGTAATGGAGTATTTCTACACTTGAATATTTTTACTTAAGTAAAAGTTCTGAATACTTCTTCTGTACAACTGTCCAAACGTTACTTTCAGGAATCAGTAAGCAGAATCAAAACATAATTTTTCTTATATTATGGAACCGATCCTCTGTACCCAAACCTATAATGTGATGTTGGAGCCAGCATAAGAAGCAGCAGGCAGCACGATAAAAGAGCAACTGAATCATTCAAAGAGAACACTGATTTGTGATTGCCTCCGGTGTGGATAAGACAGGGCAATGATTTTTTAAGACTTGCTGAATGATGGCGTGAACCAGGAGGGAGTTGCCTTTTAAATAAAGGATGGTGATAAATTATATGAGGACTAGAGCAAAAAGGCATGGCTTAGACATAATAATGAAATAAGAAGGGAGGAGGAGGAAGGAAGTAGTCGTTTGATCTTTCAATAAGCTCCACTGAATGCAGACCTTCTTCTTTTCTACTTATTACCACTTGCACAAACAGCAGTTCTCCAGCACTACCAAAAATGACCAATTAATTATTATTTGGGTGCGAGGCAAGATGACATATTAACACTTACATAGCCAAGTAGCTTAACGTTAAATGTTAATGAATATGTTTTTAAAGATGTACTCCTGGAAGAATGACTTCTAATACAGTCATTGTGTTTCAGTGTCTTGTGTTTCCTCCTTTGCACAGTGCAACTGTAGCATCACTTAAGCTCTGCTAACAAATTGTCTAATCCAATCCAAGTGCCAGAACATCAACATTTTCTGACAACCTCATCAAAAAGAGGAGCCCAATAAACCAACAAAGCAGAAAAAATATTGGCCAGAAAATGGGCTTTATTAACAAGTGCGCTCCGAGAAGACAACACACAGAATGATGAATGTAAGTGGTTTGGATGTCTGTGACCATGCCAGCCTACATAGTCTGCTAGTTTCAATCGTTCCCTGATCTGTGTCAAAACCAACAATTCTCAGCTCTTCTAGCATGCAAGTTCTTTGAAGAGAGAGGCAGTCTGTTCCCACATTCATCACTCCTGCCATACGGCTGTTTGACAGGGGTGGACGCAGAAGAGTGCATGCCACATGGGCCTTTCATTGTGAACCACAGGAGATGTGCCGACTGTGGAGCCCAGAGCATGATGGCCAGCTGGTAGTGCCATAGCGGGTCAAATAATAGTTATGAAGTGTCATTATTGCATTGTTTTAAAATTCAGAACCTTTTATAACATTGTTGAAATATACAGTAATTAAGTGATCATTTACCAGAATGTGATTTAGAAATCTTAATGGAAAGTTTAGGTTTTCTAGCAGTGATAAAATGAAGCAATGTCAATGCAATATACTAAACTTAATATGTGATTGTCTTTGTCAGTGCCCTCCAAAACGACCCAAATGACTGTTTCAAAAACAACCTGATATGAACATATTCTAATCCGCCATCCATATGGTTAAGGTTTGGTTACGTTTCGGCAACACAACTTCTTGATTAAGATTGGAAAAAGATGACCTTAATGGGAAAAATAAACCTGGCCTCCTTACTGCTTGTCAGGAAAATTTAAATGTGTCATTTCAAGCATTTGAAAAAAAGACCAATGCTGTAGGTGAGGACAGTCTCTTAGTGGGTGATCCAATGTCTTCCAAACTAAAGCTGTCGGTGCACATTTTGGAAAACACGGTGACAGGAATTTCAACATCTTCAGATATTGAAATTAATTCAAGTTAAAATGGGACATTGTCTGCCCTTGACGGCAAATTTGAGGTGCCATGTATTGCATTGTATTGCAACTCCCAGACAAGGACATCGGTTTTCTCTTGGGAGAAGCCAGTCTTAACTCTACTCTCCATTGCAAAACTGATGGCACACCATGTAGAAGAGAGCTCTGCTTTAACAGGAAAGAGAGGAACTGAGCTGATAGACCATGATTGATGCCGTCCCAACACACTCTCACCTGCACTGCATAGATGTGTGTCTCTGTCCTCAAAAATAACACCCATAATCACCCTGTCTTGTGTGCCTGTGTGTCATTCAGTGTTCTTCACATTATGTGCAGCTGATTTATCACAACAAGACCTTACCAGTTGTTCGGCAATATTTACTCTTAACAATAATTGGACATTTGAAGACAAAGTGAAAAAGTGGTATTTCAATAAAATCTATATACAATAATCCCTTGAACATTTTTAAAATACCTTAGCATAACCTATAAATTGGACAGAAATTAATACATTTTGTTTTCTAAACACACAAAGGTCTAATTGAATTCTGTGATATTAAAAGTGTCTTGCACAGTATGCACATTACAGTATTACTGTTTGCTCTCCCATCTATAATGCGTTTGAGTCTTAGCTTTTAGTCTTGCTTTAAAGGCTTATTCTACTTAAAACCTTGGACAAATATTTCAGAAACATACATGTGCAGTGAAATGCAGGGTGGCATTCCCTTGAGGCTGTGCTAAAAAGGCTAGTGTGCAATAAGGAATAATATTTAGAATACGAGTAAAAATAAGAATTAGAAAAACCAATGAAGGACAAAAACTCAAAGATGAAAAATTTGAAATTATATATAAAAGTATTAAAATACTAAAGCGTGTATTGGCCTGGTGTGTTATCATTATTATGCAATATCAGCCATTTTCAAATTATCAATGTACTGTAGAGTGACAGAGAAAGTTGGCTTTAGTATCTAAGAATTGGCAAACAATGGGACATACAAATATTAATTTAAGCACTCAGGGCGGCCCATATCTTTTAAAGCGCTATATGAAGATATTTGTATTGTGAAATTAGGCCTACTGTCCATGCACTGTATTCCTTAACTACGTGTGTCAATATATACTGTGACTACTCTAATTGCTCTTGCCACAGTATGATTTTTGTGTGTTATTCTACACTGTGACTAGAGTAAGTTCTCTCAAATAAATATCAGCTGCATGGTGAATTAACTTTCTCACCACAGATGGCGCAACACTGACTCCAAATTGGGCCTTTGGGGATCATTTTCCTTCACAACCACCTGCAGTATCTACTGAGATTGAACTTTCAGGAGTACTTGTCATCATCTCAAAGCAGTAAAATAATTGTCCTTGAGAAAAATTAATTACCTTTGTGCACTGTTGCACTCTGTGTGCAAAATGATTTAGAGTTAATGAAAGCTGAAGCACTGTCATCTTTACCACAATCCCTCATTTTTCAGACTAATAGTCATAGTCAGTTGAATTGGTGGGTCACTCCAAGTTGCCCAGAGCACACCGTGTTTGTGCACATGAACATTTAATGGATTCTTTGTTTTGTCTCTTTTTTGCCAAAATGCAACAACAAAAATAACAAAAGGAACCCTAAGGTTAATTCTGCTTCAGCAATCCTGTGAAATTAAAGTATAAAATCATCTCAGTCATGCACATGTTTTGCAAAACAAGCAGCAGTTTCCACCACGATGAAAAGTAGTAATGTGAGGAGATTAATCAGTGACAGCTAATTTCATTACACTTCAAAGATTAAGATAAGATTATGAAGGATGTGACAATTCATACTTAACAAAAGGTAACTGTCAAGGCAGTCAAAAAAATCTACCATTATTGTATCGCAAAGCTTTTGTTGAACTCTGAGATTCCATGTCAGTTAGTGTAAAAACAGTCTAAGGAAAGTTGAGGCTAGTTTGAAGCTGAAACTAGTATGAGATGTTTATTGGCTGATAAGATTTACTCCCTCCAAATTGGTACATAACTGCTCCAACTTCCATTAACACAAACAATGCACCCTCAAATAATCACACATGTCCATCACTGAAACAATCAAGCACATCAAAATATTTCAGATACAAAAAGAGGTGAGAAGAATAGGTTGCTATTTTTAACAGCACTCTTAATTGTTCAACAAAATTGAACTAGTTCAAGAAATGTTACCCAACTTGGGAGAAAACAGGGTTATAGACAACGTCCCTTTCTCCTTCACAATGTACGGAGTGACTGCAATCTCCCCACACCCATTGCAGTTTGATCCTCTTACTTGTTGTGAATAGGGCCCATCAGCCTGAGGCTCAAGAATGGAGGGCTGAAATCCTCCACTTTCAGTGGCGGTTGTGTCAAGTATCTAAGGGGAAATGAAGGTGAGGTATAGCCAAGTTGGCCGCAGGCTTGGGACGACTGCCAGGCATAAACCAATTAGTGTGAATTGTTTTGAATAGAGAACATTAATGGAGTTGGAGTTAGTAACAGTAGGGTATAAGCTTTTCTAATAGTTGTGTTTGTCAGAAAATGTGGCCACTATTTACTGTATATAATATGGGTATAGAACATTGGCATAGAACTGCAAACAAGTTATTACTCTCTGTATTATAAATTTTTAAACCATGATGGTTTAGTAATAGTCATACACTAATGTGCATGTGTAGCGGGATGGACATTGAACTTTTTGGATTATGTGCTGGGCAAGCAATTTTCATTAAAAGAAAATAGGCGAAATCTTGGAGAGCGGTATCCAGGTCTTAAAACATCCACACTGCATATATTCTGAAAGGCCGCAACCTCATGTGTATGTTTTTCAGGTAAAAATAAATCTGTTTTTATTTAGCCTTAATATTATCCTAAAATAGATGAAACCCTGCTATTTGCAGTAAATATGAAAATATTAGGCTATTTGTCATGGAAACAAATTTTGATTTTAATTAGGGTTACTGCATTAATAATGCAACAATTTACATAACACATCTGAATTGTTTTTTTATACTACTATTATTATGAAAATCACAATAACCAATTTCATCATAATATGTTATTTGCTATATTGATATAAATGTACAAAAATGCAGGAAATAACATTCTTTATTAGCATTCTTTTGTTTGTTTTGGCCCCAATCCCCCCCACCCCCGTACTTGCCAAACACACACCCTTGTGTTTAGAACATCATTGCCCTGTGCAGGTCATGAAATTAAGTGCAGAAAATGAAGCAGAGCCAATTTGAGTAAGAGTGGGCAGCGTAATCACCTGTATGAGCATTTAATTTAAGCGTGCCTTTCAGCCAGTTGCCTAGCTGCAAGGACCCAGCTTCCTTAAATCACATCTCTGATGTTCTGTGTTAGTTATTAGTTATTAATTTATAGGTTGACAATAAGACATAAAACACGACCTCTTGGAGAATTCATAAGGAATGAAATGATTTGCATTTTCAATGTTTAAAGTAAAAGGGTGTGAATATTTATATTTTGTTTTTCCCCAGTGTGTTCCATCATTTAATTTAAATTCCATCATTTAATGTCAATGACAGATTAAATCTTCAAATGTATCCTACTGCTCATATTAACATGCTTTCTGAGGCATAAAATATATTATTCTGTGATTTATCTTAAAGTCCAGGTTTTATTTCAAAACAGATCTTGATCGACCTTTTCAGAACACTGTGCTGCATTTTCACTCATATTCCAGCCACACTGCTGGCACAAAGTTTGATGTGATGAAAGAATCCAAAAGGCCAAATCATGTTTAAGTGGCATTTTGATGATATTTCTTTAGCCTGTTTAACCTTTGGTGAGTTTCATTTTTCTTGTGCATATCCATGCAGACCCATTTCTCATTCCCTACACCACCAAACACTATTTTTTTGTGACTTCTCACCAATCTCCCAACATAACGCCCTGGATAAGTTCACCAGGAATCACAGATGCACCAATGCAAAGCAGAGAAAACTAGAATTTGAATTCACTGAGACAGAAATAAAAATCATGATAGTGGATTGTTTTGAAATGTTATGCATGTTAGTATCACACACAATGGAAGTTAGCAATGGACCTTCATTTTATATGCTTATACAAGGCTACATGCTGTAAACATGATGTAAGCCTGCTAACTCCATGGAGGGAAGAGAGGGATAAGCATTCTGGCAAAGAGCACTGCTGGTTTGGCTCAGACCAAGAGTGGTTATCCTGCTCTCTAAGGTTTATCGTTGGGAATGTCTGTTTTGGACATGCAAGAATTGATTACTGTTTGTTTGGGGGTTAGGGGAAGTGTTTTGAGAAGTACCTAAAAGACAAATGTGGTTTTGTCTGGTGTGAGAGAGGGTTAGAGCTTGGTGTGTGTATGTGTGAACGAGATTGCAAGAGAGCAGCACTTGTTTATCAATTTTAAGAAGTTAAGTCATTGTCAGCAGCCAAGTAAGTGCTGAATTCGAGAGATAAGGTCGGCAAAAGTTGCAACCAGCTACAATGTACATTGTGAGAGCAGTTTTTAGTTAACGCGAGTGCCGCAGCTCTTGGGACGACAAGGTAATTCTATTTCATGGATTGCCATGGAAATGTGTATAGATATTCACGGTGCCCAGAAGATAAAATTATGAAGACTTTGTTGATCTCCTGACTTTTCCATAAGCTGGTCAAAGGTTTTCACTCATCCTGTGAAATATCTCAACATCTACTAGCTGGATTAACACAAAACCTTGTTTAGAAACTCATGGTTTCCAGAGGATGTGCCCTAATGATTTTGGGGATCCACTGACTTCTTCCACTGCCACCAGATTGGCATTTATGCTTTTTAGTGAAATGTCTAACTACAGACATTCTTGTTGGCCACAGGATGACCTGTAATAACTTTGGTGATCCACAGAGTCTTTCTTATACTCAAAATCTTTATTTTCCCACAAATGTGGTTTATAACAAAATCCAAGCAAAATGAAGAAAAAGCCCCTCAGCCTCAGCTGTACTTTGTATTTAGTCTTCATTATCAAATGTTACAGGGTAACTATTGTACCTGATAATAATCAGCATGTTTGTCACTGTGAACATGTTCACATGCTGACATTAGCATTTAGCAAAGCACTGCTGTGCCTAAGTACAGTACAGTCTCACGCAGCAGTTAGTGTGACTGTAGTCTGGTTTTTGTAGAATCGAGATTAAAATGACCTGAAATATTTATTTATATTTTTATCATTATTTAAAAATGTAAAAAACTTCTCAGATCTAACAACATACAGGTCATATACTTTCACTACCAACACTTGTGAACTATAAACCTTACTACTCAGCGCATGAGACACCACATAAAAACATGAAACTTTTCCCATTATTGCCTGCCTCAGTGATTGCCTGCTCCAGCAGGGGCTCTGTAGCATTAGCTTGAGCCAAGAAAAGGCTTTGTACCTCGCGGAGGGAGACAAACACTCACAGCAGCGAGTTGGCTTGTTTTGGTAGTTAATGAGGCTTGAAGAGTTTTAGGAATGAGAAAAGTAGAGCACATTCTCACACCTCACTTTTGCAGTGAGAAATGGACACTGTTCTGCTTCCGCACAAGGTCGTACTTTGCTTCAGATTTAATGAGACACAGTGAGCATATTGGGGTATTAGAATAAATGCTGTAAGGCAGAAACATGAAGCCAGGAGAAATTTAAGATCTACAATTAATATTAATAAAGGGTGTTCCCCACCTCTTGCTCAATGCATGCTGAGATAAGCCTCCAATCTACACAACCCTCAACAGAATAAGCGGATATAGAAAATTAACGGAGATGGATGGAAAAGTTGAATAATCACTTACAATAGGACGGCGACATATCCCCACTTTCTATTTTGCTAATTTGTTCTCTAAATCCAATAGTATTTACCAATTGTTTCAGTTAAGGCAGTCACTTGTGCACACAGTATATTTGTTAGGTGAGGAACCCCGCTAGAAGTATTATCCATAGTGTACATAACATGTACTCTAGCCCAGAACCAGTAGTTGGACAACACCCATAAAATATAATGCAATTCAATACACTGTTTTCACTGTTGAATTATTGTTGAAACTGTGTCAAACAGGTGGCGACTTAAATCTCTGGTAGTTTTTTAGCCTGTTATAGGATTGTGGTATTGTTATTCAACTGCATTATATATATAGTAGGGTGTTCTTGTTATTATCTTGTTCATGGTGGACAAAACAGTAACCACAACAGTAAAGAATGACCTCCAGACCCTTATTCAACCCTTCCCTCCAGTCTGTTTCTTCTTTCCTTCACAGATTCTGTCTCGATTTTCCTGACACAGGCTGAAAACCTGTCTCTTTCAACTGCACCTGACCTCCAGTCCTCCACACTGCTGCCTATCTGAACCAGGGTTCATGACCAACAACTGCTTGTTGCTCTTATTTTACTTTTCTTGGTTAATGTATTTTGCTATTTTTCATGGCACACGGATTAAAAAAAACAAAACAAGAAACGGAAAAGAGAAAACTGGCTTACTGTATGACAAAGCCTAGATACTGAGAGGTACAAAAGACAGGATTGAGAGCAGGTTTGTTAAAGCCTATAACTGAACAGTTTAAATCACTATGTGGTGTGTGTGTGTTTCTGAAAGCCCAGTGAGAGGCTGGGGCTTGGACAGAAACCAAAAGATAAATGTTCTGAGGTTGACTGACTGACACACCCGCAGGGTTTTGGGTTCATGATCTTACTTTGTTTCTTTGCTGAATCTCTGTACCGAGTGACGTCCCTGAGCTGAGAACAAGCCGTCAGCACCAAGAGATAACAATAAACTGGTTATTAATTTGCAACAAGAAGACCAGCATCCAATTATTGTTACTTCATCAAGAGATATAAATATACAGTGCCCACAAATCAGCAGATGCATCAGCCTTCATGGTAATTATAAATGTAGTTAGTCTGTGTAGCAAAGACATGTGTGAATGAGTATTACTTGCTAAACTTAGTATGAATCTTTGGGCAATATAATATTTTTTTGGTTGTATAATCTTACCATTCCTAGGTTTAGAGACATACTGTTAACCCTCAAAAATATAACAAAGTAGACAACTGTTTCAAAACTGCAGTAACACTGAGCATGAAAGATCAAAACAGCATAGCTCTGCCAGTGTCCTCCACCCAGTATCCAGAGCAGGCTGACTATGTATTTAAATGGTAATCTTATTGACTTGTTAGGCTTCAGTTTGTGTTAGTACTACAACTGTTTATATTATTGCACAATAGCTGTAATAAGGAAATCACCCACTGGCTTTAGCCAGTGGAGAATACTTTAAATCGCTAAATGAATTCAGCCAAAACTGATTATTGTCCAGCAATTATATAAGATTACATGATGATTTGATTACAGTGATTGTTATGTTTTTGCAAATTGAATATTAAAAATATGCATAAGCACTAATTGTAAAATTGTATTGTTAAGCAAGATAGTATTTCTTAATCTGCCTATTCAGTTATTTTACTCTCCTGTGGTGGTGGCTTTTTTGTCCTATAGCCAATTTAACTACACTTGGTTGTGAACCTCACTAACTGTCAGTTGTTGGAAATACTGCATATTAGAGATTGAAATAAACTTGTACTAAATTGAACTACTGTCCAACAAGGGGCAAATGTCTTTATACTTGTTTAACGACGCTACAAGGGCCACTGAACAAAAGTGTGTTAAAAATTTGACTGGTTCAGTCACCAAGCCTAAATATGTAATTATTGCTCTTTTGTCACATTGCTCAGTACTCCATGTTAGCATACACTCCTTAATAAGACAAAAACTACTGTTAAATGGTGCCCCAAAACAAAGCTGTATGTACGGCGTTATGCTTGTGCATAAATTCCTATGTCTCATTTGAATGTTCTATTTGATGCTCTTTGATGGTCCCATGAATCAACATACAGAGCATATTGATGTTTAAGACTACCGGTAATCCCTTTATTCAAAATCTGAATGCTGAGTTCATGAGTTCAATGAAGCTTATTTTCCTGCTCTTGATAGGTGTATACGACTAAAATGATCAAATCTTTAATGAGCAATTTTAACATTACAGAATATAAGTACATACACAGAGCTGCTAATGCTAATTCATTGTTTAGGGTTTCCCCCAGGAAATTAGTTAGTCAATCAATCTCAGCAGAATCAGATCCTGACGCATCTTGTTGTCAATGATGATTTAAACAATTGACTTACTTACGATGAATACCATAATATATTTACTGCAATATAATAATTAAATACAATACTAAGATACCACACCAGCAGTGTTGACAAGGGCAAAATATAGTGGTCTTACAATGAAACTGCATGAACCAATATCTTCAGGAAAGTAGTAATGTAATTAATCCTGAGTAGTAAAATATAAAGTTGCTACCAATTTAACCACTTTCAGACTTGGCTCCATACCAAAACTTGGGGGCAAAGCTACAGTTCCTCTTGTCTGTTCAGTTAATTATATTGACAAAAGCCACCTTTGCTGAGGGCATCTCTGTGTCTTCCAAGATCTGACAGAGTTCAGTGTTGAGAGGCACTGGAGAAGTCAATTAGCAAGGCTCAGAAAATCAAAGTGATTTCCCCCCATGGATGATATTCACACCCGTTGAATAGCAAGGAGCAAATTGGCTGCACACACCATTACATTACTGTGACCCACGGATAAGCAGCTTTGTCTCAACCTGGCTGTTGGAGTGCCTCTCCCCATGAAAGCTTCCATGCAGAGCTTTGTCAGACTAATCCATCCTGCAGAGTGTTTCCTGCGCCTGAGTGAGGATACTGAGGTCCTCAGAAGAAAAAAACACAGTCTGTGTATTGTTCAGTTTTGTCCTTGTTACTGTGTCATTTCTAATTGAAGGTTAGCTTTTGTTTAGCCAAGAGCACGACCGCAGCTATGGCAGGACGCTACACAGTTGTGGTCACTCATTCACAAGGATGTTAGCTGGACAGACGTATTACAATATTGCAGCTTCAGTCTGCATTACATTTAAAAAAAAAAGGCAAAGGAGGGATTTTTTCCCCCCATCAATACAGCTTTTTACTTTGTTTCTAATGTTTTTATCAGAATCAGAAATACTTTATTAATCCCCGAGGGGAAACTCTTTGTAACAGCAAATTGACAATGACAGATTGACAATGATTCTCTGATTTTGATTGATATGAGTGACAGCAATTATTTCAAGGCATTTTAGGAAAGTGTGTCTTTTGTGTGTCACATGTGGGATCTATGTTTTGATTATTGACAACTTCCTTTGGGAATATCAACTGTTGATTAAAATAATTTTGCTGTATGTTGCAGTGCTATACAGCCATTTAGCATACCCTGATTAATTGACTGCAAATTTGCAGTTTAATTCTATTTTGACTTTGAAAAAACTATTTAAATAAACTTACCAAAAAATCTTGTCTTGACAAAACTAATGACATTTATTTAAGGCCCCTCAGCCTAAATTATTGTTTGATTTAAAAAAATGAATATACATATATTTCATTACAAAGAGATATTTTGTAGCTTTATTTCTCGGACAGATTCTGTGCTTGTTATAGTGTTAAAAAATTACTGAAGATTACTCAACCTATAATAACCATTAACTTGTATAATAACTAGTGTTAATTCTTGATTGACACTTGATTAAGCACATGCATACTGCCAAATTTCAGCCCCTCTTAAATTCAATTTTAATCTGTTTCTTAGTTTTCAATAGATAAATCCTGCAATATTTTCACTACTTTGTGTCACTACTACTGTGCCACACCCATGAGAAGGTAGTCACCTTCCTGACAATGTCCACTGGTGAATTGTATATTGTTCACCTTCTATAGATACACAAAAAAAAGGACAAGCCAACCACATTCATTTGGGATATGCACGTATTTAAAAAAAAAGCAAATGCGCCAACGCTTTCCAGTTATGGATCCATGAGGTCACACACACGTTATGCCCTACATTGGCACACGACCAAATCCCTTTCCTATGGTTTCGTACATTTTTTTAAATGCTCCTATAGATAGGGCACAATATATACAAAGAGAGATTCTCTGACGTATCTCATAATCCGGTTTAAAAATTCACATACAGTATTCATCGCAAGTGATTGCTAAACTAAAAATGATGCCAACCTCCTGGTCACCACAGTCAGTCAATTTTAAATGACGCATGGAAATCAAAAGGGGCCAGAACAGTGGGGATCTATGAGGTAAGCATATCACCACCTTTGAAGGAGGAGGCGAAACATTTTTCATCTGTCTCAATAGACGGCATGATCTCAGCTGTAGCCTGAGCAAACTCAATATCCCGAGGATAGGATTTCTTTGTAAGTGAGTTTTCACAGTGTATATGTTTCAATATCTGACACAAAGTTTAAATTGAATAAATATATTGAAAAGGAGATTGCACATTGCACCAGCACCGTGGAATTCCTCCTCATTTTTGCTACAGTGGCTTGCGGAAAGGTATGCCTCTTATAGCCTCTCCTTGAAGCTCACCAGTGGGACAGAGTTAACAGTGTCCAGGCCACACAGAGCCATCCATCCTGTAGTACAAAAGTGACACCGGGATGCAGCCTGTGCCAGATGATGGAGGCTGCCACCAACCCTCTGCTAAAGCACTGCTGGACAGACCCCATTCCCTCAGTCCTCAGAGAATTAGTCTTCCTGACATTCACCAAAACAGAGGTTATTTATTTATGAGCATTTCCCGGAACCGCATAGTCACATGGTTTTAGATTTCATTAGAAATGGACATGCGACTATCAGAGGGTTTAGCTTCATCACTGGACTGTAGGGGTTAAATCAATGTATGCCCCTTCCTCACCAGTGTCCTGCCCTGTGTGTAATTTAGTATCATCTCCTGTGTAATGAGTGGTGTCCTCTATGTCCTGTACATTTGTTTTATGTCTTGTACTAGGAGGTGTATGGTTCAGTGTCATGGTGTCAGTGTCATGGTTTCATCCATTTTTTGCTCATTAACAGATTTTTTGGGAGTAGTTTTTCCTTATACAATTCAAAAGGTCTAAGGTGTGTTGTATTCTGTATAAGTACATTTGTATATATATAGCCCATGATATTGGGCTATATAAATACAATTGACTTCCCTTGACATGTATGTTTTCAGAGGGAAAAAAACTGTTTGATTGGCCTAGTTATTTACTAATTTTAAACAAGAAAAGAAAGCAGGTAAAGCCGTCAAAGGCAGGAAAGAAGAGGACTGCTTGATAGAGCAACAGTAGAAAACCTATATAAAGTGACACTGCATCTCCTTGGGAAGTTGATCATACGGGAACTCACAACAAAAGAGCAACATTATACTGGAGCTGGTCGGTTGTCCGTCTGGACCCATCACGCCATCCTCTTCCCTTATGTTTTACATCCTACACTTTTCATCATAACTATATATACTACAATTTTGTCATTGTCATCATAATCATATGCATTATGATTGGTCTGTCCGTCCTGGGAGGCGGATCCCTCCTCTGTTGCTCTTCCTGTTTCTAGGTTTCTATAATTTTTTTCACTTTTAAAGGGTTTTTTTGGGTAGTTTTTCTTTAGTCGAATTGAGGGTCTAAGGACAGAGGGTGTCGTATGTTATAAATTGTAAAGCCTTTTGAGGCAAAATTGTGATTTGTGATATTGGGCTATATAAATAAAATTGAATTTAATGGAATTTCAGTAACTAAAGAAGAAACTACTGGCCACATAATTTTTCAAAAGGCAGAAAACATATGTTGAGAACTATTCGTTCTTTATATTAATATTCATGGCTATAGTGTAATTTCACTATTGTTATTTCTATCTGTACACACAACATCTATAGCATGTCTGTCCGTCCTGGAAGAGCGATCTCTCCTCCGTTGCTCTGAGGTTGTTGGATTTTTTCGGGTAAAGGGCTATATAAATAAAACCAATTTGACTTGACTGGATGTGTCAGAGGAAAATTCCTCATTATTTTGGTGATAGCCCAACATTATATCTAGGACCACCAGTCAGAGCAAAATGTCCACAATGTACGCAAGAAATATTAAAATCTTACAGGCAGCATGCCACGAAATCTTTTGGCCACATCCCCAGAGGACAAACATTTTCCATTTTGGACACTCCATTAGCTTTCCCTTCAGGGTTACCCTCGCACCAAGATGTTAACTTAACCAACTTCCCATTTCTTCGCAGCTCTGTTACTTTCAACAAGATGCGACTAACAAATATGGCAAGCACGATGAGTAGCAGCTTCCTACATTTAGTCTTGTTTATCCTATAAATTAATTTGAAGCATGTAATTACACACCGAGATACTCTCCACATTATTGGGTAATAAGTGCCAGGCCTCCACAGCACCCAATGAATTGAGAAAGTTTACCACTGCCAAATTAGTATCCAGCTGGCCATAGCAGCCAAACTTTCAACTAGAGTGTAATGTCTAAATGGGGCCAAATCTCATCAGTATCTTGCACTGTGTATCGAGTGTAACCTCTTTATTCAATGTATTCATAGTATAAATTAATTATGTTGGCTATTATATTATGCACAAAGGATAATGGGAATTATAAATCAGTCAAGAAACTCAAGTACTCAGTCTGCAACAGTAGGGCTTGTGCATGGTGTAATTAAAGATGCTCAAGCTATCATTCAAGTTTGCAAAAGCAAAACAGAAGTTGTTACATTAAGGATATTAAGGATGAGCTCTCAACATTTTAAGTGAACAAATCGTTTACTTTCTTAAAAAGGATTATAATGCTTTTTATGACAAAAAGGGTAATTATAATTCTAGTTCACAACTTCAGAGCTGAACTAGGGCGAGTATAGTATAATGAGAACCTTTGAGATCCTGTTTTGATGTAACCACTTGATGTCAGCTATGAATTGTGGGCTTTTTCAAAATTTTACTTGGTAAGTACTTCAATGAATGTCAAACATAAATAATAAATGGAAAGACTGAGTTTGTGATGTCTGGGGAAGTTAGCAGAGGTTTTATATTTGGATATATAAGAACAGAACTGGCTTTTGGATCCACAGACGTTTAATTTAATATTTTTGAAGTCAAACAATAAGCAAAAAACAATAGCACTGAGGCGACAACACTCATAGGACGTTTTTACACCTACCTTGTTTGGTCCGGACTTTTGGACTTTTCAGTTTGGTCCGAATCAAAATTACAGGTGTGAAACCTCCATCGGACCAGGGTCCAGACCAAACAGACGAAATTTGGTACGACGAAAAGAGGTAGTCTCGGTCCGGATCAAACTTAAATGTTCGTTGCTAGTGTGAAAGCATCGTCTGTATGGTTCAGACTTTCAGACCATTTACAGGAAGTTCTGGTGGTTACCGCGTACCCCAAACAACAGAAGAAGACCGAACTACCAAACCTGTCACAGAAGAAAGGAGCCGTGATAACGTTAGCACATGGGGAGAGGAGGAGACAAGGTTTTTAATTGAAATATGGTCTGAGGACATAAGAAGTCAACTGGAAAAAATGCACAAAAATTCAGGATTGCTTGCAGTCTTCACCTCCTTTTCTGTCGGCGCCGATAAAATGTTCGCACAACGAAGACGTTCATTTGGCGAAATTGAACTGGCCTCAAATTTAGTTGGTGCTTCAGATAGTAATGCCATTGCAATAACAGCGTAGTGGCTACAATATGCGTCTGTTCATCTTCTCAAAGTTACCTGCTGAATTAACAACACGCTGACGTCAGACGCACGTCCGCTAATAAACCAATCAATCTTGAGGTCCAGCCCACATAACTGATGACGATAGGATGTACGTTGTGTAAAGTTCTTTAGTGCGCTCGCATAATTCAAGTGTGAAACCAAACAAATGTATAAAATGTATCAAAACATGAACTTTGGTGTGGACTTTCAGGTGTGACAATGCCCATAGTCTCTCTTTGAAGCAGAGTGAAAAGTTTTCTTTATGAGGGACACGCTATAAAGAATGGACAATCCATCAATGTGTGGTGTGTGTTCAATCTAACCAATTTACAGCATAGCAGTAAATAGGCAAAACATATTTACCTTGTCAGTCTAACACAAAAACAATCAATCTTGTGAAGTTATTGGTAATATCTTGATGCAAGACTATGAAAGTTTGAATTATTGTTTATATGGATGCGACTTTTCATTAGGCTTGCCCAAACAACATAAATGACTGGGGTATCTACTTCAAAGTTTACCATTCAATTTAGATCTAAAACACTTTTAATATAATGGTTTTATTTTATCAATGGACTTGCAATTATGTTATTCATCTCATATTTATTACAGATGCCCAATTTAAGGTATTTCTAGACCTCATAATTGGAAGCTTTACTCCATTATTTGACTATATTACATACCAATTTATATTTAATAGAAGATATTTGGTTAATATTAATGCTTCATTAATCCTTATTTGAAGAGCTCTTGGCTTGAAGTAAACATGGAAATATTTCCTCACCCAATGCACCAATCAGCAGTGCTCACAGAGCTGAAGCTGCAAGGGTTGGTTGAGTGGATATGAAAGATCAAAAGCATTTGACGATTCACCAGTTACACAAAACAAAAGGTAGGCTACAATTATTCTAGATTTTGCTTTGT
Source organism: Coreoperca whiteheadi (assembly GCA_011952105.1). Taxonomy (NCBI): domain Eukaryota; kingdom Metazoa; phylum Chordata; class Actinopteri; order Centrarchiformes; family Sinipercidae; genus Coreoperca; species Coreoperca whiteheadi. The sequence goes on from CM022485.1 coordinate 13,143,843, forward strand.
GAGGAGAAAATGCGTTTAAATTGAAGGGAAATGATTGCCCATTATACTATGAGACATTATTGTTGAGATAATAAATTACAACATGTTGGTTCACAGATCCTCATCGTTCCCTCTGTTGTTTTTAATGGGGTCAGTTATGAAGTGCACTGTTGACTGTGACTCATCACTCTCTGATTTCCCATCAAAGCTTTGTTTAAAAGAGGCCACAGTATCATGCACAGGACTAATGTGTTTAATATTAAGAGTGAAATATTTTAGGGCCCATATACTGCCCTTTCATGCATAAAAAATGTGCTTGGTGCGTATTCTTTAAAGTCTCGACTTAGTATTCTGTGTTGCACAAACAACTTTAATGCGCTAAACAATGAATGTGAAAACTATAAAGATATAATTTAATAATGAGCCCAGGAAAAGCTGTGTCAGCTGTTCTGCTGGTCTCTATCTGACAGAAGAAAGATGGATTATTTTAATTTCTTTTAAAACTTAATAAGACAACATTTCCTGTTTCTTCAACTTGAAATAAAATGTTACCGATAAAGAATGAATGTGTGAAGTGCAATAAACGAGTCGTGCTTTTACACTGTGTGATTGTCGGCTTATACAGTCCACTAGGAGCTTGTGAATTTGTAGAAACCACAGATTAGAGAGAATGGGGTGTTGTGTTCGAGTCCGTCTTAGTTTAAGTCGTGTGTGAATAAGGGATCATTGAACTGAATGAGGGGCACTGCAGCTCTCAACATTGAGCAGAGAAGCTCTACTGGGGCAGGATCAAAGAACTCAGTCAACCAAGGCTGCTGCTCAACCCACACTTCAGTCAACCAACCACACACACACTAATCTCTTGCCGAGGTCTCAGCAGAAAGGCATCAACCAAACTCAATCTAATGAGCATCTACCATACAACAAGAACAAATGGCAAATAGAAAGGGTAATACTCAAGATACAAAGGAGTCAAGCTCCTCTCTTATTCTCCCTATTAACCTCTTAAACTCCAACAGGACCTACTAATAGTTTTCAAAGAAACTGAATATATTGGTAAATTGAAGAAATGCTGAACAAGACATTTCAACTGATGTAATGGTGCAGCCATAAAACAATGGCATATTTTATAATTTCACTCAGTTGAAAAATTATAGCTTCATGAACAAAACGATATACAGTAGATTTCATAAAGTGGGGAACTTTTTTTCTATACCTTATGCTATGTGAGGGAAAATTTAAGGTGATAGTCATATTTCAGAGGGTTAAGTATATCAGATCATTCACATCAATTGATTTGCGAAATAAATTTGGTTGAAATTGTATTAATACGACCTTAACTGGACTGGGGGCCACTTGGAATTTAGTTGCATAACACTAAGAAAATAACAAAATATGTATAATACATATTTGCACATATATACAATTTACAAGTAGGCAAACTTAAACACCAGCATTTAAAACTGAACAAGTGTTATGCAGTGAGTTCAGCCTTGCTGAAACGCACAAATTCTGTCTTAACAGCACTGACCTTTGAGGCAATGAGAAGCTTGAGAGTAAAACAAAGGGATCTATCATCGGCTATTAGCTATGTTGTAGCATCCACTCTTATAAAACCCTCCTCTGCCAGAGTATAAACTGCTCCACAAAAAAGTATTGTTTGCAGACAGTTATGATACAGGGGTTAATGATACGAATATGTCTCTTGTGTAAACTGTGTTAATTCATAACTGTTTGCAAACAATTGTTAGTGACTGACCAATCTCGGAACCCATTGGCTATTGCCTGATGATGATTTAGCCTCTGGGGGCAATAGCCAATCTTTCGGTTGGCCAAGGACTTCTAGTGTTGCCAGTGGATATCCGGAAAACGGAAAACAGATATCCAGGCCAAGACTTTCTCTTCCGGTCATTGTTTACAGTTTGATTAGAAATCTCAGAATCCATTGGCTATGATCAGTCAACAATTTGAATGCAGATACATTTTTTTAAAAAGCTGATAAAAAGCTAATCTCTAAGGTTTCAATATTGAAAGCTAAATCGTCGTCAGACGATAGCCGATGGGTTCCGAGATTGCATTTTGGCCAGTGCATTCTGCCTCTTTTCTTCACCACATGGACTGTTTACCTACATGGAACCTAAACCAGCTCAAATGTGATTGACTACAAACGAACTACAAACTGAAACCAGAACACTTCGGCTACCAAAATCTTGTACCTTGCCTAAAGAGTCTGCATTCATATGCAGATATCGGTTTATAGAGATTAGTGACTGACCTACTGTAGCAAGCCAGCTATCTTGGAGAGAACCTGTTACTAACTAGCATTAGCACGTTGTCTGTTGGCTAGTGTGTCAGACGTTAACTCACCAGCTACAGTAGTTTACCAACTAATCCTGTCAGAAGTACCTGGTCTAGCACCACCAATTTCACAAGCTTTATGGTGCCACCTTCTGGTTTGATCACAACTGACCACGAATAGATATGGAAGCATCACAAATACTGAAGATTACATTAATCCGAAACACTTTTTCTGAATCATAATACCACTTTGCATTTGTAATCAACATTTCCAGGAAAGTAAACCATTGGATTCATGGAGGTAACATATTCAAGGCTCTACCATACATACCAGTGTTTGAGATTGATTGATTGCATTTTCAGTAAATCATGTCGAAAATGTAATTTTCACTAAAATAGTGACTTTTCAAATATATAATACAAGACCATAAATCAAAGAGATGTAAAAAATCACAAACGACAGCTCTAGTGGCAAAAAAACAGTCTGCACAACGGTTTCAATCCCAAATCACTTGACTGAGCATGAGGCACCTTTTATCATGGTTCATCCACTGCAATTAATCTTTAACAGATGTGATGTAACTCTCTCCCCCTCTGCCTCTTTCACAAATCCAGTGTCACTCTGTCTTTATCTCTGCCTCTGTCTATCCAGCTTTCTCTCATGGATGTTACAAATATTCATCTAATATCTTGATCTTAATTTAAGTTACCTTAGGGCACCTATTGGGCCACAGCAAAAACAATAATGCTTTCAGAGACTAATAAAACAAAACCTGTGGGGAGTGTAACTGTACTGAGCCAAAGAAGTGCAGCGTTGCAACACTGCAAAGTTGGGCGTGAGTTTCTTTCTTTATACAGTGCATCAATTGGACTAGAATATGATCAGACTCCAAGTCTCCCTGGGAGCATAAGGCATACTGAGAGATGGGGGAAATTCCTCGGCCATATGATTGGACATTCAGAATACCCAAACCCTAATTCTAGTGTGCAACAGTCATTTATGGCTTCAGGATTGCTCAATAATGCATCAAAACCCACAGGCCTCCAGGGGAAGCAGTCAGTAATCAAAAAGTAAGTTAAGGTTTTCATAATAGGGCCCTATAAATAACTGGGGACAGAAATGAGGGCATGTAAAATTGATGAGGGATGATTCAAACCCCACAAGGTGGAAGGAGCTTAACGCAAGGAGAAGGAATGTGATGTTGAGTAGCCTGGCGATATGTAGAAGATGGAATTGCATAAGTGATTTGCGACACCAGTGTTACTATATAACTGTACAGATATATGGACATTGTTCCAGAGGCGCCATCTTTGGAGTGTATTTCTACATTAATAGTGCCGTTTCAGTCTTTAAAGTATTTTACTGTACATTTTCCCACTATCTGGCAACACTTGCATAACCTATGGCTACCAATTAAAAGTTTTACAGAAGAAGAGATGAACCTTTTTATGCTGTAATTATTGGTTCTTTCTACTCCTGTGTATTACATCCATTCCTTAAAACTTGAGTTTCTCATTCATCTGAAGGTCACATTTTAATTATTATTTCATGGAATCAATACCAGGATGTGAGGTTCAAGACAACAGAGCACAGCGCAACAGTCTGCGTTCATTCCAGCTTAGTTCAAGTGAGAAAGAAAACATACAGAAACATGACTTTTATAACTTGAAGAATATGGGTTGAAATGAGCACCCAAAACAAAACTCCCACACATTCTTTCAGAAATGCAAAAGATAGTGTGCTTGAGCTTCTTTGCATTTTCTGAAGGATCCTAAATTCACCAGTGCACCTATCACTAACGACACTTCTGTGAAAAAGTATTTTGAAACCAGTTTTGAAAATGAGAGCGTAATGAGGCCTTGCAAAGCATAACCTTTAAAGTAACATATTTCCTCGACTCTAAATAGAATAAATCTTGTAACCTTCAACTTTGTGGTAAAATGAGGATTGCTTTAGGAAATCAATAATGCCATATTGTCATAATTACATGGGAAAGGGTAAGAAAAGAAAGGAAGACAAAAAAATCGAAAGTAAATATAAATAGGTCACACAACAGTAAATAATTACTCTTACTACTAATACAGAGGGTTAATTACAGTAACCTTTAGGGATGTCTCCATCCGAGTACATTAATATGGAGTAATTTCTGATACCAAGTCCAATCAAATACTTCTATTAACCGAAATGTTGGTTGAATATATATCAGACATTGAAATAACAGCTGTAGCATACTTAATCTGACGCAAGTTTTCTTTCAATGAGCTACTTGATCCAAATACTGAAGGTCCTGGTTCAAAAATATTAAGTTTAAGCTTAAATTATTGATATGATATGGATGAAAGTTTAACTGGAGAAGGTGACTCCTGAAATTGATGCAATGTGATCAGCAAGAGAGAAGACGAGCGAAGGTTTTTCCCACACAAACAATCTTTGCTCCAGTAAAGACACCGTCTGCAGAGAGTACTTTAACCAAACAATAGACACATTTCATTTGGGCCTGCAATCAACTTACTCACGGGTTTAACATTAATTGCAGACAGCTGATATGACCAGCCAGCAGCCATGTTTGTCATTTTATTGGGTGCAAATGACGGTCAGCAATGGCTAAAAATGAGAAGCTGCTACCTGAATGTTTTGTACACTGCTCTTTGCGAATACAAAAAAGAGAGAAGAGATAACAGATTTGTTGGCATATCCATGTATTTGGCCAACCTCAGTATCTGCACTCAAAATAAATGCATACAAATCATTTATCTTATTCACACACTCAAATTTTCACTCACAAATGCTTGTATGTAAGGCTGTCGTAAAGGAGAGCAGCGCTGCAACGCTAGCAGGCTGATGTGGACATAAAACCGTAGAGCACAGTAAAGAAAGGATCAGAATTTGACTGGCTTTATTTTGGCCGATACCAATCCATTAAAATATGCCTGGATCGGCCCCAATACGATCCTTAGGAGTGGCTCGGGACATCTCTAGTAACTATGCATCCGTAACAGTGAGACCAGTGAATGATCATATCCATCTACAGACAGCATCTCTAATTTCATTCAGTTGGCAATAGAAAGTTCTTTAAAAAAACCTCCTACGTTAATGGTTCAGGCATGTAGTTCACATTTTAATGTATAAATGAGTACATCTTCATATAGCCATGAAAAATAACTGAAAAAATGCTGAAGTTTGTGATTCAAATTGGTCATTTTCACAATCCTGTAAATGCATGTATTTATACTGGGATAGGATATGCTGTATTATCTGGGTTCTTCATTCAAGCATTGAAAACCAGCTCATATCACTCGTTCAGCCTACAGTATGTTTAAAAGTTACACTGATAAATGATTCTTTCCAGTTAAAACAATAACAACTGAATTCCTACTCTACTGTAGTTACAGGGACAAGAAGGTATTGTCCTCTGCAGACTGCCAACCTGACAGATGGATCATTCAACATTGACACATTTGAAAGAAACTATTCTTGAGGGGTTCTGGCCAGGTGAAATGTCCATCTCTCTTATTTCAGCAATACCCTTTCTGCTGCTGGTAACAGTTTTCACTTGATATCACATAAAGAGAAGTAGAAAAATGTTAGACATGCAGTTTGCCACAGAAAATGTCATATTAAAGACTCATTAGTGTCTCTTTTTTCATAATGAAGGACCTGCATTCCCTCTCCCACTTACTTGCACATAGATATTACTTGTGCAGAATCAAAGAAGTCTGAGTGAAAAGGCTCATAGATTTTTCAGTTACATAGGGTCACGGCTGCAATTCACTGATTTTTTTATTTTTTTTAAACAGAATGTAAAACCATAAACTCTGAGGCTATTTATTTAAGATGACATGAACCTGAGAGAATTTTGGTTTAAATGAAAAATAGAATTGGAAATCAGTCAACTTATTAATTATGAGGAGAGTGGATGAGAGAGTAGAATATACTCTGGTTACCAGTTGAAGTAGCATGAAAACACTGTAGCATCTTCATCTAAGTCCTATAAGTGGTGGAGTGCACTGACTTTTACAAACAGCTATGCATTCAAGCATACAGAACAATAATAACATTTTTCACCACAAAGCCACATTAGCGCTGTCTTGTTCTGTGTGGTCAGTATGTTGGTGTGTGAGTAAATTCACAGTGGCTCCTTTAAAACAAGTAGCACAAAACACTAACACACTGAGCAATGCTCCATAAGTCAATCAGAAAAGCATTTAGTCTCTGTGAGGGTTGAACAACAGAAATAATAGCTAGTTAGACAGACTTGTGACAAGGTCTCATAAAGGTAGCTGGTATGAGTCACGAGAAAAAACTCCCCCAAAAAATGTACTGTAATGAAGAAGAAGAGGGCCAAAATGTATGAAAAGGAGATGTGTTTTAGTTTCAAATGCCAGAACAACTCTCTTAAAAACCAATTTGCCCATACAGTATCTTATTAATAACAGTCACAGCAGTTATTAATTGTGGCATCAGTAGTCTGTGTTTGCAAGTTTGACAGTGCTTGTCTGGAATATATTTACTACAATTGGAAGTGCCTGGGATACCCATTTATATGTATGTCATTCTCTGCATGTCAAACAGAAAAAACAAACATCTAGCTTACCATCAAACTTTTTATGCCTCGAGACAAACGTCGTCCTGATATTGTGGCTGCTTTCCTCGACCAAGTTCTCGAACTCCAGTTTGCTTTGCTGGTTGAGTTTGTCCTCCATCTCGGATGTGCAGCAGGTGTATCCCTGAGGACAGACACGCAGGTGCTCACCTAAGGGAGACAGAGACATAGAGCACCATTTTCACACACACGCACAAACACATCACTGCCACAGGATTCGGTTTTTCAAAAGGCTGAGCTGAGTCTTTGATCAAAACTCTCCTGTGATTTTGGGACTCTCATCACTGAAGCTATCAAAGAGGGACATACCGTAACAAATGGGAAAGGATAATATTTGTCGGTAACCTGCTATCATGTGAAACAGAGAGTGACTTTGATACAGCAATGCATACACCTCATGCAGGATTTTTTTTTGTATCACAGACTAAAGCACAATAACAACAACTGAGCTCATGTATGTTGGTATTACATACACCACATGGAAGGCAGTGCATACAGAAACAATATTTCAGTTCCTATAAAGTCATAAGGTTATGCCCAAATTATCATCAAACCAGCATTAATTGATTTATTGGTCACTTGGGGCCAGCACAACAAGCTGTTAACAAATCATTGACATATCACCTTAGGCAAAGGTGTTAGCAAACAATTGCTTATTTACACATCCACCAGACACCAAGCAACATCAGCAACCATTTGGAGTCATGTGTCTGGCCACCTGATGAACAACATTTGACTCGTTTTAACTCTGTTTTTGGTATCCCCAACTCCTGAGGGAAATATTTGGCTCTTTAGCTGCTAGATGCTCCAGTATGTATGCTAAAATGCTACGTACAGCTGAGGGGAACTGCAGAGTTGGGTGATAATTCTTTCTGGGTTTATCACTATAAACTCTTCATTGTTAAATGTACAATTCAAAAAATACGACAGCAACACGATCTCTTTATGGAAACAATGTCCCTGTTACTCAGGATATTCTACAGACCTCGCCTTGATTACTTCAATAACAAAGTAGTTCCCAATGAAAAGTACCCATTGCGATCTCTATCGATTAGCTCCACTATCCAGGACACATTTTCTAGAAAAGGCAGCGGCTGATGATTGTTAAAAATGTAATTTTCTTAATGTCTGCACACTGCAAACCGAATACCATGCATTGGACTGTGGTCAGAGGTGGAGATCTTAAAACCTCACCACATAAGACCAATATTATCTAAATGGGCAGGCACTCGCTATTCCGAGTCACTTTAAGAAACTGAAAAATGCCAAGTGTGTTATCGTGATGATGTGATGTTTTAAAGAGCCTTTGACTCTTGACTCATTGCACATGATGTGGTGTTCAAGCCTCAATTCAAAATGCGTTAAAAAACAAAAACAAAAAACGTGTGAAATGTTTCTGGCGAGTAAGTGTTTGCACGTTCTGAGACAAGATTCATCCAAGGTGAGTTGGTGTGTTTTAAAACCCATTTGAATGTCTTGGCCGTAGAAGTTGAGTGGTTGCTAAAGAGGACAATTAAAACGATTGGACTAACACAAAAAAAACAAAACATAAAAAGGAATTAAACATAAAATAACGCCACAACAAAGTGAGCGTAAACTTTAGCAAAGAAATGTCTATTTTTCAGAACCAGAGGTAATAGAAGGTATTACATAATTTGTCAGTTATTATTCACCAGAGTACAGTAGGCATTATTTACAAATTGAGAAAATGTGAAACTATTCTTCTTTTACTACAACCGTGCTTTTGGTAAGACAATCAATAAGTTAACTCACATATCTGAAAACCTTCTCATTATTAAAGGAGAGGTTACTCTCAAATTTGTGGACTATCCTTGTTGCATAAAGAGCCTACAGTAAGTGTGTAAAAGGACATGAATTACATAAAGAAATGAGAAAATGAGATTCTGAAGTCTTGATGAAATGAAAAATTCAGCTCTACAGCCTTAATGCACAGCATTGTCTGAAATAACACAGGCTTAACCCATCATGCATTTAACACAATCTCTATCCCAGAGCATAACAATCACCAGGAAGGTGTGCTTCTTAGTATCAGGGACTGAGAGACAGGTTATAATAGAGAGAATGATATTTTGAGCTAGATACAGAGAGATTCCTGAGGCAAACCTAATGAGAGTGCTGAAGATGCCCCCCCCCCACACTTACATCAACAGAGAATCTGATTTGTGCAATGACTTGCACTGAGCAACCTCACAGACCCAACTTAGTCAAGACTAAATCTGCAAGGATGGACCTGATAAAATACCTAAATCCAAAAATACCAAGTTCATTCACAAAGTATAAAAGAAAAAAAAAGTTTTTATTTTGTGTGGTATTTTGTGCTGATTGACAAAAACTCTCACCTAGATCCATTCTGAATGTTGTAAAGCAAAGGCAGGCAAACAGTGGAACATGGGCAAAACTCTAACCCTCTATCAAAAATGTTTGGCCCCGTGATAAAAGTAGAAGTTTCCCTTTCATAGTTTTCATCAAAACTTCTAAACTACTTTTTTATCTACTGTAGATAACAATTTTAATACATGGCTCATTTAAAGCCCAATAAATATGACCTCATAAAGTCTAATGGTGGCCCCACCTGAAGAGAGACATGCAAACCACGAATACTGTGTCTTCTAAAGCACCAGGCTCATGTTGCTGAAATGAAGCCTTAAAAAACCATAAATAATATATACCATTTCGTTAAAATTAAACAAGTACTCTGTGAATTCAAACTATTTAAATTCAACAACTTTGACCAAAACAGCTTTGTGTTAACAACAGTACTTTCATTCAACCATAGCAGGATCAGCTACTGTTTGTGTGGATAACCTATCAGTCATTATAAGGCTGCACGATACGGTAAAAAAAAAAGAAAAAAAAGAAATTCATATTGCGATTCTTTTGACAGATATTATGATTACAACATGATTCATGATAAGTGGGAATCATCATTTTCGCATCACAAGTTTCATTTTCACTGAAAAAACTATAAAAATCATGATGATGTGACATTTGTTGGGGTCTGTATTAAACAAACTTGTTTTCATATATCTGTAGAAAAAGATTTGTAGGTCAGGGCATCTCTGCAGCGTTACAGTACATCATTATAATGCTGTTTTGTCACACATTTTACCTTTACAAAAAAATATTGCAGCTTCTGTGATTTGGATATTGCACTTTCGATAATACTTCGAGTAATTGTGCAGCCCTAACCAGTTATCATCTCTAATTTTGTAGTGCAACATAAAAAAACATATATGGGTCTTTTTTTTTTCCTCAGTGAGTGTAAGCTGATTAACTCTGTCAATCCTAAAACGAGCAGTTTTATACCTTAAATTTATTTTTAAATAAATAAAAGTTAACTAACAAAAACAAGCTGAAAAAAATAGGCCTTTGTTTCCACAGCGCCTGTAAAACGTTGGCGCCCCAATGAACAATACTGACAAAAGGATCAATGCGCCTATTATTCTTTATTATTATTCTTTTTCCTGCAAACAAATTTTCTCATTTTAAAATGTTAATGTCAGATTGCAAATACAACAAAGCAGCATACTCTACAACCTCACACTCAGTTTGGTTTGTTGCTGGCTGTAGTGGCTTTCAGTGATTTTATTGCATAGAAATGTCTGAATTCACCAATATCTGGACTTTTGAAGCTGAAAAAAAATGTCCATGCTATACAACTAAATGCAACATGTTACACCATCAACAGACAAACAACTGCCACAGATAAAAGGAAATGACAGTGAGTAAGCTTCCGAAATTGATCAAAGTCAGAGAAATGTATATAGATAGGATAGGAGAGAAGGACTTCAGGGCTCCATCATGGACTTCTTGTCAGTAAGAAGATGAGATCCATAAGCAAACAAACAAAAAAAACACAGAAACAAAAGGTTGAGGTTGTGGTTTCTCTGAAAATATTGAAAGTACACTGGTCATAATGTGTACTTTCAACTGTTTGTCTTCCTGGGAAGAAACATCTGCGGAACCAGCAAAGTTTTTGCTCCAGAAGACAGCAGTTGTGAAAATTCTTTGGCAAATAATTACCAGTCTTCGTTACTGATATGTACAAATATAGCAATTTCAGAGGTGCCACATTTTCTGCATACTTGCTTTATCATCTCTCCTCTGCTGGTCTACGTCTGAGAGCATCAGACATCATTATCAGAGGTTTTTTTTTTTAAGTCTGGCCAGCAGTCGTTTGAAAGATTTGAGTTTTGTGAGTTTTTTTTCCCCAGTTCTACCTATTAACATTTGAGAAAGCGAAAGATGAAATGGCTGTTACTGTACCAGTAGAGGATTGGTGCAGAATAGACTCAGATTGTGGGACTTTTCTGATGGATAACATTATACAATGCAGTGCTGGCAGGCACACTGGTGTTCTGCATGCATATACAGTAAGCTATAGATGAAGGAACTGTGCGTGGATAAGGAAATAAGGAGGATGCAGTATGTACGTGCTGGCACTCTCAAATGTGCTTAATCCTTAATCAGTCCATAGAGAGGCACCAAGCTACAGTAATGAGGTGCACCATCAAAAGTTCAACACAAACCCATTGTCTCCAGAGTAATACTCAAGCCTCCTGGCCACAGAGACCAAACTCTCAAACAAGCTAAAAGGAAACAGTCGATTTCTATTCGGTGATTCCTTACGGCTTTGTTGTTTCTCTAGTAAATGACAATGTTGTAATCTTTTAGCAATCCAAAAGCATTCCTCAACTGTCACACATTTCCACACATGTGGATATGCAGTGCGGTGTGATAATCTTTATTCCAAGCTGTGATCAGTTTAACAAATGGCTGAGAGAAAAATAATGTTGTGCAGGGTACAGAGCTTATGGTGAATTTAGCAAAGTGGTATTCTTTCATTTACTTTTCTTTCCATCTTTTTATTTGATGTTTTCTGCACTGTTCTTGTCACTGTTTGTGTTGTATCAGTATCAAGTATCAGCGTAGTGCAACATGGTCCATCACGTCATGTTTTTGGAAGATGTTTACATTGAGGAGTCGAAGGATTATTAAGGTTGACTTGGTGTCAGTTTTAAGTGTCATGCATCAGCTGGTTGGCAAATGTCATAGAAAACATCTTATTTCAGCCTTGTGGACCATGTTTCCCAAGATCTAACATTGAAGTGTCTGAAACAATGCCCAAGAAAGAGTATGGCACAAGAGCATATGGTTTATTGTCATAATGATGGATAACTTAAGAAAAATAACATTTTCTCGCTGAATTACGAAACCCTGCAACTCTGAAGTAAGTCCATTTCAATTTGAAGTTTTCCGTTGATGCAATAAATTGACTTAACCTGTTAAAGTAGGTGGAATATCACTGGATACTAAAGGCTGGCAAAAAAGAGAAAAATCAATAAAAAGGCAGAACTGTCCTTAAGTGCAAATGACAGCAGAAAGGAAACCCTGGTGCTTTTAGCTTTCATAGGTTGTGCACCACTCTTTCCATCTTTCAGTCTTGTTTTTGTATAAAGGCATAATTTGACATATCCAGCTGCTTTCACCACTTTGAAAACGGTGATGCTGCTGTTACATAAACCAGCATAAAATAGGACTTTGTGAGCAGCAGGCAGGTGTGTGAGCTGCATGTTTATGATGTTTGGACTGTTGCAAGTTTTTCACATGTTATTCCTTCTCCCCTTTTCTTACTTGTCTTTTTTTGCTGACTGCTTTCCATAATACAGATACCAGAATAAACAGCAGAATATAAAAAGCAATAATGCCAAAATAATACAGGACAAAACTATTCAACAAAAAAACTTTCCTGCACATTTTCCCCACTGTGTTTATATATCATGAGATCTTTTACAAAAGAACAAAAACACAAAATGCCTACCTTAGTGAACTCAGGGAATGATCGTCCCCAAATCTAGATGGGCTTTTGGCTCACTAGACCATATCTGTCCTGTTCTAGCTGGCTGCTTTGCACCCAAGATGGAATTTGAAACCAAGCTGTCAATACAGTGCACGCTTGCGAGATCACAGTTGTGCTCGGACTCTGTCAGACTGAGTTAAACTTGTAAGACTCAATACCAACAGGGCCAACAAAAACAGAGACATATGGGTGGACATAACCGAAAGCCTGGGATGACTGTCTGGGTAGAAAGCACAAGTCGTGTTGCTATAAAAACACATTGACAAAGATAAATCAAACAAATCAATTGTGAGTGTATTAATGATTGGTCAGCCTAAAGGAATTTGGATCTTTTATAGAATAAAGCATTAAATTAAACATGAAATTAAAGGAATTAATGTACTTGTTTAACAGCGACACCTTCACACCCAACACTTTATATCGTACCCTTGAAACCCGTACCTACATGTACCTAAACCCTAGATCTGTTTTGTGTTTCCACTGCAGACTACTCTTAAGGGTAAGCAGGGTTGTTACTGGGTCTTCAGGGCTAACCCCCTTCACTATTCCAGTCTTTTCTTGGTCTTAAGCTGCCCATTCATTAACTGACAAATCAAAACCTACACCGTACATTACTACATCAGTGTTCTTTACCCTCATTGCGCATAAGAATGTTGTTCAACACATGCTTCCAACTATCAAAAGCTGAGGTTACCTAACAACCTCAGCTAGCTAGCCAAACAGTCTATGGCAAGCCAGACTGGATATTCATTACTGATATCAGCAACATCATAACTCTAATTCGAGATATCTGTACATTTTATATCTTACATTTTGACTAGTAAGATTCGAAAAACCTTTGCCATGTGTATGGGGTTTCTCATTACAGATATCTACAATTCAGCTGCAGAATGTGAATTGCGTATTTCTGCAACTGAATTATGACTAGTCATAATTCCAGTTCAAGTATCTTTAACTTCCCTCAATTCAAGATATCTACATTGTCCTTTTTAGATATTTCAAATTAAGTTTTAACTAGTCAGAATGAGTTGTAGATATCTTGAACTGGAATTAGGAATAGTTGTAATTTAATTAGCAATATCTATTAATAGGTTATAGATATCTTGATATCATTTTGATTAGTGATATCTCATATTGGACATATGTATAACTTTTATTCTGCCTTGTCAAAATGTAGTTGAATTAGAGTTTTGACTAGTCCTTGTAAAATACTTGCATCTTCTGACCACCAGACCAGATCCGGGCTGCTGCAAGTGGTACGATCGCCCCATGAGAGCCAGCATAAGACCTCGCTTAAGCAACACAGCATACCCAGCTTTGACCTAAGCGAGTGAGATACGTCGTCTGCCCACTTTGATTATACACCAGCCCACTGGTCTGACCACCGTGTGGGCCACTGCAGTGTAACATCGGGTTGCGTTTCTGAAACCATAGTGTTGTCTAATCATTAGTAAGGAGAGCTTTTTAATATTTTTTGTTCTTGCAGCTGTTAGACGACTTTATGGCTTCATCAGCCTGCTACCTTAAAAATTCCATTAAATAAGTGTCTGAGAAAAGGTTTAGGTTAGAATCTGGGCTTGTTTTACATTGACTGACAGCGCCAGTGTGTGTTTATTTTTATCATGTTTGAGTTACCACTTTATACCTACAGTTTTGCACTTTAATATGTAAACCTTTGTTTTGTGCTGCATTATACAATGACATAGTTTGTCAAAATTAAATTAACTCAAATTAAATGTTCAATTAGATTTTTTCCAGGAAAATTAATAATTTAGATTAATTGATAAAAGTCGATAGATTAATTGTCGTTAGTGACAGCCCTACAAAAAATCTTAGACAGGTTTTTTCAAACGGCCAAATACTGGAGGTGCTGGTGATAAGGAAGAGACTGCAAACATTCAAGGCTCCAACGAGTAAACAACATTAACAGCAGCCGGCGAGCACCCCGTACTTGGTAACGCGACTAGAACAAGAACAGCCGAGTATCAATAACGTTACTGTTACAACCAGGCGTGAAGTGATCCAACATGCAGTCTGTGCCACAAAAAGTAATTGCCCCATTTCATTAGCTTATGTCCTCTCCTTCATGAGCTTCGATCTGAAAAGAGACTGGATAGTTTAATACAACATGGTAGAAATGCTACTTTGCTTGCTTTCATCTACCCAGTCTTTTTTTGACTCCAGTGCTCATTAAGGAGTGGACAACTGTAAGCAAATGGAATGCACCAAGTGCCGATTTTTCGCTAGGCCTTAAAGTGATCAGTTTGAATCTCTTGGTTGATCAAGTATGTAGCCAATTGGGATTTGAATATATGTTTTTTGTACAGTGCAAAAACATTTATGTTATTTATCCATCCATCCATCCTTCCATCTTCTTCCGCTTATCTGGGGGCGGGTCGCGGGGGCAGCAGTCTAAACAGAGATGCCCAGACTTCCCTCTCCACAGACACTTCCTTTAGCTCTTCCGGGGGAATACAGAGGCGTTCCCAGGCCAGCCAAGAGACATAGTCCTAGGTCTTCCCCAGGTGCCCGGAACACCTCCGCTGACTCCTCTCGATGTGGAGCAGCGGCGGCTCTACTCTGCTCTCCACCAACCTGAAGGGGACAAGCCACCCTTTTCCAACTGAGAACTATGGCCTCGGACTTGGAGGTGCTGATTCTCTTCCCAGCCGCTTCACACTCAGCTGCAAACCGTCGCAGTGCACGCTGAAGGTCCTGGTTTGATGAAGCCAAGAGGACAGCATCATCTGCAAAAAGCAGAGACGAGATCCTGTGGTCTCCAAACCCCAATCTGGCCCCTGACTGCGCCTAGAAATCCTGTCCATAAAAATAATGGACCGGTGACAAAGGGCAGCCCTGCCGGAGTCCAACACACACCGGGAACAAGTCTGACTTAATGCAGGTAATGCGAACCATACTCCTGCTCCTGTCGTATGGGCACCAGACAGACCTTAGCAGAGCACATGTAGACTGGTTGGGCAAACTCCCATGAAACCCTGGAGAGGGTATAGAGATGGTCCAGTGTTCCACGACCGGGAAGTAAACCGCATTGTTCCTCCTGAACCAGAGGTTCGACTATCTGCCAAATTCTCCTCTTCAGTACCCTGGCATAGACTTTTCTAAGGGAGGCTGAGGAGTGTGATTTAACTAATTTTGTTGTTGAAAACAAAATATTCTAAAGACTGTACATTTTCAGAATCTTTGTTAGACTTATTAAAATGTTTGTTGAATAATGAATTTTTTATAACACATGAGAGTGATATTTTCAAATCTCCAGTCAGCTTTTAGCACTGACTTAATGAGCGCCCTATGGAATCCGGGAAATGTAAGTCATAGTTGTTATAGCTTTTTTAAATTCTCAATTCTGCGATTCTGTTCTCACAGAACTATAAGGTCCTACCTTAATGCTACCATAAGTCTGTCGCCCCCGTCAAACAAAGACACTTGCCACTGGGCCTAACAATGTTTCTGGGGGAAGCCCTGTACTGTATGCTTACATAAGCAATAGCCTCAATAATGGTTTTTGACAAATCAGAACTGTTAGCAAGTGGGGCACTGATGGAAAAAAAAAAAAAAAAACAGTACACAGTTTTTGTTCCTAACATTACAGACGGCTGCAGGTGAACTGGGGCGAGTGGGAAGTTGGGAACAGTCCCAGAGCATGTCCGTGGCATCTGTTAAAATGGCTTGCTAAATCAGTACTGCTACCAAATATTTCACTGCTGCTGAAACTGTCGACATTTATTAAAAACCCGAAATGGGTCTACACTTTGTTTTTTTATTATACCCATTTGGTAATTTGTTCTGTCTGTCAGCCTATATTTTTTAGACAAAACAGGCAAAGGATGAAAGGGAGAGTGTAAAGTTTGTTTTAACTGAGTGAGCAGCAGAGAAACAAAAAGTATGAAAAGCCTGGGGTGACAACACTGACAGAAGTGCTAATATACTAAAGAAGAGAGTGTCACATCAGGTTCTTTATGTAGAGAGAAGCCTGCTTCCATTTAGATGTAAAACAACACAGCTGTATCTTAATCATTAAGTCTGGCATATCCACCCACATTCATGATTCATTACACTCCTAACCTGATCACAAATTCATGGATAAGGACATGCAACGACAGATCAGCAAACCCACATACATAATACATTACTTACTCACAGGTTTGTCTATGACGGATAAAGGCCTTCCCTCACATGTTTAACCTAGTCCAGCTTGCTAATGTACCACTCTGTCCTCACAGCTGCCTCGAGCGCAGATGTCAGAAGGCACTGCGGCAAATCTTTCCCTTTTAGAACAAGCTGATCAGAGATTTAAATGTATGTAATTACAGATGGCAAGATAATTAAGGACAAATGCTAATGGTATGGGCTTTGGGTATTTTACAGTGAAATGGCATTGGCTCAGATATTTCCTAATCAAGAGGAAGTGAGGCATAAGAAATATTGTTCGGCTTACAAACGCAATCACACATTAGTTGTTTTGTTCAGTTTCTACACAGATGTGTTTGGCTCTTCTGGATCACTATCTTCATGAGCTGCAAAACACGATTGAAGCGTATCATTGTAATTAGGTGAAATTGCTGACTACATTTTCAGAGGATGCTCACATAGGGCGGTTCAATGCTGATGAATGGCTGGAGGAAAGATGCCAAGACAATGCCCATTTGACACATGCAATCAGCCGCACAGACACAGCTCTTTTCACAGAATTCAGAGTTCTCAAAAACATAAAAAATGTTACTTTAAGATTATTATGTGTGACATGTTTGTTTAACCAACCAGACATTCTGATTCGTGGGGCGGCCGTGGCTTGGTGGCAGAACGGTTGCCTGCCAATCGGAAGGTTCGATCCCCCTGCCGTGCGTCAAAGTATCCTTGAGCAAGATACTAAACTCCAAAATGCTCCCGAAGCTGCGCCTTCGGTTTGTGAATGTTCTCATATGTAAGTCGCTTTGGATAAAAGCGTCTGCTAAATGACTAAATGTAAATGTAAATGATTCGCTAAATAACTAAGACAGGATAGATCGTTGGGAGAAAGTGGATGGACCGGGAGGTATGATCATGCAGAGATTCAAGAAGAACTAACATCATATGGTATGCTTTATTCCACAGTTGCCTTGTATTTGGCCTCTTTCCCTTTGGCTTCATATCGCTTGATGTTAAAGAAGCATTTACTCCGCTTGTTTGAGGTTTCATACACAGGCGTATGCTGCAATCATGTCTAACTGGCAAGCGGTAAAGAATGGCACATTTTTTATCCTTCCTTTCTAGTAGCAGTATATTAAAATTGGCAGCAGAGCCTACAGTTTGTTAAGCAGCCATGTGATGTTAAAGCTCAACAACTGAGGCAGATGCCCTGGTGAAACGCAACAGATTTGAGTTGCCTCAGATGCACCAAAGTGGAGGACTGCTAACTGAGGTTTTCTCTGCCTGTACTTTTCCTGGTATACTTTCTTTCTTGATTCTGAATGAACAAGACAAGGGACACATTCCTCACAGCAAATACAAAGATTTGTCTTTCACGCTATACTACCAACAACCTTTTATTTCATTAGAGAGAACAAACTAGACAACCACATAAGTAGCCCCTTTAATAATGCTGTTGAAATCTTAAGTTTATATCCATAAAACAAATATGATGGTCTGCTGGATTAGGGCACTAGATAAATTAACTCAGCATTTATGATACTTAAAGGTTTCAACAATGATTTTTTTCTTTTCAAACAGTAATACAGGAGAGAGATAGAGAGAGAATCAGTGTTAGAAATGAACTTTTTTGTCCACCTGGCACTGTGGCTGGTGGATTCTGAAATTTACCGACCACTCAATTTATTTTTACCAGCCACTTGCTTAACCAGTGTTCTGTTGAAATTGGAAATATGATAATATAGTGTTTCAACATGAATATACACGGAGTGAGTAGTGGTGTAATTTAAAATTATTCTGTAGTGGGAGCATTATTTGATATTGTTCTATTAAAATACGCTACCCTTGAAATCTTAAATTCTCTTAGATTCTCTTAAATAATAGAGAATAGAACTATGCTCCTCATATTTTTAAAGTACACTTACCCCTGTTTGTAATCAAAAAACATAAATAAAAGACATCATAATACTGTGAGAGTTATACCTTTATGGGATATACACAACTTGCAATGGACACAAATAAGTTAGCGTTTTTCGACAACAATTGCCATTAATGGTCAGAACACAGAGAGTGTGTAACTGCTTGTTATAAAATAATAACACAAGATCTATTATATTCCAGCACTAGATTATTTCATTTCATGGAGTAAATATTTAAACTCATAAGGGGAAAATCTCTCTCTCTGTTCAAGTACCTATGATGCATGCGTGCACCTGCACGGTTAAGTTGTGTCTCGATTCGAAGGTTAACCGCTGTTCCTACGGTAGCGAGTTTACATACACTAGTCAACTAACTGACCACACAAGTGAGTTTATGAATAGTTTCATCATGTTGAGAATATTACGCAGCAGTCAGCCAAACATCTAGCGGTATTTTGCGATACCATAGAGTAGGTTGTAATTGGTGGCAAGTAATTAAGCAGTAACCTACTGTATAGGCGAATGAACACAAGTAGTTTCTGTTTTGAATGTATTCATTGACTTACTTGTGCCGAGGAAAAGTTGAAGTGCAGGGAGAGGTAAAGATCATCTAATAGGCTAGGCTGTGAAAATGGAGCTAAGCGGGCTTTCATTTCCTGCAGGCGTTGTGGACGCAGCACAAGCTGGCTAAGATTAACAGACTTTGTAACGTTTCTTGTTACAAATGTTCAAATGCAAAACAAATATCATCTCAAATAGTTAACATTAATTAGCTACAGACTGCTGCTCAAAGGCTACCAACTATTTTTAAAGTGAAATTTCTATTGCATGTTACTCAATGCATGAGCTGACGTAGTAAATCAATCTACACACCTTCAATGTGAACCCCTTCAATGAAACGCCACATTGTTTTTTCTATGTCTTCTCGTTTAAGTGGCCCAGTGAAACAAGCAGACTCGCAATTCAATCTGCGTTGTGGAACATCACAAATCTCTCTATGCTTTCATTATTTACCCATCACCGTGGCTGGTAGGTTGAGCAAATCCACCCGCCACCACACAAAATCACCTGCATTTGGTGGGAGCGGGTGCTAATTTCCCCCTCTGGAGAAAATGCTAGTAGAAATAGTGAGTCCACAATGGAGAATTCAAAGTTTAGAAAAGTACTCGAAGCAGACTTCTCTAAAATTTTTTTCTTTACCAACAAAAAAATGTCTGCCGAAGAAAAATCTTTGCACAGTAGCAGGGGTTGGGAGGACTGAATGGCATGCTGGCATGTTTACCAAACTTGGGCGATAATGCTGAAATGTTTTTCTACTTCTATTATAGAAAGCAGAGAAAAAACATCACACTAACAAATCAAAAAGAAATAGGTTTTTCAAGGACTCAAAATAGCTCAATTCAAAGCAAATGCACTTTTAAATCTCCAAGTAAAGTAGATAGTGGACAGTTCTACACATCGACGTGCAACCTTAACTTGTGTTTGCTCAATAGCTGTTCTGCTTGGTCATCTGCTAAATGGCTGCCAGCAGGTGAGTCTGTTTATGGTGTTGTGCGACAAGGTGTGAGACCTCAAAAGTCACACAGCGCTGAGATGAACTCCGATTGGTTGCAGTCACTTTGCCAACTTATGATAAGGCTTCAAAGGAAAAGTTAAGGATAAGGCTTCAAAGCTGAAGTTAAGGAGCTCCTAAGGCTTCCACTTCAGCATGGTAGATCGAATTAAGTGAAGGTTTAATGCAATAATCAAAATAAAACAAATAAAAAAAATCAAGGATACAAACCCATCTCACTCACCATACTGCTGCACTATTCTTCTTTGTCAAAGCTCAGCTTAAGCTTTTCTCTGAAAGTTAACAAATGTCCTATTGGTTCATTTCATACTCCTTTAAAAATAAATAAATGTTTCATTAACCAAATACCAATATATAAGGTTTCTTTCAGAAAAATAACAACCGTGATAGGGTCACGATTGAAATAGCGCAGGAGCCCTAAGGGTGAGACAGCTGTGGACTACACTACATGAGATACAAACTGCTCTAAATGACATTAGATAGACAATGCATTTGACAGTGCATTGGATGATTGTCTGATTTTCCGAAACCAGAAAAAGCTATCTAGTGTTAATGAAACATCAACATGGACAGCTGTACATTGTACAATGTCAGGTCAGCAATGATGGTCATAGTTCCCAAAATTCCACTTTTACAGATCATATATTTCCGATTTTTATTAACACAGTTGACAGTTTTCTTCCGATTACAGTGCAGTAAATAATGGCATTTAATAATTTCAAACACAAGCTAGCAAGTAATTTCCACTGAGATTAATTAGATACTCCACACTGCACTTTTGCGTCCAGACTGTAGAGGTCGGACAAAAGCGTTAAGTTAATGTTATTTTTTCTCGAAAGATCTCTGCTTCCATTGTCCTCAGAAATGCTTGTCAGATGGTTGAATCGCTTGAAAGACCTCCTCCCCCCCACACCTTTCCAATGTTGTATTAGGGGGGCATTGTAACTTCGAAACTGACGATCATGTGATTGGCTAGCTGTATGGAGGTGAAAAAGGAGCATGGGCTTCTACTTCTCTCTCTAGCTCTCTTTTTTCCTCTTCACACAACTATTTGTCACTTTTCATTTTAACAACCCATTGCAACACTATGAATGCTTTCCAGGGGAGACTGTTAAATGTGTGCAGTTATCCCCACATTTAAACAATATCATGTCACCCTCTCTAGATGATGGCTGGCTTTTCACTCTGTCTTCGAGTGCGACCCTTTGGAGCAACTATAAACACTTTTGATTTTGACGTGGTCGGACAAAACGTTGTACAAACCAGTTGTAATAGAGCATACCCTGTGTTCAGTTCCCAGCTCTTGAGAGTGCAACACATAAATCAGCCGCTGGATTCTTCTATAGATATAAAACTTAAGAAACAAGAAAACAGAATTCCTAAAGCAGCATGATCAAAAAATATCAAAAAGATAGTTCCAGAATCATGGCTAAAGTCAAGAGCTGATTCAAAAGGTTCCGTCATGGAAAAGTACATACAGTAATATGACTACTACATAATCTTCGGCTTGGGATATTTAAAATGCTAGAGACTTTTTTTTAATTCCATCCCCATAACTATCAACATATGTTGCAGGGAAATGTGAAGGCACCAGAATATTTCAGGGCAGCTGTGGGAAAAGAGTGGGTTCAATGCCCATGGAGGGTCTGATGCCAGACAGTGTGATTAACTCCCAAAAGGATTCATTAGTCTACCTGGCCAAAGGGCAAACTGCATATGGGCCATGCCATCTGGTACATCCCCTGACCACTCTTGCCAGCATTTATAAAGAGAGGACATTCTTGCCAGAGCTTCATGCCAAAAAAAGCCAACAGATCATGAAGTCAAGAGAGAAAAATGTATTATTCACCCATGCTGAAAATTCATAAAAAAGTGTAGTGAAGCAGTAAATGAAATTAATTTCTGCAGTGGGGCAGCATCTATTGTACTCTAAGCTGGTGAGTTTGGTTCCAAGTTTTTTCCCATTAAAACAGTTTACCAAAAAGAGCTAAGTAGGTACTATGCAAGTAACAGACATTTAGATTGAAATCAGGAACTGTTTTTATGTGGTTGCTGAATATCTCAGACTGCTGCCTGTTAGTGGGGTTTTCACACCACAGCAGAGCCAAGCTCAATAACAGGGAAGCACCATCTTGAATGAATCACATTTATTATCATTGATCTACCACCAGAGTCCAGCTCCAGACTCATTCAGAACTACCTTTGGAATATTGCCTCCTCTCTGCTCGTATAGTGCCACAGAGCTCATTGCCTTCAAATGAGGGTGCAGGCCTGTAGAAGCAGGTCCATACTCTTGACATTTCAATTCAACGATTGAGCTTACTTGACCAACGTCTCCTTTATCCATAATTGAGTTTATATATACCTAGAGATACACTGCTATCCAGTACGCACACAATGGATTCTCAGTCAGAAACAAAGAATAGTTTAAGTGTCTTTTTACAACAAAATAACAATCAAGTGTAGTTTTATTTCATTTAATATCTATGACTGAATAACTGACATAACTGAGATAAGCATCTCACATATTTTGCAATACCATTTAGACAATGAATCATGGTAACTTTACCTTACACATCTCTGGGTGAATTAGGCCATTGCTGGCAATGTTGCTTTCAATGAGCTGGACTTTTGTTGGGTTTTTATATTACTTTTTAATCAATGCGATGAAGTACCTTGATACCTATGTCAGGTATCTAATTCACAGGATTAGCCATTAACCAGACATTCCTGCTTTGTTATTTTTTCCATTAGCAGTCACTGAATCGATTTTTCCACAAAACCTATTATTTAACATATATCGATATTGTGAAATACAATTGCATGTAACTTGATAGAGGATTTCTATGCATATCACCCAACCCTTATTCCATGTAAATTATGTATTTTCAAGTTGGAAGTTTGCATTTATGTAAATTCCTTTTTTTGTTGTTTTTTGCTTCATGCCTTCCACCACTGTCACAATCTCTTTCTAACTGAAGGAGGTGACTTCATCATGTCTTCATATAATATATGCACTGTATCTTGATGTCTGGCTACCTTGAAACATGTATAGACCCACATACATAAGACATAAATGTACATTCACGCTAACAAGTATTATCCACTAGTGGAAGAAATACTCCAATATTTTACTTAATATCACATTCCTTAATCATTTTAATCACACTCAATATTTATGTGTATACCTTTGTGACACTGAATTAATCCAATGGAAAATTTAGAAAGTCTTATTTAATGTAGGTATTGTCTTGAAAAGGCATATTACAGTTGTTTTTGGGGTTTTATAGATTGTGTTGTTGTTGTGTATTGAAGAACAGCGCTCTGTGTCATTTAAGCCTCTGAAATGTGGCAATAATGTGAGTACGATCAGTTAGCCCAAAATTAAAGACCGCTTGACTTATCTGACCGGGATAGGAGGGGCAGTGTCAATTTCTCTAAATGACTGTTCCTTACAGTGCTGGTCTTTGTCTTCTTTTTCTCTTTCTACTCTCTTTGGACTAAACGGTTCAGCCAAGTTCAGCCCACTGGACAGTAAAAGCTAAAAGACTGGGTGAGCTTCAGCTCCCTGTGAAAGGTTGACACTTCTATCTTTGAGATCTATTGACTCAGGTACAGCTTAGGCCCCTCACACATCTGGGCCATGACTGTCCTTTCTTTATTTGGGTTGCGGCACATTTAAAGGTCCCTTTATTCAACTGACATGACCTAGATTAGAGGGCAAAAGGGAGCTCATTCACACTTGCAAATA
The DNA here is from genome assembly GCA_011952105.1 of Coreoperca whiteheadi. Classification (NCBI taxonomy): domain Eukaryota; kingdom Metazoa; phylum Chordata; class Actinopteri; order Centrarchiformes; family Sinipercidae; genus Coreoperca; species Coreoperca whiteheadi. Next base: position 13,167,994 of record CM022485.1, read on the forward strand.
GAATTAAAGGTTGTTGAATGATGGAAGACTGAATACTCTGTAATGTTACATGAAACCGAATAAAATAGCTTTGTGCATAATAACGGAAAATCAGCAGGTACTGTTGTGAGCTTAATACTCCCGATGATATGTTCGGTTTAAAGGTTAAGTTTTAAAATCGGTGTTATGAAGGTTTCCTGCAATCAAAGGCAGTCTGGGTGTATTGGGACATCTTCCTCTAAACACATCTAAGTCGTTAAAATGCAAAGCAAAAGTAGGCTACCAACTGTCAGATGATTCTCTGGGTACTTTTTACTTTCTATGATGAATAGTAACCGAATCATATCACCTCTTGCAATCCATTCTTGTCAAAAAATTAGTTCAGAAATGAAATATACTGACCATTAGAAAGTGACTTCTAACCTCACAAAATTGGACTGCATAAGTATAACAATGCTAGTTCAGAAATGACCGGAGGTAATTTCAGTTATGTGGTGGATTATAGTATGGCACTTTCATGCTAGATTAAAATTTAGGTTTCATGTTGAGGTAAATTATGAACCTCAAGAAATGTGTTGTTTCTTTGGAAAAACAGGTGAAGCATTCTAGCAGACGAACATTTTTAGAGGTACTTTAAATTTAAAAAAAAGAAGTGCATTGCCATGAATATATTTAAAGTGCAGTTACCAGGATGGTATAAGCAAGCTTTGAAAACTAAAAAATGTGAAGTAAAACTGCTATTAGGTTTCAAGAGTAAGCCGATTGAACTGTGCATCTGTTAGAGTTGACAATGAGTTGATTAATCAATTAGTTAATGGACAGAAAGGCAGCTATTTTGATAATCAATCAATTGTTTCAGTCATTTCTCAAGCAAAAATGCAAAACACTTGCTGGTTCCAGTTTCCCAAATTTGAAGATTATGCTGCTTTTCTTTGTCATGTGTGATTGTAAACTGAACCTCTTTGGATTTGGGATAAAAAAAAAAGCAATTTCAAGATTTCCCCATGGGCTCGGAGAAATTAAAATGAGCATTTTTTGTACTATTTTCTACCACTTTATGACAAAAACAACTAAGAGGATATAATTACCAGATGAACCGATAATGACCAGTAGTTGCAGCCATAGTATTCATCACTTTAATAAGTGGCATAAGTAGGAAGGACTCTAGAGAACATTGGTTGTATTCTGACTAAAACCACAATCAATACTTCCGTGTGTAATATTCAGTCAAAACAAATCTAAACAGATTGCATTCTACAGCCTATTAAACCTGGATGATTAATGATAATTGTTATGATAAAACAACACGTGAAATAATGAACGTTCAAGAGTTTTCACAAGCAGGTTTGCACATGCTTTCTAAGGTGTTATTACTTGTCAACAGAAATCCACAAACTGGAAGTAAACCCAATTACTGTGTTAAATCACATCTGTCTGCATGTTGAAGTGGGAAAAAAATGCATCAAGCACGATTGATCTCACCGCTGCTCTGCCATCTGGATCTCCTCTCCATCACCCAAATCACCCACTTTCAACTATTTCCACTGGGGCTTGAGACCTAAATTGAATATGTCCAAAGAAGATGACACAGATAATTCCCATAATCGCTCCGACCATATGTTACCACACTTGGAGGCTGCTAAAAAAATTTCTAACTTTCATATAACTTCCAGAGTTGGAAAATTGAGTGACAGTAATGGATAGATAAATATATGGTCCACACAGTGTGGTGTGAAGCAGCGAGGTAAGGCCTAATGCCCTGAATAAAATCATAAATTTGAATGGCACACTTGCCAGTCTGACTGATGAGCAGCCTGTGTGCTTGAAACATGAAAGCAGTATTGGGTAAATAAACACACCTTGCATGTAGAGGAGACAATGTGTTAATAACATGTACAGTATGTCTTTAATCAAAGAGCTATATTACTGTGTGGCTACATATTGTTACAGAGGTTACACAATACAGGTGTTCTATTTGGGTTGAAATCCTAAAGGGCAAAAATTGTTGTTTTCCATTTTTATTTCCTCTAAACATCTTTTACTGAATTTCCCCACAGATGATAAGTGCTGGAGGCCTTCCATTTTGCACAATGACAGAATTGCACCAGCCAGGCTCTGTACTGAAAAACCAGTTGGGCTAAATGAGAAGCTATTACTGAGTTGGAAATATGAACCTCAGATCATGATTCAAAGATGTGTGAAAAGGAAAGCTTATTCTAACTCACGGTAATACCATGCCACTGACATGCACAATGAGTAGAAAAAAGTATTTTTCCAACATAATAAGTAACTGTAGGCTAGTGGCATGGAAATCAACATTGCAAAAATGGGGGACACTTAAATATGTAAGGCAAGTCTTCTGCTGCGTTAACACAGATCAAATCTACCCTGAATACAGAATATATTCTCAATACGCAGTATTTTCCAAAAAGTCCCTTTGAGAGATGTGTCTCAAGTCCAAATCACATCCCAAGCAGTAAATATCAGGTTTTCCATTAATTGTAGTCAGGCAACTTCAAATACTCTTTGAAATCTGATGGGCACAAGACCTGCTGCACTCACTCCCTCTGATTTACAGGTGGGAGCACTCATGTTGAGCTTTTTTTAAACCGCAGATTTCCCGCTATCTGACACCTTAATTCTGCACCTTCATTAATTTTAACACCATTTCATATGCATTATTGCTTTAGTGAGCATTTCTGCAGTTCCTTGACTATACACTTAGTATCTGAAACCAATATGCGCACTACCGAGTTACAGACTCTTGTGGTAAATGTCAAAAGGTAAGCCATATTACAAGTCGAGCCCTTCATTGGAGCTTATGGCCCCTAGCTCCAGTCATGCATGCAGTCTATTAAAGCAGACCTTCAATATACTGTTTAGCTTCATGCCTCTGTCATGGGTAATGCCTGTGACCAATTTTCCAAACAGAATTTACACCAGAGTCCAGGGTGCACCCTGTATGTGGAAATAAGACCATAATAGCATATGAATTTCCAAATCACACCCATGGGAAGAGGTGTTACACCAGCCTCATAAGGTGTTTTGGAATTAAAGGCATCCCTGGCTGGTTAGAGCTTTTTTTTTTAACCCTCTTTTCACTCTTAGGTTGAAAAAGTTCAAAAAAGATAAGGGATCATGTTTGACAGAAGCATACATTTTGCAGGAGCTTAGTCATTATTTCACTGTACTAGGAATTCTTATAGGAATTATAAGTTCTTTCTGAAATATTTATTGACTAACTTTACACACTTGTCCTTGATAAAAGCTTAATTTTAGCATGAGGTAAATGAGGTATTAGAATCACTCAAACAAGCACAAACAATATCTGGATCATGTATTAAATTCAATAAAATGATGCCATCATTTGAAATGTGTGACCCTTTTACAGTTTCATTCAATGAGTGGTCAAACTGAAAAAACATAATTCATAATTCTAATGCTTTTTTGAAGGACATAAATTAGATGAGACTAAACAGAAAAAGGATCTTAGTTCCTAACCCAGTCTTGTATCAATAAAAGGACTGGAGCCTACAAAAGCCTGTCTCAAGTAGAAAAATAAAATCGACTGCCATGATCTCCTATCAACAGACTTAAAATTATTTAAGAATATATATAATATATCTGCATGGTCAAAGCTGTGACGTGTGTGCAGTCAGTTCACTGTAAATCCTTGTTTTTTATATATTATATATATGTGGTGAATCATTAGGGATAATCTGGAAGGGAGGAACGATAAAAGAGGTGAACTCAACCCTCAACAATACATATATATATAATCAGATTAGCTGCCAGTCATATAAACTTATGCATGTAAAACCTTAAACAGTCATTCAAACAATCTTGTCAAAAATATCGATTTTTAGACACATAGATACTGAATAATTCACTACTCATTTTCTGCACTATTGAGTCGCTGGTACCAGCTGCGCTTTCTCACCTCCTCGACAGCGAGATGACACACACACCGCTGCAGTGGCCACATAGCCCTGCCTTATCTCACTCACTCACAGTGCTGTCTTCTTCTCATCACATTCGCTCCAGTTAAATATAATAATTTTAAGTAATGGCTCACGGCAGGCCGTGGTAGTTTTTATGGTTTTAGCCTGATAGAGACGGCAAGTGCCTAGCCTCCGCGGCTGTTTTTGTTTGACAAAGAAACCAGCTGGAGTTTGGAAATACTTCCCATTTCAGAAAATTAACAAGCAAAGGCAAAGAGTACAAGCAAGCCCATAGCTACAGAACAGTACTAACGAAATGGCCTGAGGAATCTCAGAGTTTAAGTTGATAGGAAAATACTTTGACTATGAAGAAGAATATAGTTTACATTCATGTAAAAATGTTTTAATTATTGTTAAAGTTTACTACAGTCATTCTGCTGTTCTCTGCTACTAGCCAAGAAAACACAACACTAATTACAAATTTACTTAAGTACATGGTTTAGCTTGCTTTAAGCTACTGAAATCGTCTCCAAATCATTTCCTGTTTCTGCTACTGTCATGATACAACATACTGTGTTGGTGGAGTTTTGTGTTGCTAAATTTTACACAAGTAGAATCAACACAATTACCACAGCAAAAAAAAGTTCACTGATTCACATTCACTGATTTTATAGGTTTTGTGCTTTATGTAGCCTGGAACGTAACATTTTTGAGGGATAACGAAGCATAAACTGCTTTACATCCACTCAGTACCATCACGTCCTACTAGCGAGCCCTGCAGTCTTGTGGCCTAAAAGGTGCACGCTGAACGTATGGTGCAGTTTTCACAACTGTATGGAAATTGGGTAAATGTCCAACAGCTGAAATCACCTGCGAGGAGGCAACACGGTCATGCTAACTGTGCACATTTGTTCTTGATCAATCGATTTCTTGAGGGTGATTAATCATTGAGTTTATCATTTAACTCTTGTCTTCTAGATATTTGGTAAAAACTATTGTATTTTTATTCAGCGCAGTTCATCACACTTGTTTAATCTTTAAGGCTAGGGGGGAAGAGGGGGAGACATACAGTGAGGTTAAAACCTTGCACTCGTGCTCTGGATTCATCATGCTAACTGGTGCATGACTCAGTCCTAAACACAACAGCTGGTGGTCTGAAGAGCCCGAGGTAGCGCCCCAGGGTGCAATATGACCAGCCCACTCATTTACCGGCAGCTTACACAGGGGACAGGAAACAGCGGGGTTTCTGGGAGCAGGAGATGAGGCTGGCTTCTTTTCAGATTCTAGCACCCTCCAGGAGCCAAAGAACAAGGATGTGCCAAGAAGCATCACAATGGCAGATGTTTCTTTTGACACATGAAGAAATTCAAGGGTCCAAAAGATGTCCAGATGTAAACACTGGACAAGGACTGGCTCGTCAACCCATCGATCTCAATAAACCTTCCAAAATGCTTGCACATCCTTTCCAACAGGCCTTGAAGTAATGACAATGAAACCGTGAAGGCTGGATATGTTCTTTCACAAGCCTCATCAACATTCTCAGAACGACAAAACTTCAAACTGGTCCTCTCCTGGCATTACAGTTATATGAACTTGTCACATTTGTCATGATGACAAGGCTCCCTGGAGATGCGCTACGTGACCCCATTCAAGTCAGTGGTGCGAGCCTAGTGAGCCTACATATTTTTTCCCGCAAGACTGCTGCTACGCTCTCATCAGCAGCAAGCATAGGTGATCTAAATTAACTTTTGGTCCCCCCCCCCGCTCTACTTCTTTAGTTCCAGATGAATTGGGAGATCGTTCTTTAGGAATTTTGCAAGTCGTACGTCAAACATTCTTCATTGCAATTCAGTTTTATCAACACAAAAAATACAATATGTGACATCATACATGCAAAATACAAACAGTTATAAGGAGTTACAGTATTATAAGCCACTGAAATACTGCACACATTTTTTTAAGTACATTGCCATAATTCTTAGCAGTAGCATTTTTTATATCTCAGTTGCAGAACCTTTTGCCTTCTTCTCTCTCATATTGTTTCATCAAAGTTTTAATGTACATTTTATCCTTTTTGCAGGAATCAATCATCATAAAATCCATTAAAATCAGTATAACTTTGGCTCTCACAGATCACTGAGCAAAAGGAACACAGTGCCTAAACCAGAGTGAAGAGGAAATGAGGCAACACAGGGTGAAGGAACACAGGGTAGACCCCTGACACATGCGGGAGTGTCATTATATCCCCCAAGGCATTTCACTGCAAAGCCTATTATTTAATGTTATAATTAAAGGCCAGAAATGTGACCCGGGGTTAAGATCAACCCTCTACATTTTTTCATTAACATAAAAATAATAAAGATCTCCAATTAGTCCACCACCACAAAGCTGCAAACGAGATCACACTAAACTGGGTCATGAACTCATGTAATCGGTATAAATTTCCTAATTTATAACTGGAACAACATGCTTTCCTTGTGTGTCTTGTTCTGGCTAACAACTACAGCTCTTTACTTGGTGAGCCATGGGAGATGCAGTCATGCAGTTGGAATTTTTTGGTTAAGCCTACTTTGATGCAGCTGACATGAAGTTATTGAACTTGAATACTAGTTTACTGATTGCACACTTTAGGTAAACACTGCACTATGCTGCCACAGAATATTAGGGGGAAATCCTTTTTTCCTCTTTTTTCCAAATGTTATGGTGATCAAGTGCATATGACTTATAACTGATTTATTAGAATTGAGAGACGTGGGCGCAAAACACAACTTTACACAGGCAGCTTACTGAGAGTACAAAACCCTTCTTTTCTTTATCACTGAATCACCTGAACTGAACCTTCACTGAACCGCCACTATTGCGGCGCAAAAGATAGCACAAAAGCACCCACACAGCATCAGAACCAAAAATGTCTCAATCTAGACACTGAGTATGTTACATGAACACTGTATTCCAATTAAAATCCTTATTCCAGTTATGCAAATAGGCTGATGAAGTCATATACTTTTTAAATAAGTATCCCATTTACACATAATAAAATCACCAAATTTAGCCTGTTTACACATTTTCAGCATATGCATTCAAATCTAGAGCCCCAACACAGTTGTATGAATCCTGGATGACCACCGAAGGCGGAATGTAGTAACCAGATTTCTACTGTCTCTGGCAGTCAAGAGGAATGAAAAAGAACTCTCCACTCAGCCGTAAGTTGATTTCACTTTCTAGGTGGGGTGCCACCCAGATTGGAGCGAAGGTGACATGGTCTAGAGTACAGAATTGATTGATTTTCTCTGGAAAAAGGAAAAGAACTGTTGCTGCAGTGAAAACTGGGACAAGAATCAATTGAGAATATAATTAGGTGACTAACACGTACTTTTACATAGTGTTTAAGGATAAGTCTGGTGACAGACTACTGTATATTTTTTAACAACCAGTATTATCTGTGTAGCCAAAGCCTGATATAACGTATTCCTTTGTGCCATATAGCTCCATTGCTGTCCAAAAATTATTCATGCATGCAGTCTCTTAAAGCAGACCTACAATTTACTGTATACCTTCATGCCTCTGTCATAGGTAATGCCTGTGACCAATTTTCCAAACAGAATTTACACCAGAGTCCAGGGTGCACCCTGTATGTGGAAATAAGAATATAACATATGAACTTCTAAATCACACCCATGGGAAGAGGTCTTACACCAGCCTCATAAGGTGTTTTGGAATTAAAGGCATCCCTGGCTGGTTAGAGCTTATTTTTACCCTCTTTTCACTCTTAGGTTGAAAAGATAAGGGATCATGTGCGTCATAGTCACATCAAACTGTCAAATTCAGGGAGGTGGGAAAATCTAGAATTTGTGAATACCAGCTTTACTGAAGCATATATCTTTTGCAGGAGTTTAGCTCATGATTATTTCACTATACTAGGAATTCTGTTTAATAATAACAACAACTTCTTCCTGAAATATTGAATGACTATTTTAGCATGAGGTAAATGACGTATTAGAATCACTCAAACAAGCACAAACAATATCTGGATCATGTATTAAATTCAATAAAATGATGCCATCACTTGAAAATGTTTGACCCTTTTACTGTCGTCATTCAATGAGTGGTCAAACTGAAAAAGCATAATTCATAATTCTAATGCTTTTCTGGAGGACATAAATTAGATGAGACTAAACAACTAAAGGCTCTTAGTGCCTAATCCATTATTGTATCAATAAAAGGATTGGAGCCTACAAAAGCCTGTCTCAAGTAGAAACAAAATTGACTGCCCTGATCTCCTATCAACAGACTTGATAGTATTTAAGAATATATATATAATATATCTGCATGGTTGAAACTGTAAATCCTTGTTTTAAATATATATAATCATTGTGGATAATCTGGCAGGGAGGAACAGTAAAAGAGGAAGTGACCACAGTGAACTGATGAAGATGAACTCAACCCTCCAACATGTAATCAAATTAAGCGACACCTTGGACCATGCTGCACCTGACGTTTGAAAACTAGTGCTGGCTTAAATTAACACGCTAATCTTTTCAACGAACGCTTTAGAAAACACCTTTGAACTGAATCACATGTTCTGTTGTTCCTATGAACATGGGAACTGTAGTTTAAGTCAATTCAACGCATGTCCTGATGATGTAAATACTCAATAGGGCAACAAATCCGGCACTGAAAATAGTCCAACAAAAACAATATTTACTCCTTTTTGAATGAAGTTTGCTAAAAACCACAGTTCCCAGCTGATTTGGGGAAATGACTTAATGTTTTTAAAACGATAGTTCATATTCATGACCTGTTTTTAACAATTTACATTTTAAGTAGGAATGAAGGGGTTTGTGGCTGAGAGCTACAGACATGCTGGGGAATTCAGAAAGTATAGAGAGGCAGGGGATTTGTTTTACAATAACACAATTGTAGAATATCACCAGCCTTACTCTTTAACGACACCCATACATCACCTCACATAAAAGTTCACCTTGTTTTTCAATCATTGCTTTTTTTAAATTCCAACTGGAGTTAAAAGTGTTACAGTCTCCAAATATTCAATTTCCTTCTTCAACAATTCAGTAACCAAAGTATTACTATATTTAGAGTCCTGAATGATTTTTACAGGCCTTAAAGTTAGCCATTGATGTACTGTTGTGGCTTTGTTTGTAAAAAATGTCTGCATGTTGGAACATCTGCACTATTGATTTTGATACATCAAAACCGCCCCGTGGTCTTTCGCGGGTAGAAAGTGTCTGTTTCTTAAAACACAACAACAGTGTCATTGTCAATTCTGTAACGCCAATGCTACCGTCGCCGTCTGCATTTTTTGACAGCATCTGATGCTTCCATGACAATTTTGCCACACCATGTTTATCTGTGCGTAATGCTTGTTTACTTCCATCTCTCTGAGGGGCAGCTTATTTAGCAAATCACCTCAGCCATGTGTACTTGTCTGTGTCGGAAAAACAAAAATAAAAAGTCCCCAGTGTCAAATTTATTTGCATACTTGACACCTCTATATGACATTGGTTTTCCCAAAGCACTATGTGGCTCGCATCTCTGTGAGCCTTATCATTGGTGTCAAGCCTGGGACTTCTATTAAGAGACTACCCTCCAGAGGCAAAAAAGGCGCTGTGGGCAAAAGAAAGACCATGGCAATAAACACAACAGAACGCCTTGGTTCTCCAACATACATAATGAATAATGGTAGGAAAACCACAAACACCCTCTTGGCTAAAGGTTGAAAACAGAAGAAGCGATTAGTGTTGTCTGTGTAGTAAACGGTTTTATATGGCTTTAGGTCAATCCTAAGCTTCTCCCCTACATAGACATTAGTAGGAAGGCGGCCCTATAATTGTTAACAACCACCCACTATTCCCAGATGTCAACAATTATGTGACAATGTGACCCCCACCACCCCACTGACAGAGAAATCCTAAGAGAAAGACTTTTCCCAGTGGAAGAATGGCACTTGTGACTTTTTCCTTCCATTACCTCCTGTTTTTCTTTCATTAATGCATTAATGAGAGCAGAAAAGTTGAACGCTTCGTCTCTTTTTGTAAACACGTATGAAAGACAGTGTGTAGCAGTACTTCTGTTGAACACAAACACAGAGTCAGATCACTAATCCCTCAAACTCGGATGGATCAACATCCAATCTGACTCCCTCCTTGTATCCCAGAGCTCCTCTCACCAAGTCAAGTCATGATTTCAACACATGGTTATTCAAGGATGTGCTCCATCCCTATATGTCCTTTTTTAACTGAGTATATTTGTTTATTTTTTTACTTATTTTCTGTGCTCCCCTCTTCTAATCCCTAAACATACAACCACATCCACTCTTTAACTTTTTGCTGTTATTTTCGAGTTCTTCTCAAGGCTTGGGAGGGTAGAGATCCTTAATCCCACCCTCCATTACTGATTTAGGCCAACAGTTGATTGAAAACTGGAAAAAGCGCTATAGCAGTCTCCTACGCTAGCCGGAGGCTTTTCACACTCCTCAGAAAACACCATACATGGTGCTAAGGAAGGCTTCCAGGAATCTTGCAGACCATATGCATTTCAGGCATGAATGCAAGCAGAGGGTTGACACATTCTTCAGGTCAGGACAACTGTCAGACATTCTCATTCACAAAATCTGACAAAGCTGAAGGATTCATAGTCAAACTCATCCGGATGTGTCCATGCACACAATCTGTCTCGCACAATTAAAAACAAAACACACTTTTGTCATTTTCTACCACAATAGAGATGCAAAGCAAAAGAAAGACTGGGAAAGTGAGGCTAAACTACACACAGGCAGACACAAACATGAGCACACACAAGCACACACAGCCTAATCTCCCTCACATCTCATTAACTGTTCTCTCTGAAGACGTATACAGGCTGGCAAGAGACTTATTTCCAATTTGCCAGAGCCAAGAGCATCTTAATGGGCTTTGGAAAAAATGCCCAGCAGAATTTTTATATGGATATTTGCTGGGCTAGGGCTTTTAGAGTGGTATTCCCACATTTTCACTAAAGGTCTCATGTCATTCCATTATTTAGTGATTAGACATCTGGCTGCGAACCCATCTAAAATTACCCCCAAATTTATTTTGCATACCTGCCCTACATGTAGAGTAAATTAAAAATAGATCAGTGCAACAAACAGACTGTTGATTACATACTTTTGTGACAATATGCAGAAATGTGACACCACAAACATGTTCTGTGCTATATTGAATCATATAAAATTCCTGACAGAAATGATGCCAGTGTGTGCTTATACAGAATATTGCTAAATAGTTTCAAACCTGAACTGCTGATTCTTGCAATGGAATCTTAAGGAACATGATAATAATAAAACTTACTTACACCTTTAATTATGAATACATGGCATCATCTTCTTGAATCATTTGCAATTTCAACCAATTAAATCTTAGGCCCTAAATATACGTATATGAATACAATATTTTGTTTATTTAAGTCCCGATAATAAGCCATCTTGGGCAGCCTCATAAGAATCTTACATTTAGATGTTAATAAGTGTTGTAAAATGGCTTATTTTAAGAGCTACAGTGATGTCTGCGTCGAGAAAGCTCAAATGTTACATACAGATAGTTCACAAGGGTTCTAAGATTAATTTAAGCACAAACGGCAAAGATCTCTGATATCTGCGTTTAAGGGAATTGGGGAACTGCATGCATCTCATAACCTGCAAACAGCCAAGTACAGAACACAGTGATAAGCAGAGAGTTGCAGCATCAGGAAATCCCATGAGGAAAACGTATGCAGGGCTGTATAAAGGCTAATAACTGTTCTGTTAAGAGAAATCAAATAATATTCTTTAAAGTTGATACGGATGAACCCCAGAGGTAATGGTTATTCTTGAGAAAGGAAATATAAGAGTCGGCCACTGCATTCAGAGGAACTGCAGCACATCAAGTGATTTTGTTTCAAAAGCCGCTGCAAAAGAGCAGAGTCCACCCATGAGAATCCCCACCGCTCTGTGTAAGTACATGTTGATGTTAACAGCAAAGACTCAGAGTAAGAGCTCTCTGGCAGGCCATGACTGAAGCATTCAGGAGCCATTGTGTTTATGAACAAAGGGCTGACAATCAAGCAGCATTGTGTGTGTGTGTGTGAGAGAGAGAGACACTATTACTAATGTCTGACACGCGCACACAGAGGTGATCGTCGCAGGCAGGCCGTATTGTTGGCTGACTGCGGTGTGACACACCAGGCAGGCGATGGTACGTTGACAACACAGACACGAGAGCGGAGGAATCGCAAGCTCAACCTGGTGCAGTTTAGTGAAGCTTTCCAGTTTTAGACATTTTTCACATTCACATACAGTATTGTGTTTCAGCAGCACCACTCCATGCTTCCCACCTGCTCTTTGCAAAGAATACTGGCACTCTTCAGAGAGACCTCTTACTGTATGAAAACGAGTCTAAAGCCAGTAAGAATTTTCTTACTGGCCTCTGCCTCCCACCACTCCCGTATTGTGAGCCAGCTGAGGCACTCAAGAGTCCTTACGCAAAAAGCGAAAGTAGCACTCTTTAAGCAATGAAGTGGGTAGTATGGTTGACCTCTACCCGAGTCAGCCAACTCTGTCAATTACATTATGTCTGCATCAGTGCCAAACAATTGTTTCAATTTCAGAATAAAACTATGTATGACGACAATTTGCCAAGCACAGCAGTGAGTATGACAGGAGTGTCACACTGCTGACCCGTGCATCATATCGCTTCATGGTGAAATCAGACAGGTACATCTGACTGTCTTGGAAGCAGCGGGACACTTTGTACCAAATGTTTTTGCTTTCTACCAGTGTAACATTTGTAATTGTGAGGTGTTATTATTAGCCCAGCCACTCTGTCACTGGAAAAAAAAAATCATATTGGGTAGTTATACACTGAGAGGCAAGCACAGAAAAAATGCCTTCCCACAACAACTTTACAGATTTAGATTTCAAAAAATAGCAAAAGCCACAAAGAAATGACCCTGCCTCCCGGTGTAATCCTTGAAACATCAATTTGGGGTTTCTGCTCTGATGGTTTACCAGTTTCTTTATGTTCTGGATAAGTTTTATGACTCTGGATCCGTGAGACCCATTCAAACACTTCTGTAATATTTCAATAATGGATAGCCTGCAGAATTTATATAGTAGCTGTGTAAGTGTGCTTATTCAAAAGGGTCTGACAAAAATTAAAAGAAAGACACCTCTTCTCAGAATTCCACCAACAAACGCGCATAAATTAAAAGGTATATTTTTCATCGTTAGAAAAATTGTTGAATTTATTTCATTTACATTGTATGACAATTATGTTCAATTGAAGTTAAAGTGTGGATTAAATAATTATCCTATTGTATTAACATCAAAAACTAACATCTGTATAAACATATCTGTGTTTGTCACCTCTTACATAATGCAGCTCGGCTTTTCAGTGGCAGAGAGCTGTCAAACTAATTAGCTTGTGCAAATATGGAGCTTACAACCTGAGGTAGCCACTTCTGAAGTATTAAAGTATTAAACCTGTGTGTTTTGTATCTAGAGGCATAGCAGTAGCATGACATAGCAAATGATGGAGGGATGAGTGCTAACACTGCTCATGCAGCCTACCACACGTTTGTATTAATATAGCTAATTAGGCATAATTGGGTGCTTTCTAGTACCCCATCTCCTGAGGCCTATATCTAACTTCTGTTGTATTTATGCAAAGGTTATTTGGAGACAACAAAATCCAATTACATATAGTGCACAGGCTGTACATGACTTGTAATTAGGATTTGATCACAGCACCAAAAGAAATCTTGATCTATAACGTGGTGAACCAACCTCGGTCTTTGACTTAAACTTGCTGAAGTTCTGAGTAGACGAGGAATGTTACATGACACAGAAGAATAAATACTAAGAACTCTACATAATCAAATAATAGTGTGTCCAAGTAGTCCCAGATAATTTATAAAATGTTATCTGATCTGAATTCTTGTTGTGTTAAATGGAACCGGTCCAGTACTCCAGCAGGCAGAGGCCAACAAAAACTCTGGTCAAATTCTTGACAGCGACATGATTTTCAATCCTATAAGAACTGTTGAGTGAATTAAAAACAGCTGCACAAGTGAAGTCCAAGATGCTGTCTCAGAATACATTAAAATAATCAAATAAAATTTGAATAAATAGGATTTAAATCCAAATATAAACCAGATAATCACAAATTGTGAAATGAATCATGTTCATGTTTCAATGCTAGATATGTTGTGCAAATGTCTGTCTGAATCAGCAGACTCTTAGTTACTTAGTTAGTATTCCTGCAATACTACAAGATATTTAGGGCTAGTTCTAATATGTTGATCCACTGTACAAAGCTCTCTTCCAATCACAAAGAATCACTTTCCAACACTGTTGACAAAGAAGCAAAATGGGGGCAACATCAGAAGCCACCACGTCTATCTAGCTTCGTGTGCTCTTTAATAGAAGAAACAAATAATGAAATAAAAACAATAGAGCAGCAGCACTGTATTGCTGTTTTTAAAAGCGTATCATGTAAGTGTTAAAGAAAAAAAAAAAGACATTAATTATTCTAACCACAGTGTCTGGTCTTTTTATTTGAGTAGTCTGCTGAAAATGTCTCATTTTGAGTGGTTGATAAAACGATTATACTGCATGTTGCTACCGGAGCAAAATAAGTTCTCAAACTAAGTTTTCCTTCTTACATTTACATATTTTACTACAGCTCCTGATGCAGACTTTCCTAGTGCATGTACTAACCTCTGTATTTTCTTAACATACAAACTGTCCAATTTTTGTCTGCAAAAGAGCCAGACATTGTCTGATACATTTTGAAAAAGGTCTGACTAGTAATAAGGGCACTAACTTCCAAATTTGCCACATAGAAATTGATAATTGGGATAAGATGGATTCGTAATTTAAGGATCCCTTACAAACTACACACACGCACACAGACTTACACAAATGTTCAATCAGGAACAAAACTATCAGATTCGCATCCAGCCAAAACCCTGTTAAAAGCAAATAAGTCGGCTCTATGATCATTACTGCCTGACACTGCCAATTACCAATACAGTATCTCTATTTTGTCTGTAAGAGGCAACAGAAGGATTAAATTCAGGCCTCTCTGCTTCCACTCTTCTCTCTCATGGAGCAGACTATGTTTACTGACTAATCTCCTTTCCTGCTTTGACCATAAATGTGATTACCACCACACAAGAGATAATAAAACCCCATATCTCTGCTGTACCAAAGAGCATGAATTAAAACCTAAGCTGTAGCCTTGAGGAATATGGAAAAGAAAAAAAAAGAAAAAGGAAACCCACAGCAAAAGGAGTATTTCGTGCTGAGTGCATACAGCCCCCTACTGGTAAACGCCATTCACTATTTAGTCAAATACAACACAACAAGCTCCATGATCTTCTGTTGAATGCGAGCAACAGGTATGCAGCCACTTTTCACTACATAGCTGCTGGTGCCAGGGCTGCAGACTCAGTCTTTCACGGTCTCCATTTAAGCTGCTCGATTTATACATGATCTCAGATTTGGGCAGCTGCAAGTAAATTACATACCGAGGTCTCACATATGATTCTTGGGCTGGTAGTTGTGGTGTTAAACGGGTTAACGGTGAGTTTGGAACCTGCGGGTGGAGTCACCTCTTTGGGGAGACGAACACTTCTCTTTAAAAACGGTCAACAGGCAACAAGTTGGTTTTTGCCAGTTTTCTTGTGAATTACGTTGGTGTTGCATTACCAGTGTCAATTTGGCCACTACAATGTACAATCTCAAACGCCTTAAACAAATAATTGTTAATTAGATGGGGATGTGGGATTTTTTTACAGACACGTGCAGAGCAACACGACTGTTGCATTTGCACAGGTGGATCATTTTAGCTGTATTCTGGATTTTTAATCCAGTTTGGGGTCTACTTTAATGGACGATAATGAATGAAATGCAGCTTGCTGTGATGTGGAAGGGTTCATACTGACCCTTAAAAAATCATACATTGTTCGACTGCAATGAAATCTCTCGTATGTCAAAATACTTACAATGAGCCCAACAAACATACCACGTATAGATTAAATTCAGACAAATGCTTTGACAAAGTCGATCTCATGAAACGTGGCATGTTGCAAAGACAGACTCATACTTTTGACAATGCCCGGGTCGACTATGATCCACAGATAAAACGGGATGTTAGTAGCTGGGCGAATGAAACGCGCAAAGGTTTGAGGAAGATGGCACAGTTCAGTGAGGCGAATTGTTTAATTTGAGGGGGGGGGGCAAGACATGACACGTGTGGAAGGAGGCGAAACGCTGTGATGATTTGTCAATTTCGCCTACCTGATATTTCCTGATGAGGCACATTGACGAGGCTGAATCCTTTCACGTTATAAGCTTGCCTAACCTCGCTACAGCTCCGCGCTTTGCTTTCTCCAGCAGATGACGGGGACAGCACCGACAGAGTACATAAGGCGACTTGCAGCCTCCACATCGCATACATCAGTGAAATCCTTGATAATGTTTCACGGGGAAACACGAGCTCCGTCAGGAGAATAAAAAAAAAAAAGAAAAAGAAAAGAAATCCAAAGGGCTGATTGAAAGATTTCTCCAGTGAGCAGGATGTCAGATGTCCATTAAAAGAAAAAGAAAATAAATCACTCCTCACTTTAGATACTGCACGTCCACCTCATTGCAAAAGCTTCGTCTTCTTCCCCTCGAAAAGGGAAAAGAACCCGGCGAGTCCGACTGCTCCCAGCTTGAACGCAATCCGTTTGCGGACTACCTGGTGCTCTCTGTGCCAACAACTTCTCCCGCACACACCGCAGCCCCGCGTTCGCGTCAGTTGCGAAATGCAGCCGAGACACACGCCGCACAGCGAGCGGAGCGCACGAGGGCAGGGCCAAACGTGGAGCGCAGTGGCTGCGACCTCAGCAGCTCGCATCCAGGGGCGCGCACTGTCCTCTGCCTTCGTGCATCCTTGGTAACGCGCGCCACATAGCACATCGGCGTGTGGACACATGTTGGAGGAGGCGCGGGGACCTGGAGGGAGTGTAGGCGGAATGGACCTACACGTCGACCGCATTGTTTTTATGTTTATTTTAACCTCATGACCTTCAATGACCTATGGAAGTAATGTGGTAAAGGCTAAAAAAAATCAGATTGACCTAGAACACCCAGAGGCTGTTTGGCACATGTGCTATTTTATCTCTGCCTATCTGGAATACTTTTTTACTTATTTTCAGATAGACAGCGTTTACTTGAGCTGTGTGAAATGACCATCCTCCTAATAGCCACTCCTTGCCTATTGTTGCCTAAATTACACAGCCTTTCATCTTGTGTAAAACACCACAATGCTTTCAGTAGGGTTCAGTAGTATTTATGAAGATGATTTTACCCAATTTAACTTTACCAGCCACAAATAATGCATCACTTGTGGCAGCACAGCACCGACTCATCACATGATAACTTCAAAGTGTGTCATTATTAAAACATGTTTCTTTTAACAATGAGACAGCTTTGTTAGAAGAGAAGGAAAAGTTTTCTTGTTATAATGAAGAAATAACAAGAAAAGTGCCTCGTTATTACGTGAACGATTTTCTCTTGAGAGTATAAATGAAGACGGCATCTCATGATATCCTAAACAAACCCTACCGCAGTGTGTTTTTGTGGTTTTTGGAGCTACAGCTGGCTTGTTAACACCAACTTTAACACTGTAAAAGTGCAATTAGCCATAATTCAGGGCTGTGAAATGTAAAGGGAAACTCAGACGAGCAGCGTTGCTGGTGCTAGACTGTTGAAATGGATAAGCGCATAATTCGAGGAAAGTATCACGTCTGAATTCCTTTAGGGCTAACACATTATGAAGCTTTGCTCTTGCTACACAACATGGGATTCTCATCAGTTCAGTTTGTGAACACTGTGAAGGATGCTGGGACAAAGTCATTCAAAATGTTGGATTAGTCCCTCAGGATCTATAGAAAGACAGCTGTCCCAGTGAAAACAAGTAATTCTTAAGATCTCATTTTAAGTATTTTGATACTTTTGCCTTTATTAGATAGTAGACATGCAGAGAGAGAGAAAGAAAGAGAGGGGATGGCATGCAAGACCTCTGGGCCACCGGAGCATCTCAGTACCTCACTATAACAGAACCTTTTTTTCCCCCTGTAACTACAAAATGTATGGTGTGTCATAAATACAGCGTTAGGTCTAACAATTTTTAAGTAGTTATAGTCAAACCTTGTACATGAATAGTCAGCAGCAAGTGCATTATTCAAGTAATGAGAGTTCTGCTCCCTACATTTCCGTCATCTGTTACTGAGTTCTTTGTTTTTTCCCAGCAGTTTAAACATGCTCAACAGAAACATTTACAAAAATAAATCACATAATTCACTTAGCTCAGTCAATGTCAATATTTATACACAGCAAAATAATCCAGAGTAAGCCCGCTGCTCATAAATAAACCAGCTTTGTTAGATTTAGAAGTTACTACTATATGGAATGCCATTTTATTCAATACTAAATAAATAAATACAGAAAAGCCAGTGATGTCACAGTATCCGATGTGGGTAATGAATAAATATTGAGCAGATCAATGACAAAATGTAAACCATTTGATGTTTCACGTTACAGTCTGGCGGTGTGATGTTTTACACAGGAATGTGAGTCCCACTTCACTAGAATAATGGCTGAGCGTGCAAATTTGCAGGGAAAAGTTGACCAATGGTGAACTCTGAACTGAGTCTGCCGGAGTCGGCCAGGAGGTCGCACCGAAACAGGACACACCTGCACGGATTTGTCAGATGTACTGCATGGCAACTAAAGTGAACAGGGAGACAAAGCCAATATTCACAGAACAGAGGTGTACTATGACTGTATCTTTAACTTACATAGCTAGTCAATTCAGTTGAAGTGAAGTCAGGCACAGGGAATGAACAGCCTGGGCGTCTGGCTGTCTGGGATGGCTGATACTCTCAATAGGGGGACGGGCTGGACCTGGTCCTACAGATGAATATGTGTGATCTTGCTTTGAATCTCCATGGGCCGGCTAGAATTACCCAGGAAGGGTAAATTAATGGGCATGGGTCTGAATCACAGCTGTTAGCTTAAAGTGGAAGATCGACTCAATGTCCATGAGGATGAAATTAAGTCCAGTTTTAAATGAGGGCGAGACGTCCTTTCTGTTCTGCACTGTTATCAGCTGCTCCAACAATAAACTGAGACTTTGGGAAAAACGGAAAGTAAAATCCATAATCATCGGCTCCATGAAATCAAATTTACTTTCGCAAATGAGCTCCAAGAAGGAGCGTGATGAAGGAGCTAAGGAGTTTTCTCAAGAAAGAATTTTGTAACGCACAGACTTTGGATTTGGTAAATTGATAATTTCACAGCCAAATCCACCCCTTTGTTGGCCTTCTTTTTCTCTTAAAATTTGATAGAAGACATGCAGTGGTAGTGCGTCATACTTCCAAGAGCGACGTAGGAAAACGCTTTGTAAAACTGTTATTTATGTCAAAGGAGGCCTATGAGACACCACCATGTCTATGCTCCAAATCAGTGCACCTACAACATGTTAGCTAGACTTCTTCCTGACTCTGAAAAAGACAAATTCCAGTGGAAGATGAGTGCAGCTGTGCAGCATGTGAAAGATAATAATCGTTGGCCCAGTGTTGTGGATTCATGGTGTTGTATTAAGAGCTGTCATATAGTGCACTTAATGCACATTTTCTTAACCTGCTGCAATTTTTCTTCAAAATTGTGATAGTACTGTAACCACTGCTGAAAGGTTAATACCGTATGAAGGACCAAAGCAGTCTTATTTCTGTCTCTGTTACTGTTGCTGCTCTCCCTCTCTATCTCCCTGCCTAGCTGTCACTCTCTGGTGGTTAAATGTTTCACATTGCACTGTCTGCTGTTGACTTAAGAGTTCATGTGGTGCTGTTGGTGGCAGTGTTGGCACTTCTGGGTTGTTTTTCACTAATAGAACAGCAGTATAATGTGTTACTTAGAAGTATTCATTAACTATTTTGTAAGCTTATTGAATTAAAAAATAAGGTTAAAAAAGTTTAAATCATGAAGATAATAACAATCTCAGACACTAGCAGACATGTTGCCCCAATCAGAACACAGAGTTTTCCTTGTGCTTATATAATGGCCATTATGTTTGACTTGTGGAAAGTCAAATCAAAGAAAGGACGATTAATAACTGTACTCCAGCTATCATTTTTTGTAATATATTTAAGGCATGTTAAGTAAAACATTTTAAAGAAAACATGTGACATAACGCAATAAAATAACAACTTTATTGTGATTGGAAAAGGACAAACTTAGGTCAAATGATGTGTTAAAATGTCCTCTATTTGGAAAATTATATGAGATATACCACAAGAACAAAAGATTTCCGTGGGCCTAAATCAGACTGAGGATATTACCCCTCTGTGTCAGATCTGGACATTATCTTTATGCTGAACAGGAAGACAGACTCAGTCATTTGTGTGATCTAAATGAAATGGAAAATGAAATTAATTTTGCTTCATATTGTTCTTTTTATACAAGGCCTTTGTTTAATAAGATTTAGAGGAAAATCAGTTTTTGCCTACGGAGGATTGTGAAGAGCAGCAGTGACTGAAAATGAAATATTTGGTGTTTATTTAGAGATGACTCAGGAACTTATTTTTCTCTTTTGAACAAATGTGGCTACATTAATTTCTCTATTTTCTCCATTTGGGAAGTTACTGTATATTGTTTAACTTTGCTTTGTGATAAATAGTTTTTTGTTTCAAGGATTGTGACTGAAATTTTCTATTTAAAAAATTAAATTAAATACAACAGAATGAATTGAGAACCCAACAACACAGCACCGATCATGTTACATCAATATATAAATCAAGAATAAAGTAAAAGGAAAAGCTGCACAATGTGCACACTCACAGCTGTTTTACTTTTTACAATTAGCAATGGATGGTCTTTGTCAGGACACTAAGGGTTTTAAAGTAACTTAATAGCCTCCACAAGCTGTGTGTCACAGCCGCTGCTGTTGTAGAGTTAGTGAGGGGGACACGTCAGTGATAATTACAACAATAATTAACTTCCACTTGTTTGTGAAACACCGGCATGTACCTGTTGCTTTCACCTCATGCAGTATCTTTGTCTCACTTCTCTCCCTCTGTACCCGCCCCTCAAACTCACCCACGGCCCCCTGGGGAGGCTCGCCTCACAGTTTGAACACCTCTGATCTATGTCAAACTGCTGTAGCTTCAGTTTTGTGGGAGATGGGAGTATTTAGATCTCTTATTTACGTGGACAATATGGATTCTTGTTTTACTTTACAACACTTTAGTCACCAAAATCTGGTACAATGACAATAACTGGTTTTATATAATATATATTTTTTAATGATCTGCCCAAATTAGCCAATGGTGATTTTCCTTGATGGCATCCAAGGTGTCTTATCTCTGTTTTTGGGCTCTATTCAATTATCCATTCTATTCCATTTAGGAAGGTAATGCCAGTCAGACATGAAAGTCCAAGATCAAATGTGTTTTCCCCATTCACCATCATCTGCACAGCGCTGTAATAGCCCTGCTCAGCTAAGAAGGCCTTGCTAATGAGGCCGAGAGATGATGGCCAGAAGGTGATCCCGCTAGCGGATCGATAGCTCACCACGAGGAGTCAGCACAGGGTTCATCATGACTCATAGCCAGTGCACCACAGGGAAAACTGAGCTTTCACTATCTGGGCCGGGTGCGCCACAAAAAAAAGTGTTAATTGACAGAAATTTGAGTTCACCTTTTCATGGGATATTAATATTCCAAAGTTTTCTTTTAACTTTGAATTCATAACAACTGACTGAGACTGAGAGACAGATAGAGCTAAAGATAGATCAGCAAATCGATCAAAATCAATAGATAGAGGATCTACACACAAGCCGTCAAGAAGACAAACAGCTGACTGACGCCATTACCTTATACTGTGAATGGATGGATGAATGAATGGATGGATAAGGACATCTCACTTATGGATCTCCATGGATCTCACATGAAAAGAACTATGTCAGTCATGCCCTTGAAACAAATAAAAGCCAGAGATTAAAGGGGGCCAAATCAGGTGAAACTCAACTGTTGTTGTTTTCCCTCTTTAAAGATCACAGATGGCCAATTCTTACTTACCTTTTTACTTACATGTAAAAAACCCAGAAACAAGTAACACAATGATATTTACAGTGTTTGCTGTAATGGTGAACTAATGCAAGGTTTAAACAGTGTGGCAAGCAATGTCATAGCTTGTATGTGAGGCACAGTGTAAGCAGCTGAAGAATAAGGTCACTTTGTTCACATTAGCACAGCAAGCAAGGAGATGAATAATTAATCATATACTTATAATTCATGGATGTTTAAGACAGATATGTGCAATTATTGTAAAGAGGTAAACCTCTTTTTTTCAGATAGAAGACCTTTGCTTTTTGGTGCCTGTACTGAAAACAAAAGCATCCAAGCAAACAAACCGAGGGCAGGTGGAGAATACACAGAGGATGGATTTTTTTCAACTTTACCCTCAAACACATTCAAACATAACTGTTAACCATTGACAGTAACATCAAACGACTTAACATTGTTACATTGTTATGTGTGTTTACATGTTCTTGTGTGCTGGGACAAACATTTTACATCCGTCCATCTATTTATTTGACTACACTTGTCCAAGAACGTGTCGTGGTGGAAGCAGATTAAACAGAGTAGCCCAGTTGTCCTTTTCCCCAGCCAGTGTCCTCCAGCTTCTCCTAGGTGATATCGTCACTCCCAGACCCTGTAATCCCAGATATAATATACCTCTGGCGAGTCCCAGGGCTTCCTTCCTGTTCATTATGCCTGGAATATCTCCACATGGAGGAGTCATTGAGACGCCCTAATCATATGCCCAAATCATCTTAACATACTTTGTTTAAACTTATGGAGCAGCAAATCAGGCTGCTCATCCTATCACCCTGCCAGGAGAATCTTATCTTTTCAGGCAGAACCCAAAATTGAAAAGCCACATTGAGACAGAAAACCATAGCAAAAAAAAAACTGGTTAAAATGCCAATATCTATTTGTCTCATACAATGGCCTTCATTGTGTAAATATTTGGTGCTATTCTTCTGTTGTTGAAGGGAATGCAGCATGGAGTTCAGCAACTTTCAAAAAGAAAAATATTCCGATAGTATAACTTAAAGGTGGCTCCTGAGTGCTGAATGCCTGGTAAATTGTAGTGCTACACGTACAGAGCGGGAAAGTATAGTAAGAAAGAAATTCACTCAATTCGCATCATCCATCACCACGGGTCTTTCTTTTTCTTTTTTTTTTAACAAATGATGCACTGTGGCCATAGCCATGGATGTAATAAGAGAGTTCTTATACAGTAACATATCTATGGCCATAGTACTTGAACACCATTTCATGCCTTATTCCGATTGGTCATGTTTTTTGGATGCAGATCGTAGCAGCAGTCGCATTGTGAGTTTGGTCCTCAACCTCAGTTTCTAACACAGTCAGGGTTTTGACAAAGACTGTCTTCAGTCACCAACGCTCTAAATCGGTATGTAGTATCAGTGCCAGGTACTTTGTATGTTGAAAAGACTTTTTCCGCCAGCATATATAGTTATATACATACCGGAATTCTAACCATATTGTTTAAATTTACATATGGGCATGTCCAATTAAGCAATTCAGATTGTATTATATATATTTTAACCATAACAAAGCAGTGTACGCTGAAGAATAAAAAGTGATCTAAAGAGAATTGAGTATAGTCCAAGAAGTCTGCCCTGGCTAATGATTTCAAATGTGAAGACGCAATCAATAAACTGCATGCTGGCTCAAATGTTAAATCACAGTATGCCCAGTCCTTAATCATTTTCACACAACATGGAAAAGGTCATGTCAGAGTAGCATCAATCCATTGTTGACAGGCATTATTTAAAATGAACAAGCAGTCCTGGATCTCCTATTATTTCAACAAATCTCTTAGTTTGGAATTAGGCGTTGGCTGAGACTTATCAGACACATGAACTTCACCACCGACATTAAAATAAAGAGCACCATAAACTGTAAGTATTCACATAAAACTACCTAATAAGAATGATCTCCAAGTAGGTTGCATCTAATACAAATTCTTTTTTTTTCCCCCTGCATATGCTTTGTATTTACACTGTTATTCAAATCAGATGTGCCAGGTTAACATGCCGTGATGTAAGTGCAAGTCTGTTTCATCTGATCCTTAACAGAACACTTCATTTTCTCTGATATCCATTTACGCCTTGATAATTTATTCAAATTGTTGCAGTGTGAGTCATTTTTATGTATCATACATAATTCAAAATAGTTTCAGGTGGTTGTTTTCCTGGTATTAAAATTGTTTTGAGCTAATTAATGATGTCCTAAGGCTTAGTAATTAAGGATCTGAATCTTATTGTAAATAGGGTCTGATGACTTACAGGGAGTGTGAGGATAAAAAGTAATCTTCCCAACATCAAAATGAGTTGCTTAATATATGTGCTAATGTTGTGTTGCCCAAGATGTTAGATATTACACAGGACTAGTTGATCACATCTTACATTTCACTTCATGTTGTGCATTTTTGTATGACATGATTTGAAGCCAAATAAGAAATCAGGCAGTGCACAGATTTTACACATCAAGTTCAGTTTACAAGTCATGGACATTTAATAAGCAGGGAGGTTTTAATAAAAGACACTACTGTATTACAGGAAATGTAAAATCGTTTTGGGGGCTTGAGCAATACTAGGAATTCAAACTCAGGAAACCTTGGCCTCAGTCAGCGTTGGCTGGGGCTGAAGACTACAAGTTGGAAAAAGGAATAGAAATATGGGGGTATGGAGTTAAAAAGACGTGATTTTACCAGACCTCTGTTAGCTGGTAGTAGCATAACACCACCGAATCTCAGACCAAACTGTCGCCGGTCAATTTGCATAATGGGTAACGTAGGCCCCAGGTTTTGATTTTGGTCTTTTGTTTTTTAAACAGTCCATCTTGAGTTTGATAGGGTTATAGGAGTGCAATGCTAAGTCAGTGGAGTACACAAAGGATACAAAGCTACAACTTTAAAGTAAAAGGGCATTCTATCTAAAACAATTTCTTCATTACAAACTGAATTAACAGTAGCAGAAAAATTGATGTTTAACTTTTAACTGTGTATGACATGCTGTAGCCAATATACAGGTTATGACTGCTCTTGTGTCAGTTATGTAAAACCTATGTTTACCTCCAGGACCTCTTCAGGGCAAAGCTAATGCAGCTGCACAATGAC
This sequence comes from Coreoperca whiteheadi, assembly GCA_011952105.1. Classification (NCBI taxonomy): domain Eukaryota; kingdom Metazoa; phylum Chordata; class Actinopteri; order Centrarchiformes; family Sinipercidae; genus Coreoperca; species Coreoperca whiteheadi. The sequence continues at coordinate 13,193,209 of CM022485.1, forward strand.
CATGGTAAGCACTGAGCAAACGACAACATTCCATCAGTAATGAGTCAGTAGTCAACTATCTGACATACAACTCTTCCAAATGTAAACTAGTAAATGGTTTAAGTAGGAAAATGATAGTGTGTAAAGGGCAAAAATATTCATTGATGTGAATAGATTTTGTTGCAATTTCTCTCTGCAAAGTGTAGTCGTAACACCAGGATAACACTTCTTTTTAGAAGAATATGCTTCTATCTTAACACAGCACTCACATGCCATATTCACGATGAAAGACTTGTTGGTTGCTGTAATCATTCCTCCTGTCGATGCTGGCTGTGAGGCTTTACCTTTGTAGAGGGACTACACTGTAAGAAATAGAAGAAGTCGGGGTCAAATTCAGAGTCACTGTTGTGTGCAAAAATGCATTAAGAAGTTCAGCCGAGGCTTATAAGAGGCTTCACAAGTCTAAGTTAGCAAATTGAAGTGGGTTATCTTTGTCCATGCAGACGTGTGTAGGTTTATTTTCTGTGTTATACCTGGGAACACACCTACACACAACTACCAGAAGTAATCAGTACTTAAGTACCTGAGTCTGCCACAGTTAAGCAGGAAACACAAAGTATTAAGATAGTATTAAGATAGACTTGAAAAGATCTGAACCTATCCTTAAAGGCCTCAACCTAAACAGTAAGACAGACTTCTGCACTCTAGTTTGGCGGACAAATACAGTAACCACGGGGCGAAGCAGGGATGTTTCATAATACCTCGGTGCTGTAGCAGGTGTGTGGCAACAACTGTTGCTATACTTGAAGATATAAAGTCCTGGAATAATCAGGATAATTAGATAATGAATCAATGCATTATCAGAAGAAGAAATCCATTCTGCTGTATTGTTCTGCTCTAGTACAATAGGTAGACAGTCTGTCGATTTTGGCCTGGTACGTAGCAATAATTTCAATCTTTATGCCCCACTTTGAATTACAAGTGATTCAAGTGGCTGCCAAAGCAGTCTAAAGCTATATTTCACCTAATATGTATCCTTTTGTATCAAATACAAGAAGTTTTGTTCAAAAAGATGAGCCTCTGTGGTTTTTGAATGTACTTCTGCTGTAGATACAAAGTGGTGAGCTGGCTTTTAGTGAATTCAAGTGCAGTAAAGCCAAAGCAATAACAGTATTAAATAGCTAACTACATGCCAAATGTGTGGCAGACAAGCTGTGCAAAAGCAAAGGTGAACACTAGCATTGCTGTTTTATCACAGATTGCCTGTGAAGAGGTGAGCACAAACAATTTACTTGCCTCTCCAACGCCTGATGTGAGTTTTATAGATACCAGCCACCTCAGGATAGATACTGTGCCAAAGACGACAGCTCATCACGATGAGTGACAAGTGTTAGGGTAGGAATTTGACCAACTGAGGTGGAGGCGTGCAGGACTAACAACACGCTTCCTGCCTCAAGGCAAAAAGTTGCATTTTGTACCATTTTAAATCTGAAATTGCGATGCTTTTTGTCTGATCCAGAAGTTTGGGTTTGTAATAAAAAAACACAACAACAAACAAAACAAAACAATAAGATTTTATTCAGTTGTGACAGTTTACTCGTTTTCAAAAAGCCAGTTAAGTCAGCAGATTAGATTAATCAAGGCGATCAGCAAGAGAATGGTCTTGAACATGAACAAACAGACACACACACACACACACACAGAATAGCACTTAACAGGACCCCTACATAAGCCTGTGACCTATACCTCCAAAGTACAGCATTAAAATTCATAGGCCAAGCAGAGTCTCCACTGTTTATGTTTGTGACAGAAAGGCAGTATTTATTTCACAAGTTAAACACCTTGTTCCATTCCTGATTACTAATGATGAACACAGTATTCCTGAAAACACATTATTAAGTTAATACTATATTGTGCATGTATGTTAAGCAGCTTTAATCAATTTTTTTTCATATCAACAATCAATTACATATGTGTAATGTGAAAGGCGCTCCACACAGTGACAAACCTGCAGAGAATTACTATTATCAGTTAATAACAATAATAATTATTATCAATTCCATGGGGCTATATCTTTCAGTTCATTGTTTTGGTGTTCTGGCCCATAGCTTTACTGTTTTGATTCACTCTCACTGCTCTCATCTGCCTCGTTCTTTTGAAAAATGATGGCACACTACCTGCCCGGCGCCAAACAGCAGAAAGACACAGTTAGGGACTAACTGGTCAACAAAGCGAAGCATTTAGCAGCTAAAGAGAAAGATATTTCCCCACATATTTAGTGGAGACCAAAAACAGAACTAATTGCTGTTGCTGTTCGATGTGTAAATAAGCAACTCTTTGTGAATAGGTTTGCCATATCAACTTTATAAGGTAAGAATGTGTCAGTGTTGTGTTTAAAGTTTGTTTCTACTGCCCCCAAGTGGCCAACAAATATTTTGATCCATCCATTTGATCACCATCAGTACTATGCTGATTAATGCAAATGCTTGTTTTTGTCCTTTGAAACTTAAGTTTATCTCTTTTGTGGCATCAAAAAATGAACTACATCTATTTGTATTTTGTCCTTCTAGCATGATTTTATATACTATAAGTGGTTCAGCTGCAGCAAATTGTACCAACAACACATAAACATGAATAAAGCCATTTATTCCTGTTAACGTGTCACACAGATAAATGAATCCACACTAAAATGGCAGGTTTTATGGACTCAGTTAGGGTGTATTCGTATGCAGTGTAAATGTACATAACTGCGACACAGCTTAACTGCATTTATTCATCATCATGAAATGATTTTCTGTCTCTACATTTATTTATGTGTTTTAATAATGGATCAAGGGGAAATGTGTCAGGTTGAGATATGGTTCTATATCAAATCGTTAAGCTGCAGTTTATACACTTTAGGCTTTATTGAAATCTTGAGCTAAGTCAGGGAAGACTACTAAAGCTACATTTTTTTTAGCACAACACACTCCGTCCTGGAGTAGCAGGAGAAGATGCACAGCTTCCTGCAAGATGGAATTCATATTCATCACTTCAACACTTGAGGTGATGAATATGATAACGCTGATTTACATCCACAAGACACTGCTCATTAATGGCACGCTTGGGGGTGACACTGATCAAAGTTACAATCTCAGAATGAAGTGATAACTTTGTAAAGTATATCTCTGTGGAGATGAATGACTCAGGTGTGGAAGTGTCTCTTCGAAGGCGCCATGTACCATCTCTTAGAGGAAGCAACAGGGTGGGCAAAAGCAGTGTCTGTTAGATTCTATATATCTTCAAACAGAGCTCTAGTGTGAGGATACAGTTTGGAAAGGTGTGAGGCAACCTCTGGTAATATCTTGCTTGGGGAATCCTGTCCTTTTAATACACCTCTCAACATTGAAGCAGTTGGTCTGTGCATTTTTCTTTGTAAGATAGAAAGACTGTGTCAGGTTTAGTTGATGCTTTGGCATTTGATTTGTCTCCCAGAATGCCACAACTCCCATTCCACCCTGGTCAAATCTCCTGGGGATTTTAGACTGAACCAAATCAAGACCTTCATATAACTCAGCTTTCCATCTCACTTTACCTGCTTGCCTGTGACAACACATCAGTGGCTGTGCTTGCAACCTCATCTGCTTTTTCTATCTCTTTTCTATCTTTTCAGGGTGGCACACGATTTCACTTGGTACAATATACAAGATCTTTCAGAAAACTGTAGATCATCTCTTAGTAGGCCTACTGGCCAGCTTTATGAGCAAACACATTTGTGATGCTGCTCTTGCTGTGACTTCCTACTAGTTGCATTTTACAAGTCAAACAGTGGTTAAAAGGAGCAGTTCAGAGGGGGGATCTGCTCTGTTAGAAAATGTTTGTTGATGGAAAAAATACAGCAGTGTGCCGTTTCTGTACCTCGGTCAGGAAACATTAAAAATGGACATGTGTTTCATTACTAACAGTTATAGACTACAAGCTACAGCACAGTCACAATTAGGAATATCAATGATTAAATCATGACCACTGTCACCACGGAAGAGCTCTAATATTTCAGCATCAGTCTACATTTTTGTTTATGGATCAGGTTTTGGGTATCATGAGTCGTGTGGGAAACACTAGCTTTCCTAGCAGCATGGACTCCAACTGACGGTCGTGATCACCGTGATCAAAAAATTACTTTCTTTTTATAATTAACACTTGAAATGCTGAAGGCACTTGCAAATGAGAAGGTGATATAAAATGTAAACCATACTGTGTTTCATTTTTACCTCAAGCACCACAATGAGTTGACTCTCTTGTTTTTTAGTGAATTATCTATGCGGCTTTTGGGTGGATTGCCATGAAATTTGGTGGAGACATTCTTGCCCTCCTCAGGATATATTGTCACAACTTTGGTGAGCCCTTCATTTTCATAGCTCCATCAAGATTTTAATGTGTACTGTAATTTGGTTTATGAGCAAATACCTGCAAAACTAATGACATTGCCATCAGCCTTAGCTGTATGATGGTAAACATGGTAAACATTATACCCTCTAAACATCTATGAATGTGAGCATTGTCATTGTGAGTACGTTAGCGTGCTAACCTCAAAGCACAGCCTCTACAGCCAGTGAGACCATCTTGGGTTTAATGTTTTATAAAGATTTCAGATTGCTTTGATATTATTACACTGTTGATAATTCTTCAAATCTTGGGTCTCAGCTGGCAAGTTTCTTATGGTTTCTTCTGGGTGGATTTCCCCCTTACAATGTTAAATGTATAACATTTAGTGTTATTGCGAGTGTACAGCAATTGCTTCTATTTTACATGCATCACTATACTTAATGCCACTGCTGAATTTCTTTTTTGCCTTGCATCTCTAGAGACGGTTATTCTTTGTCTAGTGCTGTAGTCCTGATGTTTTTAGGGAAGAATTTCACTACAGTTAATGAAATCCTGATGATGATAGCTGTGGTGAAATGTTACAGCTGTCAATGTCATGACAACTAGGGCATTTTTTCTAACTTCACCTCATCTTTTATTCTTCCAGTCAGACTTCAGACTTCATAGTCCTTTTCTTTTAGTCTTTTAGGCACTGTCACCCTGTCCCTAACCATTCTAGGAAGAAAAGTCTTTGGAGCATCCTCCTAAGTATTTTTATCTTCGCTGTCAGGTTTGTCTCCCTGACTCTGCTGTGTCTTATTCCTTGAAATAAATAACTTTCTTCCTTCCTCTTAACTTAGTCTTGGCCCTCACCTGAAACAACACATAAATATGTAAAACATCACAATTTTTTTTGCCAAGCACATACCGCATAATTCTTCTCTTTTATATATCTTAGGGCCTAAAGAGCAGGTAGCCTCTGGTTTTGCTGGGGTGGGGGGGTTTCTGTCATCTCACTAAAAACTGCTTTCCCACTCACAAAAATTCAGTAAACCTTTTACAGCAGGCAAGCTGGTCACAAAATGTGTACTCTACAGGAGCAAATATTTTAACAGGGACACTGTTGGAACAGTTTTAATATGAAAACTGTGAATTTTGTTCAAAATTTGTATTTTATTTATTAATTCATTAACAATTAAATATTAATATTAATCATCATCCAGTCCAACCGCCTTCCTAAGAAGTTTTGCGGTGCTTTAAGAATATAATGCTACATCTGCCTTTGATTCTGAGAGAAAACAATCATTATTTGAATGACCCCAAGAGAAAAAACTTAAGCATAGCTCTAAGGCTGCAACTAATGACTATTTTCATTTTCGATTAATCTGCAATTATTTTCTTGTTTGATTGATTCATTGTTTGGTCTATAAAATGTCATTTTATTTATTTAACATTTATTTAAGCAGGAAGTCTCTTTTCCGAGAGTGTCCTGGCTAAGATAGGCAGCAATAACAGTTACAGACAAACAAGATACTGTAGATAACACTAAAATATGCCACTAATCAGAATCACAAATCAAAAATGTAGTTATAAACCCAAAGATATTCAGTGTACTATCAGCGATATCGATTAAGCATTAGTTGTGTTCTACATAGACCAACCATAAACCGAAGATTGTGTCATCCCCATTGGGGAGGTCCATTGGGGACAGAAATAGCAGTGGATCAAGTTTCACTTTCCCATGTCCAGTTCTTTATTTAGTCTCCCCTGAAAGGGTTCATTCTTGTATCTCCTTTCCAATGACAAGGTTGGCCTTTCTTACTCTGTGAAGTTTGGAATGAAAAAAAAGTCATGCATCAGATCAGCCCCAGAACTCTAGAGATTAAACTGACCTTTACAGATGCAACAGGGGAAGGAAGAACCCTGCTTTGAACTTGAAATGCATCATTTTGAGCTGTTAAAAATGCTTGGGAAGTTAAATATTGGTTGTCAGCAGAATTGGTCCATGAGATGGAAATATACTGATAATAAATACAAAACATCCTCTCTTTCAATGCAGATGGGACACAAAATGCAAGTATGTTTGTAAAATGGAAAAAGTGTTCCTCTTTGCTCTGTAAAACAAAAGAAAAATAAAAACTGTCTTGTCAATTGTAATGTCTGTTGGTGCACAAAAATCTTTCCATTACAAAACAATAAATCTCCTGAAGCAGCACCACATTTGTGGCAAAAGACCTCCAAATTAGACTTAAAAGGACAAGAGTGTCTCCAATAACAGCTATGGGGGCTACACAGTTTGCTGTGCTATGGTGTTTGAATACCCCAACCTTTCACAGCGAGGCTCACACATGAGGTAATTGAGTTATCCTTGTTGCAGCTACATAAGAGAAGGCATGACTGTGTACTTTGGAAGTGTAATAGCAAAAGTGTAACAAGGAGCATAATAAAATGCTTGCTCTCAGGGAATTCTAGTTAAAGCAGTCTTATTATGGGTCAACAGTGAAGTTTAGCTTTCAGGGAATATGCATTGGGTAATATAAGGCAACTTTTGCTGAAGAAGCTAAGCTTAAGGACAAGATTATGCCGTGGCTGTTAATGCTGAAGTTGCTGCTGTAAGCAATTAAATTAACCTAGAAAGGACAGATAAAAGTTTTACAGCATTGCAAGAAAAATACATAGAGGTATCATAAGTAACAAAAATTCCAAAAAGATGATATACTTAATATCACTTTATAGATTTAAAAAACACAGTATATATCTCTATTTCTAAGCTAAAAATGCTGCAAAAAATACAGAAATTGCATCAATCCACTTCTGCAAAACATCCCTGTGGTCCAGTGAGAAATGTAAACATGGTGGAAAACTGAGGAGGTGGATAAAATGTGTCCAGCCTCTGCCAAGACAATTATCTCCCTCACCAGTAAAGATATCACCAGGCAGTAGCTACCTTCCAAAAAAACACTAATGGTATAAAATAAGGCAAGGCTTGCTGGAAGAAGTCCCAAGTGTATTTGTATTACTCAGCATTGTGTTTAGGGACCTTAACAGAGGACAGCAGACCCATAAATCTACAGGACCATCAACAGGAAGCATCATTCATTAGCCAGCTAATCTAATTTCTTTTGTGCTTACAATTTTGTATCAGTTATCAATTGACACCATCTAGTCTACTTTGGGCGAAAACATAAACAAACAGCGGCGCCCATGTTACTCAATTGGGCTGTTTAGACAGAGCCCTCGCGATCTGCAGCGATAGTTTCGGCATCTGAATATTTTCTCCTATAATCTATTATAAACTATATAAATGATATAAATGATATAAATGAAATGACTCTGATAAATGATTAAATTTGCCTCCCATGCCTGCCAAGCCTTTTGATTTGCTGCCCCTCTCCCTGCTGTTTCAGTTCCCCCCTCCACATGATGAAATAACTGTGGGTTTTCTCCGGGTTCTCCGGCTTCCTCCCACCGTCCAAAGACATGCATGTGTAGATTAATTGGTGACTATAAATTGCCCCTAGTGGATGAATGTGAGTGTGAATGGTTGTCTGTCTATGTGTCAGCCCTGCGACAAGTTGGCCACTGTCCAGGGTGTACCCCGCCTAAGGCCCAAAGCCACTGGGATAGGCTCCAGTCACCCGTGATCCCTAACGGGAACAAGCGGTAGAAAATGACTGACTGACATGATGAAATATAAAAAAACCTGCCCATCCACTATATTTATTAGAAATATTATCACTGCTGTTTGTGATTGTGTTTGTGCAAATTATGTACTCGTTCCACATATTTGTCAGTTGTGTCCAAACAGAGAGTGAGCAGACACACACACAGACACACACACACACACAGGCAGGAGAGAAGCCCCTCCCTGCAGATCGTCACACAATGCAATCCTTTTAACTTCATTGTTGCAGAAGAAGTGACGAGCCACTTATCCAGGAACACATAAAAAGCTTTACGCTATAAATTCATGAGGTTATAAAGATCATCTGTACATGTGATTAGAAAAGAGCAGAGGAGCAGAATCGCTTGTTGACCGGCATGGAGAAATGGACTTCTGGTGTGAACAGCCAGGCTACTGCTGGCGAAAATGATCTTGACTTTCACTTAGTAGGCTTCCAGTTGTTATTCATTCAGGAAACAATAACTTTTGAGAAGCATAGGCAGAGAGCAAATATGGGTGAATAACAGTCTTATTGGGCTTTATTACGTGACAGAGACAGGTCTCCCTCTATACCTACCATCCATTGTTGAATGTGTTATTGCCACAACAATTCTTTATGCTATAAAGATTATGTTCATAGATGCTTCAGAATCGTATTGGGTGACTGTGCTTTTGGAAAAGGTGAATGCTATGCAGCGGCCACCATATCAAAGCAAGTGGTTTGGTTGGCTACATGTCCATATCAAGATAACAGCTAAAGGCAACAATAGTAGGCTAGGCAGCTAGAAAGTATAATATTTTAAAGTGATCTTATCAATATCTTCATGTACATAAAAAAAGAAGTGAAATAATTGTAATAAACAGAAATGGCTAAATTGGAAATAATCAACGTACAAAGCAAAGTGCATTCCCTAGAAATAAATAACCATGTTGCACAGTGGCTATTTCTCACCTAATGCACAGTGGAGTAACACTTAGTAACACAGTGGAGAGATACTTGAGACATGACAGACTCTTGACCAGAGACTTGAGACTTGACTTAGACTTGCATATATGGTTTGTGAAGATCTCTGACCTGTACACACTAAACAATATTAAAGCAAAAAGTAATTTGTACTTTTACTTGACTAAAAACTTTCTGTACTCTAACCCACCACTGCTCTTGCTTAGGTCACATGTATGGCATTTAAAACATGTCAAAATGAAGAAAGGATCTCATGTTTTAAATATCAGTTTATATATTGCAATTTGGTCCTCTGTTATTACTAATGGTCAGCATGCAATATCTGCTAATGTGATGCAAGCTCACTTCACTTTAACTCAGAGGCAAGCTTACAAGAGCAGCAGTAACTCTTCTGTAACTCTGGTACACCATGGCATTTCATGGCCGCTTTCCACCTCAAATGACATTTATGGTGTCATCAATGAATTTGTCTTTATCCAAACACACACACAGTGTTTTGCTTTTGTTAGCTGTCATTTTAATTCTTAACTTTCCGGGCTTACTAGTGGAGGAAAGTCATGCAACAGTGAGTGTGGTGTCTACAGAAAAGTAAATTAGTGTTTATTTAAAGCTGAATGTCGTCTTTTGACTTTTTTTTCAAATTTTTGGTGCTTTAGTTCTGGTTTTGAAAGTCTACCTTGTGACAACACTAGAGTTAAGGATTCATCACAGCTTAAAAGTCATGATGAAACGTGTTCTTTTAGGGGTCGGGAAAACCTGTATCACCTACATTTTACTCATTTTGCTACAGCAGTAAGTCACTGTGGTTATATTTTGAGATTATAGGGCCTTCGCCTGAGAGCCACCTACCAGAGGTATGGACTATGGAGAAGTTATGTAGAGGTACAGTAGTTATCCTCTGCAGTTGAATGTGCTAATCTTTGCCATCAGCTGCTGAGTGTTTTACTAAAATAAATTCTGCATGCACGTGACTGCAAATACATTTGTAATGACTCCACACAGTACATTCACCAGCAAAACGTAGAAAAAGATGAAGAAAGAAGCGAGGAAAGAGAAAAGCAAAGAGACTTGTATTTATTGGAAAACATGTGCCGCGCTGTCTTCCTTAATATCTGACACCATGACTGGGAATAATTTAAGGCAGTTATTTTAGTTGACTAGGAAGCAGAGAGCAAACCTAATATTTAAGGACTATTTCTCCTTTATTCCTCAGAGACACAGTGACAAAGTGGCTTCATAAAAACGCACAACCACAGTGATATAAACAGTGGCTTCTTTTGGCTGGAGTTTTTGTATAGATTCTTGTAACACACTTTGTCTTACAGTATAACAGACCTGTTATTTGGCTGATATTAATGAGCTCTTAAGGGGCAATAGTGTATATGACCTCTGGTTAAATGCAGGAGGAAATGTGGTAGCGCTGGCAGAAAACTGTGATGAGGCTGTAAGATAACTGTTGTCTTCTCACTGACATGAAGTTTAAAAGTAATGACAGAATTTTTTTTGGGGTGGGTGAACTGTTCCCTGCAACACAAGCCCCTTTCATAGAGACGTTCAATGACTAGGAACATTAAGCACTGCCTGACAGGCAGACAGTAGACACTATCAGCTCCTATGTTATTAACCAATCTTTAAGGGATTGTATTTGTGCAAAGCACATTTATTTAATGTGATGCATGGCTGTTAGGGTACAAAGATACTGTATTTTAGTGTCATTTAGTGTCATTTTAATGTCATGAGTGATGTAGAATAATACTAATTTCATCAAGTAAAGGTCTTGCCTTATAGGTACATGTAGATGAGTGGTGTGTATTGTGTATGTTTAGATATGCATGCTCACACAGATTCATGTGTGTATACGCTCAGTTGCCAGTTTATTAGGTACACCTAGCTGAAACTAATGCAGTCTAACACAGCGGTCCTGCAATAAATCCTATCTTTACAAATGTTCTAATGCTCAGTTTTTGTTGCAACTGTTTTAGAGAGCTGTTAATTCAACTTAATGATCAATTTGGAGGCAGCAGTTTGTGGTGCTGTTGAACTGTATTGCGTTATACTGAGGTGTTTCTATTATTTTGCCCACCCCATTTATATCAATGAGGGTTGGCTAAATAACAGAAACACCTCTCGGTATAATGCAATACAATTCAACAGCACTTTAAACACCACAAACTACCCTTATGAGGGCAGGATTTATTGCAGGACTGTTGTATTGGGCTGCTTTAGTTTTAGCTAGGCATGCCTAATAAACTGGCAACTGAGTGTATATGGGTATAACTACACACATATCTTAATGTAAATGCTTACATCACTTCACTGTATTAAGAACACATCTTTATTTTTAACATATAGTTTTTGTTATCAACTTACAGCCTGTTTGTGCACACACATTTTCCCATGCCATGATAATGAGTTTGACATTACCACACCATCAGAGAGACACACAGCTAAAGCGCATGCAGTTTTTGACAATACAAGTGTAATTAATGGAGTTGGCTCTCCAACCACCTAAATTGCCTGAAACCTTTGCCTCCAGTTAATCGTGCTGTTGCCTCGTAAAGACTCTTCTCTACCTGATGATGACCGAGTGATTCCTGCTGTTGTCATAAATAACACTCAGCTCTCCTGGATGACATCCAAGCAGACTTTATATCAGCAATAGTTCCAGAAACCTCCTGCCTTGGCAAACAGCTGGGCTAGATTCATCATTTTCTATTGCTCCTTCTCCCCAGCCTGCTTTTTTCCTGTTTCACCCCATTAGCCTCTGTCGCACCATGCATTTAGTTCAAAGATTATCAATCAAGGAAATATTTCTCGAACAGAAAGTCACTCTGATGCTGCAGTATTTTCTTGTAAGATAATGCAAATCCACAAATACTGAATGATATATATCTGCAAACATCATCTGTTATCATGAAACAAAATACCAAAACGTTTTTTTGGGGGGGGGAGTTTGTCCTTATCTGAAATGAAGGTCTAAGGACAGAAGGTGTCGTATGCTATAAAGATTGTAAAGACCATTGAGCAAAAATTTGTGATTTGTGATATTGGGCTATATAAAATTAACTTGACTGACAACCACTTTGTCTTTTGTTGTTCAGAATTCAAAATAATGCAATATCAAAATTGTAAATTTAACATAACCAACAATCAGTTAACTTAATCCCATACATTAAAATGCTATGCTTATGTTGTTTTGTTCTATTATTGTTGTAGTTCTTTTTGTATGTGGTATCTATTATTCTGTTTTGGTATGTGTATGTACAGTAGATATCTTTGAGTAAGTTTAATAATAATTTTAAGAAAAAATATATGACTACATATACCGCTGTGAATGATATATGATGATTTAATTTATAGTAAATCAGGAACGGAAAACAAAAACTATTTAAAAAGTTCATCATTTCATAATCCCCTCCAAAGCTGAGCATCATGAAGATAAAAATGGTGAAAATGTATTATAAAATCATCTCACTAGTACGTTTGTCAATATTGTAGTGGTTCAAAGCGAATCCATTACAATAAAGACATGACATGACATTTCCGACAACTACTTTGAGTAGCTATCAAGACTTGAACATGACAATCATGACATTTATGCAACATTTTGGCCATTTGATAATTTATGGAAATCTATGCTTTTATTCCAAGATTGAAACGATATCCTTGAAGCCTCAAAAACAATCAATACATCATTATCAAAAATCAATATGAGAGGAATTTAGTTTCCAGAAAAGAATCATAACAAAATGCTGTTTCATTATTTCCAACATTGCATTCAACTGATTTTTACTCACATTTCACTCTAATACTTTTGTGTCCAATTGCCAAGTTGAGACTAAACAACATTTTATGAAGTTGTAGTGCAATTTATGAATATACACACCTTTAACTGCTTTGACTAGAAAGATGAAAGACGGTGAATCTAAAAGCTAATAAGTTTTGCAACAGAGCTCCAGAGAAATGATAACATCCATAAAGATGCTCGACGGTCAAGTCTCAAATATACACTATTTCAAAAGATGACAAGATTTGGATTCCAGCACCAACAAACCAACTCATTGCATTGCCCTTTTAAGAAGAGAAACTGAATTTAAGACCTTCAGAAGCACCTATGTTCCTTGAGCTTATGGAAAGCAATTACATTGTCATTGTGAATCACACAGTGAAGCAGAAATAATGGATTTCACTACTTAATTATGGTGAAGGAAACTTAATTGCTTGAGTGCTTTCTTTCTAGACGAGTGCTTTGAAAGAACTTGGATCTTTTCATTGCAAATGGATTGGTATAGCCTAAAGATTCACATATTGATTCAAATAATGAAAGAGGTTGCACATATGTAGGCGCTGAATGTAGCACATACAGGTTGTCTTTATGAAGTCTTGTAGTCTTTTTGGTCTGCATTCTGTGAGACTTTTGAAAAGTGAATATTTTATTTTCTAATCTTTTGTCACTGTATGTGTCACTGCAGGTCTTCTCAAACATAACATTAAGGTTTGATCTCAGTCTGTACTAAAATTAGTTTACATAAAGATGTCATTGATGTACAAAGCCTCCTCAGGTTTGCCTAGTGTCCTGATCTGTTCCCAGGGCTTCAGCAGGTGTTCTGCTCATCGACAGTTTTCCTCCAGAGAGGACGTCTGTATGTATGAGCCACTGCTAAAGGATCAGAGTGTAGCCTGAAATTAACTGGATATTGATTCAGTGCAGGGCAGTCCCCAAGACAACAATTTGAAGGCACAGCATACAGATAGTTTGGCAGCACACTGCTCTGAATTCAGACCACTCAGTGACTTAGACTGTCTTCATTTGGTCATAGAGCCCGGAATTTCTGTCCAGTTAAGAGGCCACCTACAACACAACAATTCCAGAGAAGTCACTAATGTTGTACAGTCATCACTGTCTTTAAGAGATTAAGCTGATACAGTACACTACTAATGTACAACAACAAATACATTTTATGCCTTTTTTTGATTGCTGACAGAAAATGAGGGTAGAAATAAATCAGGAATTACATGCGACAATGTTCTCCAGTCGGATGCAAACCAGAAATCTTGCAGTTCACGTTCAGCACTTTAATCCCTTGTTCAAAAGGGCACCCCAACAAATGCATTTCAAAATAAATGTAATTCCACCCCAAATGCGTATATTAATAATGTATTGAAATAATGTTTTTAATGAGCAAAATGTTCACAGACAATGTATTTCATTTGTTCTTCCAACAATATCCATTTGTAGCAACTTAAGATTAATGTTTTTTATGGTTATGTTTATGCACCTAAAGCTCTTGGTTAAAGGTACCCTGTGAAGTTTTCTTGTAAATTTACAAAATTCTGTTTACATACAGTCTCTTACCAAAACACAACATCCTTAATACCTAACAACCATGTTACTCTGTGAATTAAGGATTTATTTTTTCGACCAAACCAGATTTGGTTGGAACAGTGGAAAGACAAACCAACACAGTTTTGGTGAGTTTTATTTTGTTCTGTCGAGTTTGAATGTTTACGATGATCTGTGAGGTTAAATTACTTTATTTGTCAGTGGAGTCTGGTGGCTTTGAGGAGAGCGATATACAACTGTTTGTGGTTAAACAAAAATGATCTCCCTCTATTACAAAGTGGTCTACCTCTGTAGGGATCCTTTCTCTAATATTGTCAGACACTTATTACATTCAAACAATAACTTTTAGTGGACATAAATTGACGGGGAGCAATTGCCCCGGATGATTACATTAGAGCCGGTTTCACGGCTGCCAGCTGCAGTCCTCTCACTCAACAATTTCAAAAATTGTTGTCCAAATTAGTCACTTAGACACAAAAACATAGGAAAATAGGGTCTAGGTTGAAAAATACCCAAGTTACCATTAAAGTGCATTTCTTCCTCATGAAAAATTTGCAAAGATTTCAAAAATATTTTTAAATGTGTATTGTTCACACTTATGTTTGCTAGCTGGCAGTCTTCTTCTTTCCTGCCTTTCCTGGAATGTTGTTAAAATTCTTAGCACATTACCACCACAACTTGTCTTGTACTAATGTTTTGCACTGAACTAAACATGACAGCTTGGAATAGCAACCTGCTAGCACCAGACGGAACGTACTGAACACAGTCCAAATCAGTACTGAACGTTAGGTGTTATGAGCTGTGATGCGTTCACTTACTGTTAAACATCCAGTCTTTTGTCCCCACATGTTTCAAAAAGACCACCATTGTCCCCGTCTCCAAAATTACTAAAGCCCTCTACCCAAACGACTACCGCCCAGTAGCACTCACGTGTACTAGTTAGTCCAAACCTGCATCACTTCATCTCTTCAGGACTCACTGGACCCACTACAATTTGCATACATGCCAAACACCTGGGACTCAACACTGCCTTATATGTCACTGAACATCTTGGTGCCAGGACAACAACCTCCATCTCAATGTCAGTAAAAAAAAAAGGAGCAGATTGTGAACTACATGAAAAGACAGGGAGTAGGACACACCCCCATCACCATCAATGAGACTACGGTGGAGAGAATCAGCAGCTTCAGGTTCCTTGGGGGTTCACATCAGGGAGGACCTGACCACCGGACTCACCACACCGACATCATCACAAAGACAGCGAGACGACGGCTGATCTTCCTCCACAGACTGAGGAGGCTCAATGTAGACCCCAGGATACACCGCAGGTTCTACAGGTGCCCCTCTGAGAGTATCCTGACTGGCTGCATCACCGCCTGGTATGGCAATTGCACTGCCCTCAACCAAAAGGCACTACAGACGGTGGTGAAAACATTTCAGCACATCACCAGATCGAAGCTGCCATTCATGGAGGACCTCTACACCCAGCAGATAAGGAAGAAGGCCAACAGGATCATCAGAGGCCCCAGTCACATCAGCCACAATCTGTTCTGCATGCTGCCATCTGGCAGATGCTCCTCCTGCTTTATACCACTGGCCATAAGACTGTTGAACTCTTGAGCTCGTCATTATTACTTTACTGTATTGATACATGGATGTCACTTTACACTTTACTAATTTATACTACTGCCGTACTGACACTATACTTAATGGCACTGTACATACATATTCTACTGCTCTGGCTACACCTGCTTACTTAACTGGTTACTTACTGTTTACAACCTGTTTAAATCTTAGTATACTGTATATATTTATTACTATCTGTTTATACCTGTTCCCACCACAGTATATATATTTATTTTACTACTTGTTCATAAGCTGTTCATCCATCACAGTATATATTTATCCATCACAGTACTGCATATCTATGTGCATAACTATCTACAAACTGTTCTTATTATTTATGTTATTTACTAGATTACTACACAACCTGAAGTATATAGATTTTACTATTACTCACCTGTCTACCACAGTATTATTTTATATGTTATATATATATATCACATTCGATTATTTTAGCAGCTGCACTATTCGATTCTAATGAGATTTAGTTCCACTTACGTGATTTTTTTCTCTTTACATATTTATTCATAAATACTGTTCGGGTAAGAGCACTGTTAGAGGGAGCATGAGATATAAGAATTTCATTGTCCAGGGCTTATTCACTGTAATTGTTGTGCATATGACAATGAAGAACTTGAACTAGAACTTGAACATTTCCAACATAATCCAGGCAGGGTTTACATTTCATTCAAAAAGTGTATTGGAAAACAACTAAATATACTCGGAATTTCTAGAAGACAGGGTTGGTAATGTACCCGGTGAATTCTCTATGTAGATATAAGGGGTTATAATACATGCACTATTTTTGATTCTTGGTTTGAACACAACAACTGAGAAAACAGTGACATTCTTTGTGTAATACTGCTACAATGTAGCCTGGGAACCAGACGAATCATGTTTCAATCATGTTTCATTTACTCAGGCAGATACGTTGGGCCAGTCACAGCCGTTTATCTAATATTAAGGGCAGGTTCGATATGATGACCGAGGAGCTTTACCGGTCCGGATTTGAAGTCACACGTTTCGCTGCTCTGATTGGTGGATACAGCGCAAGGCAACAGGCTCATGAATCTTAGATCAAACTGTCAAACTAGGCAGTGCTGAGGAAATATGATTCAAGATTCTGTTGCTGCATTGCCTATTACCCACCTCATATGTTTTCAGACACACATCTTAGTGTGCTGTTCAGCTGTAATTTGAGAAACTTTGTGACCAGGCCGCCATTATTGTCTTGCTTGAAAACAGACCAAGCACCGCCCCAACTTGCATGTCGCTCAGCACGTTTCGTTGCTCTGATTGGTTGTAGGCCTTTCCAAATGCATCCAGAGGCATTTTGGTCTTCGCCCTTTGGAAATCGAATATGAACTGACGGAGATTCCAGACTAATGTGCATTTGCGAATTTGTCTGGTGATGCCAGGCTAGCTAGAATGTAACATGTATATCAAAACTGCCTCCGAAAACTGATAATTGGGTTGCTGCTGAGTGGGCTATCATGGATGAGTTGTGCAGTGACAGCAGCCATTAAGTTGTGTACAGAGAGCACCAGACTGGCTGTAGGCCTCCAGGGAGATATGTCAGAGCCTTTTAGTGGAAGAGGAGAAGAGTGATGGAGCACTCCACCCTCATGTATCTCCCACTCAATGAGCAGCCAGACCACTTTAAGAATGCCAATGATTGGCAGCCTGAAATCTACAAACTGCTTATTGTGCTGCTAAAATGTATGAATAATACATGCCCAGCAAAGGGTATGTTGCAGTGTCTTAAAATGAACCCATGTATCAATAGCCACTATATACACCTTTGAGGTTAATAAATATTCTGTTGGTACTGCTTTTATAGTGATATTTTATGGATCTGTGGTTTGTCTTTGTGTGGTTGGCCACTTTTGTTTGTGGCTGTTGTAATAAAGTGGCAGTTAGAGCAGCTACACTTGCACCAAGGTGATGGTGCAAAATGCTGAGGAAAGAAAGAATTGAAATACATCAATTTAACACAAGGTAAAGCAGTGAATGTTTCTGAATTGCTGACTTTTCAGTCACTATAACTGCAAAAGTTCTTGCAATTAATTGGTTCCTTTTACTGTTTAAAGGCACAAATTGTAGTCAAACTCAAAAAAAAAAACCACAGTGTCGAAAATGGTTATCTAAATGCAGCTACAGTCAATGTTTATCAACTTAAACATACAGTATTGGCAGCAGCCTAGTCTGTAGGTTTTTAAATGGCTTTATACTGTCTGAGTCAGTTATTTGTCACCCAAAAGCTGTGACTGGAACACACTCACATGATGTTTTAATCGGTGCAAATCAACCTGTACCCTCTCTCTTTTGATGAGAGAATTGTTCTCTATCAGCTGATAGGATATTTTTATAACCTAATTCATTGTGGCATGTCCTTGCACATATGCAGTATACCGTATTATATTTCATTTAAAAAAGATAAAAGTGGTAAGTGAGAAAAAAATCTATAGAAATGACATGTATGTTGTGCCCAACTAGCGATTGGAATGCAAAACAGCAGCACAGCACACACACAGGTGATTAGTATGCTGGTAATAGCCATACTCTTAAGGTCATTAGAACAGATAAACACATGCAGCACATTTGCAGAATCCTTAATGCCGAATTGTCTGCTTTCTCTCAGGGCAGAGACAGCTGTGAAATGTTCCTCAACAGGCCCAAGTCTCATAATATTTCCATTTAAATGTCAGGACAAAGAATACCAAACTGCAGTGTTATTCAGAAAGAGGAGCAGGCTTTAGGCTGACAAGATTAGCTTCTTTATCCTCTGCCTCCTACTTCACTCTCTGTGTCATGGTGCCTAAATAAGCCTTTCCTCAAGCTGTTTCCTGAGACATACTAAACTGCGGATTCTGCTCAGCACCCTGAGGCGACATCAGACCCAATCTCCCTCCAATTGCATGACATCAAAAAAAGTTTAACAATTTTGAAGCATTACTGCAGAGTGCAAATTATCTGAATGTGATCGTCCATTTAACAGGTTACGACCTAATGAGAACCTGATTGATCTGCTACAAATATATCTCAAAATACTTGTATTCATTGGAGATGCACTCATGTCATATGTTAGTTTTAATATTATGGTGCTGACGCTAGGGATATTTGAATAGGTTATTGCTAATGTTGCTGAGCATAAATATAAATGCAATAACCCTTTTGAGACTCCACATGAATTCATATGACATGTAATCTGCCCCCCAAAATGAGCAGCACTGGGAAAAATAGGCACAATGAAATGTATAAAATGAGCTAAATCTCTTTTGAGTTGCATAAATGAAATCCTGTCTCTCCATTCTACTATTGTACCACATGTACCACATAATTTCAGCACATATCTTAATCTTTTACACAATGAAAAATAAAAGTTTAAAAAAATAGAGCAGCTGTTCAGCTGTATTTTCTGGCCTTTATCACACTGTTGACAGTGGCAAGAAACACAGTATGTGTCTTAGACCACAGGACCACCAGAATACCCAGCATTGAATTGACCTGTTGTTGTTTGGACACATAGCTTTTGACTTATGTCTCTAGCTTGGTTCCAGACCTCTGACCCACCCACATCTAGTCAAAAAGGTCTGGTGTTGTGTTGGAAAACAACTGAGCCCAATCTGAACAATCCATCGTTAGCACAATGTCAGAATGAATAATGAAGGGAAAACAAAACAGCAATTAAACAAATTATCAGGCTATTATTTCTCGTGTGTGCTTGGAGATAATCTCATGAAGCAATATAGGAATAGGCTATAGTGCAATTTGAGCCCTATCTCCAACAGATAGAGGATATTACAAAGCTGTGGATTACTTTTATTGAGCACATCTTTGGTCTCTGGAACGAAAGTCAGACACACTACATTATCATCCATTAGCCCAAACTGAATGCTGGCATTGGACGTAAATTGTCTGCTACACAATCATCAATTATGAAAAAAAGCTATGAAACAAGAGACCTTTTAAGATTAGTGTTGTTGGTTACATTGTTCCGAAGTACATTTCCAGACTAGACCACAGAGTATTCAGTATTCACAGCACTCAGTGTAATGTTCAACTGAAGTTTACCTACAATGTATCATTTTGGGATAACGCAGACTCTATAATGTCACCTGACCTCCCCTTTTGCCCCTTTCATTATTACCAACAACTAACTAACAACTACAAAAAACTGATACTATTGTTCTTCTTGGAAGAACAGTCTCTTTTGTGGGGTAACATGTAGACTCTGAGCCCATTTCCATACACATGTGCTGGCTTGGCTCGACTCGGTTTGACTCGGTGTGTCAACCTAGTGCGACGGGGATTTGCATCTCCGTCACAACAGGGCCATCCACTTGAAGGTGTGTCTTGAGCGAGTGAGCCAGAGAGAGAGAGAAAGTTGGTCGAGCAAGAATTAGATGAAGAAAGGGAATGGTGTAGCAAGAACAAAGCAAAAAGTGTCAATGGAAAAACCCTATCTGTGTTATGCCAACCCAAAGTCTTCAATCAGTGTACAAATAACAAAACTTTACACTTTCAAATTGCATGCAGTGTATACGTCAAACTTCAATTTTGCATGCAGGTGATATACCAATTAACTTCTGTGGGGGGCGTCCAAATACCACGCCTCACCTTGAACGTTCATGACGCCACCAGCGAAGCTCAGTTTGGTTAGGTTTAGCCACCAAAACTACTTGGTTAGGTTTATGAAAAAATCACGTAAGCCAACACTGACTTGGTTTCACACAGGACACAAAACAGTGGTCCCCTGAATGAAAGTCCTGTGTTTGTTTGACCCATCCATCCTCCCTGACCACCTCCTTACATGGACTTTATTGCTCTTTATACTCCGTCACTTGACATTTTATTCTCTATGACATTCGGGGGGTAAAATGAACCACTGTCTCTACCCAATATAAGTCCAGACTGGTACTGGCATATCACCTACATGCAAAATTGGACATTGGTGTATGCACTGCACGCAATTTGAAAGTGTAAAGTCGTGTTATTTGTACGCAGATTGAACAGACCGGGCTGGTTAAGCATTCCCACTAGAGAGCAAAAAGGTTCTGGATTTGAATCTTGGCCTTGGTTCTTTCTGCATGGAGTTTGCATGCTTTCCTGTGTGCATGTGAATCATTTGTAAATCCTTCTTAGTGTTAGACTTGCAATTGGTGCCCTAACCTAAGTGTCTCCTTGCCTTTCACGCAACGCATGTTGAGATCATCTTTATCAAACTATCCACTTTATGGTGGATAAGGCATTCATCTGTTGAAATTAACGTTTCAAAAATGCCCATGAAGCAAATTCGAATAATGAATTTCAACTCTGTTTCCCCCTGTTGAAGGGGCCTACAGGTGGCACAGGGGAAAAACACACACCAAGCACTGAAAAGATTCAGGGTTGTCTGGGTTGTACGTTCCAATAAACACAACTGGCTGTTTGAGGGTTAAATTAAATGCTACATGATTATTTACTTCTCAATAAAATAATTTCAGAAAAGGCCCATAATATAATAATAACAATAATAAACTTTATTTATATAGCACTTTTCTTAACAATGTTACAAAGTGCTTTACAAAAGAATGGAATATTAACCATTCAAGGTGGCTAAAATGAAAATATAATAACACAAGGCTTATAAAAGAAGGTGTGTTTTATATTTGGTGGCATGAGTTGTCACGTGGTCACACACTAACTTCACACCTAAAAGTACAAACATCCCAAGACATATTAGTTAAATTGCCCTGTCGTAGAATATCTACCTTTTTAAACCCTGCCTTCACAGGTGGACTGTATCAGCTCCACTGACCTACCTACAAAATGTGTTGACCTCTATCTATGGTAAA
Organism: Coreoperca whiteheadi; assembly: GCA_011952105.1. NCBI lineage: Eukaryota > Metazoa > Chordata > Actinopteri > Centrarchiformes > Sinipercidae > Coreoperca > Coreoperca whiteheadi. Next base: position 13,214,964 of record CM022485.1, read on the forward strand.
AGCCATCACAAATATTTGGCTTTCAAGAAATGACACAAAGAGTGAAAAGTGGGTTTTTCACAATTTTCCATTTACTGCAGCTCTAGTGGAGGTTGAAGTCACAGCAAGTGTTCACTTCCTTGATCCCATCACTTTTTCCACTATTACATCTTAAGAACAGTCAATAATGTGCTTTGACCTCCAGTCACTCTCAAGCACACAGTAAGATTAGCAGGGGAGGCCCTGAACAATACAACACTGCTGGAAGTCTGTTTATAAGTCTGTTTAGATGTGCCTGTGGTATCAAGTCAGCAAGTTCAAGGCGTAGATGCATGGCGCACTACAGAAGCACCGTATTGTATATCAGCTTGTTCCCCATTTGTAGTTTAATTTAGCTCATTCCAAATTAGTATGCCTCTACTAATCTAACATCTAACAGTGATTCTGTGCATCATAACAGGGACAAGCTCAACAGTCGGTGAGATAAACTGGTCAAGTTAGACAAAATTTGTGTAGAAGCAGAATTAATCTTAAAGCTGCATTGCGTTTTGTTTGTTTGTTTATTGGTTTTGCCACTTGGAGGGGAAAGAACTTCAGAACAAGCTGCCAAACCCAAACCCACAGCCCCATTTTATTGCCGCACAAAGTTATTTTGGCATGTTAACCCACAGCTATATTTACAGGAGACACGGAGTAACACTAGTATTCATTTGGAGTCGTGTTTATTGCCATCTGGCAAATTTAAGACCATTATTCACTCTCCTTTAAGTCTCTCATCACCACCAAGCCAAAAATATTTGGGGCTTTAGAAGCTAGATGTTCAACTTTCTTCACCAGTAACATGCTAACTTGTCTGACCATTTCAGGCACTCTTAATAAAGTTCAAGTTTGAAGTTCAGTCTACTTATTTCGCTAAACTAATTTATGTTTGGTGACTGATGATTATCTACTGGCTGACATTTTGTAACCGGCTTACTTAGCTACAGTGTTTAATTAGTAATGCTGTGTTTGACACTGGAGGTCAAGCATTTGCATGACAGTGTTTGACAAGCATTAGTTCCTTTAGCCCTTTTAGCTTTCAAAACTAAAATATGTCAACACACAGTGCTCCAGTAGCTCTTAGTCCCAGACCTGCCATTCTGAACCTCTGCCTCGACGGATATCATCACAAACTGGTTTCAGTCTCCCACACACCCATGAAGCTGGCTGTTGAAAAGGTGAAAATAATTATTCGACACCTGTAATGTTGGGGTCAATAAGTAAAGGTCAATCCAAGAGGGAAAAAAACTGCCAATGACTAATAACAAAAGACTGTGATTGAATTTATATTGTTATTTTGTGCATTCTAACATTTCAGTAAGCAAAGCATATTTTAATTTTTGTTTTAATATTTCATCATATTCCTTCTTATTAACAATTTCTACATTTTTAACATACAGTTACTATTATCAGCTACAACTGAAATTGATTATGGTCCTGCTATCAAATTAATTAAATAGATTTCTTTTAAAGGCTAGAATGCTGCATGGATGTGCATCATAAATACAAATACAAAATAAACTAATTGTTTTCAATATACAACACACTATTTAAAAAGTTTGACCTTTACTTAAAGAGCACTTATTAGGTGAACCACTATAAATTTCACAGAAAGCAGAACAGTTGTGGCAAGTTTCAATTTAAAATGTGTTTAAAGTGTAACAATGATATATTTTTATTTAACCACCAATCAGGCCAAGATGTGAAAAACCCTCCTTCCCTAAAGTTTTTCAAATTACCTGAGACACCCCAGTCCAACACATGGAAGATTAAAATATATGTTGTGTAGCCGTAAACATTTCCCAAGTAATTTCCCATCCCAATTCCTTGTGTGAAATTATTCATAGCATATTGTAAATGTATTATTTTGACTTCAGGTACACCTGTTTATAAAGAATAGATCTACTATATATTTTCACTCAAGCAGTGCCATTGATGCTTGCATGACTTTCGTGATATATCTGTATCTGCCTTAGAGGCCTTTATGGAGAAAAATATATTTAAGTGAACACAACTTAAAAGAGAAAATCAAATATTAAATCCACTCCACATGAGAGCCGTGATTCTGGAGAAGATAGACCACAGGCATCAGATCTTAATCAAGTGTCGGGAGAGATGCAGAGATGCCATCTGGTGGTCCAATTTCAGCCAAGCTGTTAAGAGAAATGTGTTCTTTCTGAAAGAAGCTCAGACTCTGTGAGCGCTGCAAGCCTCTCATCACAGCACCATAGGCGGCGCTCCCATGGTAAAAGCTGGCAAGCTGATGGTGAGTGAAAAACTTACCAACTCCAGAGTTCAAGTCGCATCAGTTTCACAAGTTTTCCAGTTTGTATGCCATGCAAATGATGTGGTGACTCTGGGGCCACACGTCAGCCTCCCCTTCAGTGTGACATCAGCAAGTACATTTTTTAGTGTTTGAAAACTGTTTTTTTTTTTTTTTTACCAGAAATGTTCTCTGGTTTTAGATCACGTAGATGTGGGCCTGGTAGTGCTGTCAAATTTGACCCAAAATTCCTTCTAACAAAACATATAGTTTACAACCCTTCCAATATCTATTTTTGTGCATTATGTCCATAGGAGGGCAAACCAATACAACGAGAGACATAACTACTTAGGTATAGGTATATTTATTTCAACATAAACTTGTCTTTTAAAAGATTCCAACACATTACAAAATAAACAAATAAAATAAGTAGGTTACGGTATATAGAACGGACATTCAACGCTTTGAGTGAGATGTGCTGTGATAAACATGGATCAGGTTGCTAGTGCTGCAATTGTAGGCTAACTGGACATAGCTTGCATACAACTTTTTCTCGAGGTTCCACAATTTTGGCGTCTACTGACCAAAATCCGAAGTATTACCAAAAAGGGGTGTTTTAGAGTGCAATTCACTTTCTCTGAGGCCAAGTTAGGTCTCCATCATTACCACGCGGCTGTTTCATCTTGACCTACATTTCATTTTCAAACAATGAAAGTAACGTTGTGTGACTCCTGCCCATCATGCAGTGAATTCAGAACTCACTGCGTTAGTGCCGGTGTTTTTTTCACAATCAAGTATTCATTTTCACAATCGAATACCTTTTTTTACAATGTGATTATATAATCAAATTTAGAATATATGTTGACAGCCCTAATGACTGGTGTGTCAGTCTTGATATGTCCTTAATGTCATTAGCCTTAATGTCCCTTATGTTTTACCACCTAAACATTTCTAACATAATCATATATATATATATATATATATATATACAACAATTTTGCCATCATGGCTGTATATGTTATAGTTTTGATGCTATAAATCTATTCTGTACTTACGACATCTATTGCATGTCTGTCCGTCCTGGGAGAGGGATCCCTCCTCTGTTGCTCTTCCTGAGGTTTCTATCATTTTTTTCCCCTGTTAAAAGGGTTATTTTTGGGTAGTTTTTCCTTAATCGAATCGAGGGTCTAAGGACAGAGGGTGTCGTATGTTACAGATTGTGAAGCCCTTTGAGGCAAATGTGATTTGTGATACTGGGCTATATAAATAAAATTGAATTGAATTGAATTGAATTGAAGCAAAAAACATTGTTCCTACTGAAGGTGACACGACCCATCGGTATGTCATGTGCATCCCACCATCAAGCTCAGTTTTTAGCCAAGGAGATTTTATACAAAACTACAAAAGGGTGGTATAATCACTTATTGTCAGGCTACAACGGCCTAGCCATTTCCCAGAAATGTTCTCATTTGGAGCACTCAGAAAAGACAAAATTGTTGACAACAGTATAGCAGAAGAAAGTAGATATTCCCAGTATTGTGACAGAAAATGAAGCACTATCCTGATATGGAAACTGACTCTCTGCACTACATTTAGACACTCAAGAAATACACTGACTGACATGATGGGTACATTATACTGTAAAGGCCTTAACTGGTTTACAACTGATATGGTGTGAAGAAGGTTTAAATGGTTGATTTTCACTATAATTAGCATTCGAAAAGAGACACAAAACAGGAAAAAAAAAAGTCCAAGTTAAGTTAAGTCCGAGCTAATTCCGTGTCCTTGTGTCTTTTTGAGCTCTGTATCTCACTCTAGCTCCGTATCACACTATATTTGCTTAGCCATGTCCACTTTTAAGTTGTGCAGTTAAATCTGAAGGATTTTATTTAAATGCCTCTCGTACCTATACGTTACCTACATATTCCATTTCACTTGGAAATGCATCATATTACAGAAGCTAAAGATGCTCAAACTTCAGTTTTGCTGTAACTTATATGATGTGTTGATTGTGCAAACATCTGCACAATGCGGTACAATCTGACAGTTAGTCTAACAACTATTTTTAGATGTGCGCCTGTTAAATTGTCATTTAACACAGTTTGTTACAGTGAGGTACGGTGGTTGTATGTAACACATCTTAGAAGTGTGTGTGTTCCTAACATAACTCAGAGTTAACGACAGTTGGCGATCAGCTGACAGCATGCCCTCCCAAAGGCAGATCCAGTTTGTTCTCAGGGATACTCAAGTTGATGAACATAATTATGCTCCACAGACTCCTCACAGATTGCACACTCCTCCATTGTAATTTTCTTGAAAAGCGTGACCTGAGCACGCCAGGTTGCTGTCCTGGTGTGGCAGGCTGCTGTTTTGCTGATGAGTTGCTTTACAGTGTTCACACTGAGCAATTGCCCCCAGTTTACCCCTGTGCTGGGAGCTCTCGGTTCATCTCTCACATGCCGAGCATCTGCAAATGAGAGGTTTGGGCTCACGTCCAGGAACACTGCGTTGCACGAGAAGAAACCTTACATTCAGACTGCATGTATCAGCTCATAAAAATGAACAGTAAAGGGTTTTTAAGCTTTATTGCCCCATTGAGCGTTTATTGAGCATGCATGCTGTTTTTGAGTACCCCCCACACACCTACACACAGCATTGCATGTTTGGCTGGTTTTATACTGCTCCTCAAATGTATTATTTGATCATTTGTAGACTTTATTGGTGATTGTACTTTGAGCCATCACTATACAGAGAATCACTGGCATAAACATCTGTAAGCATTCCATATAATAAGGCCAATATTCATCTTGTGATCAGGTTTGGCAAGCCTGCCTTATATGAACATGGCTCTATTTATGTGAGCCAGAGTAAAAAGATAAAAGAAAGATAAGAGAATCACTACTGTGGGGCTGTGGCTTGGTGGAAGAGTGGTCGTCCACCAATTGGAAGGTTGGCGGTTCGATCCCAGGCTTCCCCCAGCCACGTGTCAAAGTATCCTTGAGCAAGATACTGGACCCCATAAAATTGCTCCCGAAGCTGTGCCTTCGGTCTGTGAGTGTGTAAGTCGCCTTGGATAAAAGCATCTGCTAAATGACTAAATGTAAATGTAAACTACGTAAAACCACTGCCATCACAGTTGGAAAGGGGTAAACCAGGCTGACAAAAATAAAAACTCATGCAGATTATGATCATGCTGCCAAACTATCACTGAACACTGAACATGAAAGTTGTGGTGTTTAAAACGAGACTTTCACTGTTCTTTGACCAGTTAGTCACAGGTCGCCCAGTGAACATAACTTTCACTTATTATCTGTTACAGATACTGAATATAAAAACAAAATATGTCAGATATATATTATTATAATTAGAAATACTACAATTTCATCATTTTCATCATAATTATATCTGCTATGATTTTCTGTTGTCTAGGGAGAGGGAAGTCTGGGTGTCTCTGCTTAGACTGCTGCCCCTGCGGCCCTTTTCCAGATAAACTGAAGAATATCGATGGATGGATAGATGGAATCTATTCTGTACATACGACATCTATTGCATGTCTGTCCATCCTGGGAGAGGGATCCCTCCTCTGTTGCTCTTCCTGAGGTTTCTATCATTTTTTTTTCCTGTTTAAAGGTTTTTTTTTTGGGTAGTTTTTCCTTTGTCAAATCTAGGGTCTAAGGACAGAGGGTGTCATATGTTACAGACTGTAAAGCCCTTTGAGGCAAAATAGTGATTTGGGATGTTGGGCTATATAAATAAAATTGAATACATTTTCTATGAACTATGAAAAGGTACAGTACGCTAAAAAAAACATCAATGTGAGTAATGTGCGTCAAAGTAAGGATTTACTTTGAACCACTAGTCTAAGAAGAACTCATACTGGTTCAAAAATGTCCTTAAAGGTTGTTTAAAAAAGTAATTTACATCTGGAGAACCCGTTATAGGACAAAACACCATCTTTTCCAGCAAAACAACTTGTGTACCTTCCTACTCTGACAGCTTTGTGAAGTGAGAAGAACCTCAGAGAGATCAGCACTCACGTATGTGAAATTAATTGCTGCACAATAATTATCCTGTAATTCAAGAACAATAACTGGTATTAAATGTTGAACTTTATTGAGTATCCTCTCATTATTAATGTTTTATACTCCCATTAAAGTGCCCACCTCTACATAAAAATGGTTCCTGTTTGAACCTCAAAAACATTGGAGGGCTTTTTGTGCAACCCTTTACAGACTGACAAACCAGTTACTGTTGGTTCTATGAAGATCCGCTTATGACAGGTGCTAGATTAATAACTCTCCAAAGGTGCTTTCAGACAGAACAAAAAGTGCATTTTTGACTCGCTTTATTGGCACGAATTTGACCACTGGATGGTGCAGTCCATGTTCATTCACACCAAACACCTAACGTACTGTACCAACTGTACAGACATTAGTTGTAAGCTAGCTAGCAATGGACACACCAAAAATGTGTGGGAGTGTTTCTGTCTGTTTCTGTGGCAGCTCATCCTCTAAGTGATCTCAGAACTCATCATGAACAGAGTTTCTGTTACTTCCCTCAAGTCTCTCTCCTCTTTCCTATCGTCTCTGTACATTTATGAAGTAGATTCATTCAAAAAGCACAAATTTGTCAATCAAGTTGAAACAACTCAGGCAGATATGCCTTTGCCTCAGTTTGTGCTGCCCCAGCTAAATACAAAGCTAATTGCATCATTCCATTGACTTTGCATTTAATTGCACTGCCTTGAAAATTGGGCTCGCATTCTATCATTTGAGTTTCCTTAGACCAAACCCAGAGATCGGTTTAGTTGCACCTGAAATTTCTTGCCTATCAAGGTATCAAGTCAAAGATACCTTTATGGCTTTAGTTTGCTTTTCTATATGTTTGAAGGCAAAAACCCCTCTGCAGCATATGTAGTATTTGTATATATATATATATATATATATATATATATATATATATAAAG
>CM022485.1:13222235-13285131 GCA_011952105.1 Coreoperca whiteheadi
ATATATAAAGATATAGTAAAACACCCAAACATTATGTTTTCTGTCCATGATGTTTTCTAAGCCCATTAACTGTCATGACACGCCCCATTGCAGGTTTATATGTGTCAACTTGTCAGAATACATCATTTCCCAGCGTCAATGTGCATCAACACTGCAGAAAGCAGCAATTTTATAACATTCATTCACCGGGTCAGTGCGTCCTGTACCGTACCTTGACTACTTCCTCAGTCTGTACAGCGTGTCCAGACTTGTGCAACAGGCATCAACTAACATGCATGAAATAGCCAGTGTGTGTTGCCCTTAAAAGTGTTTTCTTCTTTCTTTATGTGATAAACACTACACACTATAAGCTTAGTGTTGCATTGTTGATTTTGATTAAAAGGCATTAACTCTATGTAACATGTAACAATCAGAGAGAATTACCCCAGCCACTATTTTCTATAAATGTTAAACATTTAATGGAATGAATTTATAATTTTTTTTAGATAGTTTGACATGTACATTTTATAATGGAGTATCAACTACATATTAGTGTACTACTTTGTGATTGCTCCCATAAGGCTTCCAAGTGTTTTAACCGAGTCAGTGGCATTGTGTTAATTAAAAATTCCATCTGCTTAGGAGACTCTGTGTCTTCTCTGTGATGGAAAACAGCTTTTCTGTAATATCCTCTGTGTACTCTCACAATGGAAACCGAGAATGAGCTCAATCAATTTAACTCATGAATTGCTGTCAGAAGTCCAATGAGCTATAACAATTTAATGTGTTCTTTTTCTTCAATAACATTACTGAGGATATTTTTCTGTGTGGGAGATCAGTCTACTCTGGCTAATAACAAATTATCATATGCATGTTAATGGGGCTCCATCCATGTTGACTGTGAATAGGTCAATGGAGAGGTTTCAACACCTACGTTGAAACACTCAAAAGGCCTACGTTTCAAATATTTGGGATAATACCATCGTACATCGCATAAGAACTAAGAGAATAACCCTACATGTCATGTTCTGGTGTGTGCTTCTGCAAAGCACTGTCAGTGTATACACTGACAGGGGGAAAAAGTTGTACATTTTGACGCTGTGGTGTCAAACTAGGAGACGGGTGAAGGTTTGGGGTCGTGGGGTAATAATTGAAGGCTCAGTATGTTTTACTGTACTGCTCAGTACGCTTTTAAATAGCCATTTTTCCTTGATTTTAAAGCTACAGTAATTGATTTTTGTGTTGGCCACTTGGGTGCAGAAGTACACCCTGCTTTTTAACGTCGGTCTCTACCAACTCTGAGTAAAATATGTTGGGTTTTGCTAGATGCTCCACTATGTTCACCAGCTAGTTGCTAACTTTGTTTTCCTGCTTTTTAGTGTTGGACAGATAGTTTACGCTGGATTTGTCAGACCTTTTCTCTTAGAAAAGCTCCTGGTGGCCGCTGGAAACAGGATTATGAGCAGAATTTGTAGATCACACGACCAAAGAAATGGGCTAAAAGAGACTAAAAAAGCTCCATAGAGGGGGTTACAGCAGGAATGAGGATTTCTGTTGGTTTGTCACTCCAAGCTATCTGTTTTGCACTACACATACATATTTAATTCACATATAAATGTTACTTTAAATTTTTAGACAAGGTTGAACTAAATAGACAAATCTGTCTGTAACTGCTTAAATATAAATACAGTATCATAAGATTTGTACTTATTCAGGGAATTCAGTATGTACAGTCCCTCTTGTCTTTCTTCAGCTGTATGGATGTCTCACTGAATCTGAGGTCCTGATGTCTGTATAAAGCGTGCCTGTTGGTAGTAATGTGTGTGTCTGTGCGTGTGTGTGCTCTTTTGTCATCAAGACAAATGTCATTTGCCTTTCATGGGCGAATAAAGTCTCATTCTGAGTTGCCTTCCAAAAATCTGTTGGAAAAATGCAACATTCACCTAATGCAGAGCAATGTGTATATAAATATTCATGAGGATTTCCTTTAAGTAATGTAAATTTCTCTAATGCTGAAAAGGTGAAAGTGGGAAAACTGACACGAAATAATATTATTGCAAAATCAGATTTTAAATGTACGTAAGTCTCTAAGTGTGTAGTGTGATGTACTTTATGGATGGATGGATAGATTCCAATTTCTACAGCTGACCAACTTCTTTGTTTTGAGATCTCATTCCCCTCGACTGTATCCATATGAGAAGGCCAATGCAGTGTGCTTTGGGCCTCTTGAGCTAAGTGAGAGGTCAAGTATGGATGATAAATGATAAGTAAGCTGGAGAACCGAAAGTGGCAGAAAAGAGAAATGTTACATATTGACCCAGTAGAAGTGGGAATGTGCCATGAAATTAGTTTCTGAGCTTGGTGATGTTTAATTTAATGCAAAGCAAGCAGGATGCCAAAGCTAATTTCTAGGGTTTTTCATGAACAACACTGAAGTGGACATTTTCCATGAGAGAAAGCATACTAAATAACTGCGTATATGTATTTGACAGTTGTTTAATTGTTCAGAGCCACTTAAAAGGGGACATAATATAATTTGTCAAATCAACACTTAAAATAAGAGAAGAATAAAAGCAACATTGAAATACCTGCAAACCATAGTTCTTTTTATATATTCTAAATACGACAGCAATATTACAAAAGCTATGTTTGTTTCCTTAGCTACCTGTGATCAAGACCCTGGTATCTTTACAAACATTTTAAATGACTGCTACGGTCTGGTACCGTTCACATTTGAACAGATACCGGAATCGAACAGTACCCGTTTTTGGTATTTTACTCTGTATCAACAAAACTGTAATTTCAGTTCGAAAAAATAAGACCCAACTTCTCACACTACCGCAGTGCTTGCATACGGTAATATTTCCCCATAAAAACTATCAGAGCGACAGAGAGCATCCCTGTAACCATAGCAACACACTGTCACTCCTGCCATAACCATAGCAACACACTGTCACTCCTGCCATAACCATAGCAACACACTGTTACTCCTGCCTGCCTGCACACAGTGCAAGAGGAGAGTGAGACACTGCTGCCAGAAGAGCTGCTGATGGTCTATCTGCTGCTAGTATCCTCTTTTCGTGCCGTAATCAGCTGTACATTTGTTGAAAATGGACGTGTGGCCTGACAGCCTGTGAAAAGTGTCACTAGAGTGAGTCTCACGGTCAATGCATGGTTCTTTTAGTTATATTTGTTGTTTGAAAAGGTGTTACCTCAGGTCAGATGTGTGTCCCTGGCCAGCTTTGCATGCTGTGTTACATCGAGGGTTGTCTGCGTCGAATCTTGAAGGGTGTAAACCAAACTTGCAACTGCTTTCGGCTGACCGTTTCCCTGACTCCCTATGACTTGAACAAACTGTAATGGCGACAAAGTCTTGCTCACTCACCCATATGTGGTCTCAGGTACTGAAATTTGGCAGTGATTGGTTAAATGTGAATCAATACTTGGTAATACCAATGTTATTCAGTCAGTACCGTTAAAAGTAAAGAGTTTGGTACCCAACCCTAATGCCTGCATCATGTAATTTTCTGACAAGTTGTTAGAGGCTAGCTTGGTTTCTCAGGGCTGCAGACTGCAACCGTTTAGTCACATTTGGCGACCATTTTTGGAGACAGTGCTACAAAATGTTTTAACTAGGAGCATGTTGTAGGGACATAAATCTGTTTACACAGTCACATTGTGGGGATTCGCCTTCCTTGTGTGTGAGTGTGTGTTCAACTGTTCAGCTGTTAGTGAAGTTTTTGCAACTGAAGCCGTAAGACAGACCACAACAGGGATAAGAAAAGAAAGGTCTGGGTTCGGCGTTTTGTTCAAACCTGTTCAAGTCGATGTGCTCTTCGAAGTCACTAGTCGTGAACCAATCAATCGCAGCTTTGCCAATGTTGATCTCAGTGATAGGCTATGCATGAATGCTTCTGATTTTCGACAAGTTAAAACTTAGCATTAACAAATTAGAGACTAGCCATCAATGTGAACAATTTTTCTTGCAGGATTCAATGAAGGTACAAAACCTACAATAATTAAAAATGTTGGTTGTGTATTTTTTAAATTGCTGTGTTGTCCAACAGTAATTAATATAATACAAATGGTAGGCTATAGTATACTGTTATACAAATTATAATTAATATAATTATAATTAATACGATTATATAATATTATATTACTATATTATATTAATATTATACTAACATTATACTTTAAATTTAATGTTAAGGTTTTATTGGCAAATATAAAGCCACTGCAGAGTATATCTTACTAATTGTGAGCAAAATATGTTTGTTTTTTCTATATAAAACTAGACATATAACTTGTTACAATAAGTTTACCTTGGAGTGGCCCTTTCTCTGACCGTTTACAAAAAAAAAATGGCAGGACCTCAGCAACAAGAAAATACATAATTTTATGTGATTCACTTTATGTATATATTTTTGTGATGTGATTCTTGATATGTGTCTTGTTAAATAATATACAGAAAATTAATGGTTCCCTGTGGATGTTTAGATCCCTAGTAGCATTAGTCATCTGTTTTTTTAAGAATAGGCCCCCCGTTTGTTTGCATGCACACACAGGTTAAATGACATGCATTTCTATCAATGACGTCACACTATTCCACTGATTTACAGGTGGTGGTAACATGCCAAGATATGCAGCAATGTGCTGGTAAAGACAGATAAGAATAAAACTGCAAGCAAGTAAACATAAATGTGAAAAAAGCCGGATTTAAAATACTTAAATCGGTTTGGTTATAAACAAATACCGAACATATTATCAATAAAATTATTAATATCACTAAAATTATTAATAAGGATGAATAATTATGGGGCAGCACCCTGGGATCAAGAACTAATAACCACAACGTGAAAACAGTCTCAAAAGGGGGTTTGTCCACTTACCAATATTTACATCCTATTTTACATTAAAAAGGTGGATAGTGAAGAGCGAGTCCGAGCACTGACCATCAACACATACACAAATAACCACAGGCAACTGAATATAAATATGAACACTAAATATAAACATAACTTTTGTTTGTTTACAAGAATACTCCACAGGGCCCCTTTAATAAAGGCATGGAGTTAAATGTATTGAAAATAATTACAAATTAAATCACGATCATAAAAAATATCATAGTCAGATATTTTCCTCTCCATTTAACACATATAAAAGGACAATGTGCATGAAGGGTAGGTGCTGTAAGTCAAAACGTTGGACTCTAGTCTTCACATTCGTGGACTGTTTGCCAGTGCTCTCGGTGTTAGATATTATTCAGCACACCATCACCAGTGTTTCAAAAACAAACAGAACACTGCTCAGTGTTAGGCTGCTAATGGAGTGTTAGCCACAGAAGTATTAAATAAAAAATGAGGAATCCAAACATGGTGGCCAATTTATTCCATGAAAGCTGCTCAGTCATATTACACGCGGAGAAATATCTCCCATTATGTGTGGCCATAACACATTCACATTAGCAGCTCTCAGTCCATGGGTAGTTGAGTCCATGAGAAAACTAGAGCACAGTCACTTTTGATTAGGTGCAAGGACTAACACTGAGACACATTATACAAGTTAAAAATATAAAAAAATATATAAATCCAAGCCGCAAATTATACCTGTTGAAAAACAGGAACAGCCCATGACAAGCTCATCTAACACAATCCCTAAAATGAAGGATGAAGGCAGCAACATCAGGCGTTTAAGGTGATGTTTGATGGTAGACGCAGTCATGCTTGAGTAGAATAAACTAGTTTTCATTGTTAAATTTCCTACAACCATTATACTATGCTATCAACACTTGTATGACTGAGAATGGCATACTGAGGTAGATACTCCACATATAAAAACTTTAAATAATATCTCCATCCTTCGATATTAAGGGACTTTACCGACCACCAAGTAACAGGATCTGATTCATTGTCAGTGGAAAGACGGGGGAAGAATAGTGAGACTGTGAAAATGAAGTGTTTCCCAGGACGGCATTTCCTTTACTCGATGGTGAAAATGGAAATTAGAAGAAAAGAATGCATTTGTTTAAACGGTGAATTCATAAAGTGTTTTGGAATATAAAGGTAGTTTTTCTCTGGTAGTTTTTCTCATGTCCATCTGCATTTGAAAATAGCTCAGTAAATTGCTTTACACAGAAATTGAGAATTACATTTATGTATCAAATCTCTGGAGCAATTATCTGTGCTTTTTATGTGGAAAACATCATTTTGGGGAGCGATAAGTTTTCCCTTGATCTATGATTTGCTAAAATGACACTACTAATCCAAGTTTGCAGATCAGGCCTTACTGTTTGTTTTCCGTAACACGTATGCAAGCTGTGAGTTTGTATCTAGTCTGCCAGCACCAGTATGTCATTCTCCTGCTGTAGACACAGATTAAAGCACACACTGTAAAAGCTAAGTGCTACAGTACAATCTGCAACCCTATTTCTCAGTAATTGCGTTAATATGCTACAAATTTTTTTACAAACAATGCATTTGATTCCTGGATTATGTTCACTAACAAGATTTTCTCAGTTTTGGCACGTCTGGGAAGAAGGTCAGGGTGGAGGTTGGGCATACAAAGCATAGACATTTGACCAGGGAGACTGAGGTTTCACATCCAGAGCTCTACATGTGGTTAGGTTTAGGCAACAAAAGGACCTTTGATTAAGGTTATGAAAAGATGGTGGTTACAGGTTTAAAAAGTAAACTTATCCTGTCCTCATGCTCCAAGTCACAGTTGACTTTTTCAATATTAAAACCATCTTTCTCTAACCTTAACCAAATGCCTTTAACATTAGAAAGGTTTTATCATGTTTAAGTTGCTACAATTAGATAATGTAAAAACAGACATTGTAGGAAAATGAATGAAATATGTTGTCAGTGAACATTTACAGCAGATACGTTCAGTATCAACATTTCTATCTAAATGGATTTGCTGTTGCAAGTTAGTACTACATAGATGCAATTTTTCTAGGACTGCGGTGAACATCAAGACAAAAGCCCAGTTATACAATAATGTATACTATGTGTTATCTCTCCATCATTAACACAGAATTAACACCATTGTTATCAATCAGATACTTCATATGTCATTTCAAAGCCTGATAATCAGACTGAATTGTCTAACATTGTGTTCATGTTAGCCCTTTTTGTTAGGGAAAACCGATCAGTAGCGAGTGATGCATCCATCACGCCAATATCATTTTCAGTCGACAAAGAAGCTCTCATAATGGTTGCTAGGTGGTTAGTGGTTGCTATTTCTCACATTGATCAAAGAAATATATTAGTTTAAGAGTCGTTATTTCTGTATGTCGACATTAAACAACCTGTACAGCTGCGTCCATCTCAAGTGAACAGTGATTCGGATTTCTGGAAGCAGGCCAGTGATGTGATGTTGATATACAGCATAATCTTTTGAGAGAAAGACAAGCCCAGATATTCACCAAAAAGGTCAACCTTTACAGCATCTGCAATCAAAAGAAGCATAATTCAGTGGGTAAATCACCCAGTCTGGCAAGCACTTATCACTTGACAGACAATTTTAAATCAGGACTGAGTCTAGAGGTTTAATAAGAGTTACCAAGCGCCAGGTCTCATTTTTGCTCTCAGGCTGAGTTTCAGCTACAGGTGAAATCGCAGGAATGTTATCTGCTAGACCTTTAAAGGTAAGTCACTGTAAACAAACATAGAAACACATTTCTAATGCATAGAAAGATGCATGCTATTTTCTCTTCTTGAATGGCCACAGAAAGGATAAATATTACTGCAGGTAGCACCCTGATGAACGAGGAGGTCACGAAAAAGCCCAGCAGAGGCCACACATTATGACCAGGTCGATTGGTTGATAGCAAGCGTGAAATTGCTGTCACAGATCAATGGCTAACTAATCTGGAGAAGGGACAGATTCAAATCACAGGGTCTCTAATCAATGGTGATTAATCTTCCACAACTCCCATTTTCTGAATAAGACACTTGATTGTGTGCAATTGGATAATTACCTGTTTCCATTTGAGGCTACAGGTCCATGTAGTTACCAATGAAGACATCCTCAACATGATTGGTTAGTGAAGTTAAATATATTGTAAAGGTGTATCACATCACGCGGTCAATAATTCTTCATGGACCCTTGTAACATATAAACATGCAAACTCATTATGAATTAATTGATTAGTCAAAGCTTCAGAAGGAAGGAACTACAGTTCACCTGGAGGATCTGTAATGAAAAATGTTAACGAACAGCCATTCAGAACATATTGAGATATGTATAATTGCTGCTGTCATGGCTATTGGCAAGTGAAGAGTGTTTATTGGGTAAACTGGAAACCTCTGTGGATTTAAGTCTTTTTATTTTTTACTGAATCACCCTCCGAACTTGCCCTGCCTATTAAAAAATAGCTACAATAATATACACATAAAAAAGGTGCAATAAACCAATTGGTAAGTGGATTATCTGCATGTTGTTCCTCATTAAATATTTTCCCAGATCTCTTCATGCAGTTAACTGACATTAGAAGTTTGTGAGAGGAGCAGTGGACGTCTCGGTCAGCTGCTTCAACTCACTGAAGTTCATATCTGTGAATGATGCCTCCCTTAAGCTAGTGCTGTGATGTTATTCAAGTTCATGGGGGTATAAGGGAAAGTCTAGGATTATAGATAGCAGTATGGTTAATTATTTTCACACACTCATTAAAAAGGTACATTTTTTTTTTAGCAAAAGCTAAATTTGATTCAAGCATTTTAATCAAAGCTAAAGAAATCTTGAGCACTCAGACTTCAGACCATGATCAGTAAGTCCTATACATAGGATTCATATATATATTTTTTGCCTCCTTTGGGGCAGTGGAAACAAGCTGTAAACACAACAATGACATATTATAACCTCATAAAGTTTGTATACAGTATCGAAGAGGTTAGCAAAGTTGCCTATTTACACATCCAGCAGTTACGGAGAAACATTAGAATTAATTTGGAGTCATGTTTGTGGCCACCAGGCAAATATAAGTCCAACATTCACTAACCTTTTAGCTCTAGTTTCTACCAACTCTTGAGAAAAATATCCAGCTCTTTAGCTGCTTAATGCTCCATATGTTCACCACCTAGTCACCGTTTGGTGCTGGACAAGTAGCATACAGTGGCCTTCTACAGGTGGCAACAACGCTAATGAGGCCGGTGAGAATGAACAAAAACAATAAAGTTGCAGGACACAAAACCAAAACAATGAGCTAAAATGTGCTATAAAGCTCCAGACAGTTGAGGAGGGAATGCGAAGTCAGGTGATGTTTTTCCTCTGTTGGTTCATCACTGCGTGTGACCCCTTTCACGCACACGTAGTCATTTGATCCATAGTAAATTTAAGAATATTGATTATAGCAGCTTTAAATTAAAAGGTTCCACAAACACAGCACAGCAAAAAAACAGGGCAGCAAAATGTCATTTAAAATTCAGTGACTCATTCTTGCTGTTCAGTGGCAATAGTGTTGAACACAACTGAACAGACATTAAAAGCAGAGCTGATCAGGCAGAACATGATATTGAGAATGTGAAAGCAAAAATATTCAAGATGCCAAACATTCTATCAAAGCCCTGTCGAAGAAAACACAGATGTAATGAAGTGCTCTCTGGGGCATTTCCTCTATTTGAAAGCCCTCTTCCACTAAATGACTGTCCTCAGCTGTCCTTATAAAGCCATTTTGTCAACCTCACAAATGTGATTAAAGTCCATGCTCGATCTCTTCTTTCATCTGACATCTCAGAAGGATTGAATCAGTATTGTTGACCTAAAAGGTACCCACACAGGGTTTATGGTGTGTGCGTTTGTCACTTCTGTGACCTGATGTTTTTCAGGTCAGCTGACACTGTTGTAACATCAAATCCTCCTGACCTGGCTGTTAAGCTTTCGTATGAGGTTATGGGGGTTAGGGTGTGTGTTGTGGTGTGGTGGGGAAAAAAGTGGAAGATGAGATTACCAACATATGGCATCCCTCTTTTACTGTATTTGGACAGCATTATTTAAGACGCATTTTTCATTAGCCCAGTAAGTTACTAAAAGGGATTTTAAGAGAGAGAGGTTTTATTTTCATGTTTTGAGTCACAGGTATTAACTGCAGCTTCAACAGTGCAATCACAACCCCCTTCAAAAATAAATCAAACATTTTGATTTGAAATGAGTTAAATTGCTAGGCTTATTAATGTTAAATAAAGCAAATGAAACTCTGACAGCAGACGTTACTGAACCTGCACAGCAACACAACTCCAAATGATGTCATGGGTGGCAACAGGGAAAGAGGTAAAGAGGACCCAAACGAAGGCAGCTTAGGTGATGAGTGGAATCTTTATTTACCAATTACAGGGAGGTAGGCAGACATAATCCATGAGAAAACCAGACAGGCAGACAGAACCAACACATCAACAACAATGACGAACTGACACAGAGACAGGGAAACACACAGACTAAATACACTCAAGGGAAGGGGAGACAACAAGGCACAGGTGCACATAGACACAGGTGAAAACAATCCAGAAATCAGGAGGGGAAGCCAAACTGACAGACATGAGGGAACAACCTAATTACCAAAATAAAACAGGAACTGACAGAACCAAAATCCAAGACAGACATTTTCAAAATAAAAGAACTCCACAGTACAAAGAACCGAAAACCATGACAAATTAATGCTAATTTTGCATGGTGTCTGCTGGATGTGAAATTATCCAACAGCTGATGTGCTAACCTTTTGTGCATGTGAAAGGGGGGTCATAGGGAGAGAATTTATCTTCTTTTGGTCTATTTTTGCTTTCTTTTTTTTTGGTGCTGTTGAGAACTTATGTAAAGACAGTCAGAAGAAGTCAGAGTTTCAATAAGGAGTACTAGAAATCAGTTTAAATATTAGATGTTTTGTTTTTAGCAGTTTAACTGTAAAGGCCCTATACACCCAACACAATTGTGTTCATTTATTTAGCCTAATTAGACTCCTTCTCAGGACCATGTGGCTGTGTAAAGATTGGGCTTGATTGACATATCGCTTACCCTCCTGTTAGTTATGTTGTACCTGTTACACCTTTATCATTCTTATTGGTTTGTGAAGTTTGTTGACATCATGTAATTCCAGCAGTACTCCACCCAACTTCAACCTGAGCAGAGGTCTAATCAGCTAGAATGAGTGGAAACACAGGTCTGCATGGGTGTACAGGGCCTTTAACGTGACCTTCCATGAAGAAACTATGATGTTTGCATAATTTCAATGGAAGGGCTAAATCTATACGTTGACATTGGACAACCTTATTCTTAAGGTTGCTGGGAACCAGAGATTGTAGACTAATGATGTAAGGATTCTTTGGGTAGGGGGATTTAAGTGTATCTGACACAAGGCTGATTGTAAATGGTCACAACTACTCACAGAATGACGTGTAATTGACCTTTTCATGGTTTATTAATGCTGATGTGTTCCGCTGTGCGCAGGCTACAGCTCATTTAGTCTGCCTGTAAAATATAGATGAAGGAAAGTACATAAGCAGGGGAAATAAAAAAACATAATATTCATCACCACAACACTAGCATGAACTTTTACATTGTGCAACAGTTCATTTCACTTGGTGAAATGTGGTTAGAGACAGCGCATCCTGTCTTCAATTTGTCATTATATCTCTGACAACAAGTTTACAAAGTGTCCAAAGAGGTTCACACAGAGGGTAAGTGGGTTAGCTTCTTTTCAATACAATAAAGGATTAAAGAGCATAGTCATTACCAACCTCTCATGGGCTTTTATTGGACACTTGTGGTGAGCTTTTGTGATTACAAATTTGTCTTGTCTGCTGGACACATTGGAAGGTTTAAAAAAATAGGCTATTTTAGGCAACCAAGGTCATTTATATAGAGAGCCTTCTTACTGCAGACATTTTGACATTCAGCAAGAAAAGCCCAGGTGTAATAAGTAAGATTAATAATATGCATTCAGTTTAGTTTTACCAGTTTATGGGCCCTGATATTGTGCAGGTGGCTCACTCATACGGCCTGCAGGGACACTTAATATTATTAGAAAGCCTACACATGCGCTTTTACTGCTTTGATAAGTCAAAATGTATATTGTCTTGTGTTGTAAAAAGGTCATGAGAGAGACATCTCACAGAAGCCTCTCCAGCACAAGTATTAAACTGGGCTGAATTGGGCCGTGCCTGTGGGCTTTTAAGTCCAAAGATAAATACCCAGATATGGAAGACACCCATGGAGAAACAAACTCCTGTCCACAAAAAGGAAATTAACTGGACTGTACAACTAGTTATGTTCAATTAATGCAACCTAATTTGAGTCGAGACGTATTAAGAAAAGAACCAAAATGAACAAAAGGCACCTTCGCTCCTCGTCACTTGTGGCAATAAAATAAGATGTGGTCACAATAGTAGATGATTTTGTCTTAGTAGAGCAGCATGGCTCAGGAGGTAGAGTGGTCGTCTATTAATCAGTGTATGAATGTGTGTGTGAATGAGTGAATGTTGGCATGTGCTGTAAAGTGCTTTGAGTGGTCAGTAGAATAGAAAAGCGCTATATAAATGCAGTCCATTTACCACTTTGCCCTAAGTAGCCCAATGAAAAAATACTGTTACTATGTGCTAATCTTCATCTCCAGATTAATGAACTGTGAAACAGTTGTCAGGCACTATGATCTATGGTTTGCTGATCAGTAAGCATAGTGGCTACTGTATGTAGAGTTTTACATAGTGGCGGTAAGTAAGTCACTGATATGAACAAGGCATTTTGTTGAGTATAATCCACTATTGTGACCACATCTTATTTTATTTTTGTTGAGCAACGTTTCCTGTTCTCCTGCAGCTAATAAATCACTTTGGTGCATACATCATATATTGATGCATACATGAGCTGAAACCCTCCAATGTTTGTGCACTAGGCATCTGATGTGTTTTACTGAGTGTGTGTGTTGGTAACAGCAGGTTTTAGAAATTTCATGTGATGGTGTGTTCTTAATTAGTGCTTGAAACCGGTGATATTATATGGATTGCAAAGCTGGCTCACAGCAACATTCAAGCTCTCAGCTCTCAGTATGAATAGAAACACATGACAGAGGGTTCATAATTTGATACTCATGCTAAGGCTGAGAGGATGCTCTACTGTTGTATACGCCACCGTAAGGATCATATACATTGTCAGGTGGAGGTGTGTTGCGTAGAAGAGCTCCCTCAGATATCATTAGCTGCTGTGCTGTGATGAAGAAGCAGAAATCAGATCATGTAATCCCCTCCTGAGACACTATTAATTAATAAGAGCTTTGCTAAAGAGGCCATCCTCTACTTAGGCTCTCTGTGCTTTCTTGCAGAGAATCGATTTGTGTCTCTCCTGCTGCCAATATGTCTGGCGGACATCTTTTACAGTACAACCCTCACGCCATGAGCAGTCTGTATGTCTGCCGCTGAACCATGCAAGGCCAGATGACACCTTGGGAGCCGGGGATCACATTTCCTGCATGGTCAATGCTTCCTGCTGGAGTTGCAAAGCATTATATGGGACGCTGGTTGGACTGGTTTGACATTCCCATTAAGTATTAGCATACAAGGTGTTACAAGGCCTCTTTTAGATTTTTTTTTTCTTTTTACAAAGAATACAGCATGTCGTGGTGAGGACAGCTGATTAAGAGGTCATCCAGGCTCTGAGGTGTAGGACCTGACACATGGAAAGGCGTAAAAGGTAACACATTACCAGGGTCACCTGCACCTGTCCGTACAATGTTCCCAAAACAGCAACAACCCACATTTCCAAAGTCCTGACACCTGCATGGTAAACCTCTCTCTCTCAGAGAGCACCAGTTTCTACCAGGATCCAACATTCCCCTTAATCAGCAAAACCTAGTCACTACCAGAAACCTCAGCTCCTGTCAGTAATAAAAAACCAAACATGACCCCTGGAAAAATAGAGCCTATTCAGGAAAATATGACATATCAACAGTTGAAAAATAGTTTGTTACTGTTTATACTGATTATGGCTCAAGGCAGAGCTATTTAATCCAATTTTTTTATTGCATCAATGCAGGTGAAGCTGCACTAATAATAACTGATGCACCAATGCAATGAATTAATCATTACAGCGCTAGGTGACACACAATCAAAGACTCCAGAGAAATATCACATAGTTTCCTTTTACAGCAAAATACAAAGGACCAACAAATGCATTTCACCACCAAACTTGAGCAGTTGACTAATCTGTTACTTTTGCACTATGCCACTGACTACAAAGAGCACACCCTGCAGAGAGCTGTATCAATACAGTGTTGTGCACATTTAGTTTCATCTTTTCAATCTATTGAATTGAATTTCAGTGGAGTTTAACTAAAGGGTGATATTGTGGGCTCATATCTCATTTTCTTGTTTTAAAAGACAGCAGTAAGTGTTTGTCAGAACAAATATTTTACAGCAAGGCATTTAAAAACAAAGGCTGACGTGAAGTTCTGTTTGCCTTTAGGTCTACGCTGAGCCTCTATGGCAGGATAATAAAGGAGGATCTGAGGACTTAAAAGGCTCCACAAATTACTTAATGCTGTGTATTCAAAGTTGGCTAATTAACTGGGATGGTTCAAAGAATACTGTAATGAAATACACCACAAAGGCGTTTGCAGAAGCATATGATGAACATGGTAGTGATGCTTTTATTTATTGACATGGAAAATTTACTTCAGTTCAACACATAAGATACCAGTTGCAGCTTCAAGAATTAAAAAGTGTAATTTTTACACACATGCTTTGCAGTTTGGCATGAAATATGCACTGATCTGCTGATTCTACCACTAGCAGTAAGGTAGTGTGTCTAAACCATCTTCAATAGTATATATATAAATATATATAAAATATATAACCTTTGCTAGCCTTGTCACTGTTCTATAATTTACAAGTATTTAATCAAATTAATATGTGAGATTTCTCACTGTGTCTGTGTTATATACTGTGCATGAGTGATTCAAATGTGTTTAAAAATTGATTCTTGTCCACATGGTCTCTGTCGATGCTAATGAACAAACAGTGAACAAGAGCACATACAGCTGGGGAGCACAGCAGCAGTGGCTTTAGCTTTTGAAGTGGCTGGTTGACAGTGTTTAATGGAACGCCCTGCTAACACTGACTTGATATTATTGACTTTAGCTGACTGTCAAATGGATTGATTTAGCCTGCTGCTGAACGGATTGACCTTTAAGATACTGGTGTCTTACTGTACATTTAAGAAAGAAACACATTTAGTTCTCTCACTTGAAGTTAATTTAAACTTTAGCTGTTAGGGAAGGTGTAACATTTTAGTTCTGTAAAAGTGATGGACTTGCAATCATTGAAATGTGTTACTGACACAATCAAACAGTTGATGCTTACTTAGTCAGTAAACTACAATACATTGCTATATTGCTAGTTACACCAATTTTTACAACATGTTCCCTGTTCAGATTTTAACAGAGGTTAGTTTAGTCGCTACTGTCCTACATTATGGCCATCTGTTTTACATGTTCAGTATCTTTGCATAATTACCTTAAAACATGGCAAATAAAGGTAAATTAAAGTGCCATCAGTGTCAACTGTTCTGAAATATGGAAGAATACGAACAAAAAACAAAATGGCAACAACATTCAGCAGAAAAAAGAATAGGCTTACAGTATCTTCAGGAAACAACATGTTTCTGCTCGTGATGAATCAATCATTTTCATTGCAATCAGTTATTACCAGTCAACATTTGTTGGGAGGATGCAGCTGCCAGTTTATCACTAAAACCACTACTCACTCTGTTAACCTTCGTCACCTAAGGGATTAAATGAAATGTAGTGCAGGGATAGAGCGCATGAGTTGGCAGTATGCAAAGGCTGAACATCAGTTTACACTGTGTTTGAAGGGAGACGGGTTTATTGTCTCATTGTTGAACTCTAACAGGTTTCAGTTTTTCTGTCATTATGAATTCTCAGGTCACATCCCAGACACCACTGATCTAATTTTAATCAACCAAACTTGGATGGATGACGCAACCTTTGCAGCCTTGTTCCAACCTTTTAGAAATTTCACTGATCTGTCCTAACGCGGACGCTATAACCAAAAGGTCAAATTTCATACATATGCCTGGTATTGCTAACATCAGTCTTGGTAAATCTTTGAGGAACGGTGAATCTGGGCGCTGTTTTGTTTGTCTTTGTAAAAACTTCAGTGGCCTGAGTTTGCTATATAATAGCATAATTGCCATAATTGTAATAAATGTTTCTTAGGACTGATTGACATTATATTTTAATTAAATTCAATTCAATGGGGGGTTTTTGGCATGGGAATATGGCTTTATAATAAATGTATAATAATTTTTAGATTTCTGGGCCGATCATTCTGACTTTACTAATTTCACTCTAATGTGTACATTATTTCCCTAATGTTTCATTTGTGTATGTGGTTTCACAAATTTGTGAAAGATTTAAAGGTTGAATTCTGTCCTTTAGAGCCCCCTATTCAACCTACTGTATGACACAGTATACACAATATGATGCAATGTCAAAATACAACAGCAAAATACTAATATCACGTTTGCTTTTCCACTGTATTACATATGAAATATGGACCTTTCTAAATGCCTGCACTTATTTAACATCGTTACACTAATGAACATATGCATTCAAGCTACATTAGATGAAACCTTAATGATCCTCATGGGTATGTTGAGGAACTTTTTATTTGTATTATTATAGTCGTATTCCACAGCATCCTCAGTGAATAATTATAGCATTTTCATGTTAGGTGTCCCATTAAGAATCTTTTATTTTTAATAGCACTGCAAAATAAAATTGCAGCACTTCAAGTTTAAGAAAAGGCTTTTCTTCAAAACATTTCATCTTGGACATTGAAATATCAGATATCCTATAAGGGACAACGTGAATGTAGGAGATAGCTATCTCTGAGGAGGTTCTGTGGAATGAAGTAATCTAAATGCATTTCTGCTCTGACACAGCACACTTTGAGCAGGGCCTTCATTTGGTTTATAGAAATGTTGCAGTTGCCAGAATGATCAATAACCCCATTAACACAACCAAAGGAAAACACACTCTCCAGCTACCTTTAGGGGGCTCTTCCAAAGGGGCTATTCTGGGAATTTAAATGGATAAATGCACCCACTTTCAAGCGCGTGTGCCTGTTTATATGAGCGTGTATGGCTTTGTGTGTAAAAGTGTTAACAGCTAAATGAAACAATTCAACTGCATGTTGTACATGTTGCCGTTATGACAGACATCAGGGAAAATGTTTTGTTTAGAACAACAAAGTGCAACTCACTGGTATACAGTAGCACAGCAGCAGTCTTTTGCAAGATAATCACAACATGTGCTTGTAAAGTTTCCAAATGTATCATTACTTCATTAGCATATTATAGTCAGGTATTACTGTATATGAACCTGTGCTATTTTTCACAACATCATGTTGTGGTCCAAGGTGTAGTCTCAACAAGTTATACAGCATGAATGCTACTGAAGAGGGACACAGAAAACCAACCAAAGGAACCCAAGGAGACAGTAATATCACAATATTATACAAAAAGTGAACTTCTACAGGAGCACCTGTAATTATTATAGCACATTAATTTCCATTATATCTTAGTTTAAAATCAAATCAAATTTGTTTATATAGCACGTTTAAAAACAATCAGAGTTACCAAAGTGCTGTACAACACAACACAAAAATAGCGAGTAACACAAAAATAGTGAGTAGATAAGGCACAATAGTGATGTCAAAATAGCAATATCAAAATATGTGCACAAATGTAAAACTGAATCAAACTTGTAAGATCATCTATAAAACTAAAGTAGTATAAAATACCAAAAACACTATCTAAGCATCTAAAATCCACTGAAAACATGTAGGTCTTGTTATTTGTCTTAAAAGTGTCAATGGAGGCTTTTCCAAAGCTTTGGAGCCCTTACCCACTAGCCTTGATCATAGAACAGTTAAAAACAATTTTTGTGAATATCTAAGAAGCCTAGAGTTGGAGTAGGGGCAGAGAAGTTCTGAAATGTACAGGGGTGCCAACCCATGTATGGCTTTAAAAACAAATAAAAGAACCTTGTTATTGACAGGTAGCCAGTGTAGGGATGCTAGTACAGGTGTATTGCTGTCTCTTTTTCTGGTACCAGTCTGGCTGCAGTGTTCTGCATCAGCTGCAGGGGAGACAATGAGGACTGGCCAACACCAAGGTACAGTGAGTTGCAGTAGTCAAGCCTTGAGGGGATTAATGTGGTGGTAACAGTCTTCATATTGTGGAGAGACAGGATATACCTAAGTTTTTTAATGTTCCTTAGCTGAAAGTAACAACCTTTTACCACAGAGTTGATGTGTTTGTCAAATGTCAGTGCAGAGTCAAAGTTGACCCCAAGATTCGTGGCATAAGCATGAAGGTATGATGTCAATGGC
Source organism: Coreoperca whiteheadi (assembly GCA_011952105.1). Lineage (NCBI taxonomy): Eukaryota > Metazoa > Chordata > Actinopteri > Centrarchiformes > Sinipercidae > Coreoperca > Coreoperca whiteheadi. The sequence goes on from CM022485.1 coordinate 13,240,616, forward strand.
CCTAAGTGGCCATCTATGCTCCCTGTGGTATTGGGGGGACCAAAAACAATCAGTTCTGTCTTTGACTGAAGGCAGTTTTTGCCATCCAGCATTTCACATCCTGGAAGCAGTTAAGGATGGATGTGATGGAGTTGGAATTCCCCAGGTTCAATGGAAGGTATATTTGGGTGTCATCCGCATAACAGTGAAAGGAGACCTTATTCTTAAGACGGTTTAATAAAATACAATGATCAACCATGTCAAAAGCCCAGCTAAGGTCTAAAAGAATTAAAGTGCCACATTGACCACAGTCAAATGACAACAGTAGGTCATTTGACATTTTGAGAAGGGCAGATTCTGTGCTGTAACAAGCCCTGAAGCCCTATTGAAATGTCTCCATGTTGTCTAAATGAGAAAGAAGCTGTGTGTAGACAATTTTCTCCAGCACTTTGGACAGGAATGGGAACTTGGAGATGGAACGGAAATTGTTTAGTTGTGATTTGTCAAGGATAGGTTTTTTAATAAGAGGGTGGACTATTGTATGTTTAAAACAGGACAGAATGGTTCCACTTACAAGACTGCTAGTTATAATAAGGAAATTTGTGGGACCTACACTATCCAATACTTCCTTTAAAAAGTATGTAGGAGCAATGTCCAGGGGGCAAGAGGTGGACTTTGTGTGAGAGATTGTGTTATAAAAGTGGGATTTATTGTGTGGAACAGAGCTTTGGGACTGTGGAAGTTTCTGGAGATGATTGTGGCAAATTATTTCGCTCTTGAAGCTTTGACAGATTTCTGATAATTTGCCAGACAGCCTTTCAGTATCTCAAATGAAACCTGCAGCCTATCATTTTGCCATTTGCGTTCTGCCTTGCAACATAGTTGCCTAAGAGCACGGGTGTCACTATTCAGCCAGGGCTGAGATTTGGCTCCCGGTTTACTAACTGTCAGAGGGACAACAGTGTCCAAGATGTCTCCACACTGATTTAATTAATCTTTTAACAACATTAGTACAAGTGTATAACCTTGCAGCTCTGTGAGGCTATTTTTAGTCACAGCAATGATTTAAGCTAAATGCTGACATCAACATGCTAACATGGTCACAGTTACAATGCTAACATGCTGATGTATAGCAGGTAATTCTTACCAGGTCACAATCTTAGTTAAACCTATTACAGTAGCACACTCATAGGTGCCAATTAGCAATAAACACAAAGCACAGCAGAGGTTGATGGAATGTAACTAATTTTGCAGACCTTTGATCATGAACCAAAGTATTGGACAAATAAAATTGTGATCCCATAATGGTGCTAATCAGTGAATCAAAAAGCTTTAGAATGTGACTTTGAATAGCCGATCATTTAACAACAATCTATTCAATAGTTGTCAATACATTTCACAAAGACACAAAGACGTGATGATTGAGGTGATCGCAGAAGGTCTTTGGGGCAGAGTAAATCCAGAGGAAGTTCAGAGTGAGCGACATGAGCGAGCCAGGCAAGACTCGAGGCGTGAGGTCTTTGTGAGCAACATTGTGTGTGTGTGGGAGCAGAAAAAACAATAAAAGACATTACCTAAGAACTGTTCGTTGGTGTCTGCTTCCTACCAAAAGACCCACAGTAGCTGATAGTGCTACACCCACCAACTTACCAACAGATTTCCATAGTTACATTTCTTGTTAGTAATTGACCAACATATATATTGATACCTATATAAGCTGCGATAAGCTAATATCAGCCCATATATCAGCCCCACCAATTTTTTAAAGCAGCAATTTAAGCCCAATCACCTTGGGCCCTGAAAAATTGTGATGCAGACGATAATCACTATTTTTCTGACATTTCACAGGCTAAACAATGAATTGATCGATTGAAAAAATATTGGATAATCAGTAATTAAAATTACCAGAGGTGGCAGCTATACAGTTCAGCTACACAGCCAGGAGATTATGTCTGTATAAACACTGCAAATATCCCAGGAAGGAAGATTGCTGCCCAATTGAAAGAAAATGTTATTGATATGTGCAGCAGGGCAGACTAATGGATTCAACACAGATTGACACTTTAAAGGAACAGAGCTGTTGGGCCACAACTGATTAATAACAGGCCTGCCTCCATCCACTGAGATGCTTATTAAAATATGAATTTCAAATGAATCAGTCTTCAGAGCATTGTCCAGCGTCCAGCTGTAATTTGTTGTCACTGAAGCTTTTAGACACTGGTATCTCCTTGGCCAGAATGAGAAGTAGTAAAAACACCCTGACTGGGAATGAGAGTCAAAGATATGGCACAGAAGGCAAAGAGAGCAGTCCTTTTCCAAATGACTATAATGGATTTGTTACCCTTCTGATTTACATTTAAATGAAAAGCTTTTATCTGCTGGTCTACCTACTAATGAGCAAACTCTGCTTTGACAGATGTGACTCCTCTTCCCATCATGAAAGGAGTAAACTAACAGTATAATGTTGTACAGTGTACATGCAAAAGTAAAAAATTACTTTCAAGTAATTTTTACAAGTTTAGCCTTTTAAATTGTGTTATCTCTATGATGGCTGTAGCTGATTGATTAACATAATGCATTGTATGTTACTGATTACAAAATGCTTTCTTTTCTCAAGTGACTTGTGAAGTAAAACAAATATGAAACTAATTCTGATATTAGAAAAAAATTACTTGATTTCCATGGTATTCTATAAATAGAACAGATATCAGCTGACAACTTAAACAGCCCTGTGATCGATAGGTAATTTGCATTCTCAAAGTGTTTTGCTGCCATTAGGAACAGGTAAGAGAGTCTTAGATTAGTTCTGAAGCACAGTAATAAAAAGATAAATGGCAACACAATGAATCCTATAGTGGTTGCTTACTTGCCCAGGAAACCGTGAAAACGTTTTGATGTTTGAAAATTTAGGTAAGAAAAGAATGTGCATTAATTAATGTTTCAAAATTTAGATATAGGAAAATGTGAATGAATTAAGTTTTTGCAACTAATGCCATTACAAATGCAAGAGCAGCTACTGAGAGTAATGAAATTCAGCAATCTAAATTTAGTTTTTACTTGAGTGTGACAGAAAATATCCAGCCATACAGCGCAATTGCATTATTGCTACTTTTTTCATGACTTGTGTGAAGGCTTTTCATATGTGACTCACATCAAAAGCACAGAAAGCAAGCAGTTTACCAAGATGCTCTTCCATTTTGCCAGTTTCATGTTGTATTGTTGTATAAAGTAAGCTTTCTGTAGGCTACTACTCATCTAGCCTGTGTTTATGCTCGTGGGGGTGTGTGAAAGAGAGAAAATAATTAAAGATATGTAATTTCCATAGTTTACCAAACTGGCAACCATCTGGAAATGCCATTTTAGTCATGATTTAGGACAAACATAGCCCTGTATGTGTTTATAGAATATGGCAATCAAGAAAATTAATGAGTGTTTCTTACCTCTAGGTGGTTGTCAGTTCCAGCTGTTTTTGAAGTATGTTTTCTTTTCCCTTTTTGACATGCTCTAGTATTGTCATAGCTTAACTTTTCACAGAAGGTCTGGAATTATTTTCACTTGCAGTAACAACACTTCAATTGGCTTTGAGAACAGATCACAATCATAACAAAAATGCAACCTTCAAACTGCAGTAATCTGAGAATAACAGACGTTGAATGAAAAAAACATCATTTGTCTAAAGCCTTAAGGAACTGGGATAAAACTGACTACCATGATAAAAACCTGGTACATAAGCTGACGTAATGAAGCTTCATTTTCACATTAACTTAAGAAATCAATCAAAACTCGTGATGCTAATAGAAAATAATGACTTAGCTGATGGACCCCATTGAAGCAGAAAATAATCTAACGCTGCGGAAAGTTTAAGGAAGGTGTTCCACCAGATACTGAACCGTGTAGGTGGATGAACAGAAATTAATTACACTAGCAAACTTGTACCACCCTAATTTTTTTAATCAGAAGAAAAATCATAAAAACAAAAGAAATGGCATCCGTATAAACATGACTGCCTTACCTTACTGCTCATTACAGAAAACAGCCAGATGCTAAAGTCTAAATCAGTTCATGTTAATATTGTGTATAATAGCCTACACCTGCATCTCTCATTCTTTAACCTCATCATGCCTTACAAAGACATACAGCACATAACATTATATACTATAACTGATTGCCTCTTACATATTCAGTTATTTTTTGGCAGATCTACCACTTAAAACAGTCTCTAGCATCTTTACAGCAGGAATACAATCTATATAGTGGATCCAATATAAGGGAGTGTATGCATCATTGCCACTACAGACTGGGTCGCCTGCTGAAGTGCTCCACTACTGACAGAACTTTGCTTGTCATTTAGCCAAAGGGTTTCTACCGGGGACATGGAGTGCGACTTCCAATTAGTTTTCAGGAGATTTATTCATGGAACTGTTAAAGAAAGAATGAGTTAAAGAATGTGAACGGAGTAATAGGTTTTAAATGACTGCCACACTGCAACGCTACATATAGCATAATGTGAGCTCTGATGAGTTTAGTATGACCCCAAATGTAAATGGCGAGCTTTAAAGCTTCATTTGGCTGATGTTTTGGCTTTTAATGAAACGAAACAAAACACATTGTATTATCTGATATTTTTTGTACACTTTTTAATCTTTTGGTTATATTAATAAATATCTAAATCGCATCTGTCATGTGCCAGCGTACCCTTCCATACTGCTCGTCTCAACCATGCATAGAAAATATTGTTAATTTCCACACAAACAAATAATTGCATTTTTTTTAAATAATCTGTGCAGAAAACTGTTTAACAAGACAGAAGTGTTTTGAATATGCCGTTTGTGTATGAGTATTCTCAGGCAGCTGTATGGGAGAGGAAGTTATCAAGGCGCAGATATTCAGATATTGGTGGAGGAGTATGTTAAGGTTATTCAAGAATCGAATAGCTTGGAGTTGGTTGATATTTCATTACGCTGCCTGGCAATATTTATACAACCAACAAAGACTACTCCAGAAAGGCTGGCAGACATTTGAAAAATGGATCACTGTTAGTCACTTCGTGGTCCCTCATTTTTGAATATTTTGACTAGACTAGACTACTTCATAGTTCTGGCTTGTTCGGACTCTACGTTTATTGTCTATTTTGTCAAGGTTGCACTCAGATTTCCAAACAATAAAAAACTCTTCAGAAACATTGCTTAAAAGTTATAACTACTTTAAGCAATATTTCTGAACAGGCTCAAATGACTCCCTGTAAAAGTAAAACGGTTGTACAACAAACCACACTGAGATTCAACACCCAATTCTGCAGCTCCCTGCAGCTTTCAGACACTTTCTGCTTATTGAAAAGATAGATTGACTTGACACCAGTGGTCTTGACTGCAGCCCTGTTTACAACATGTAAAGTCATTAAAGGCAAGTGAAAATAACACCTTTGGTTTCTTGATTCTGGGATCTGTGGTTAAAAAAACCTGCTGCTGCTGATCATATCTGACATGCCGCCTTGAACCTAAGCCATGCTCATTCAGAGCTTGCAAATGCAGTACTGTTCCAATGTAGCCTATCTCTATTGCAGTGTTTATACTGGTGGAATTAGAGTACATGCACTTAATCCACACATGTCCATCCACATACATTTTCCCACTCCTACTGCAAACACAAGTACATGTCATGTGTGTTATACGTAGCTGGGCTTGCTTGTGATGTTGAGGACTGCTTTGGAAGTGGGCGATTTCAATGTGTGCATAAACACACACACAGGAGCAGAATCAGTGTTATATCCTGGCATGTGAACCTGAGCAGTGGAGAGATACCAGATGCTTTCACAGCCTCTTTGTGGTAAAAATTGCACTTCTAATGTAATGCTCATCAATTTCCTCCTGGACACAAATTTCATGAACTGTGTAAATGCACTAGCACTGAATCAGGGAAAAGAGAGCAAACCAGAGAATGCTAAATATTTATAGTAATAGGGAACCCCATTAATAGATTGTGGTTTGAGATTACAGCATTCAAAATATAATATAAAGGAATTTGAAACTGAAAGAGACCCAGAAAGTTAGCAGCGGAGAACGCAACCTTCACACTGCAGAGGAACAATAAGAGAGGGCTGAATAGAAACTAATTTAAGATCAGGTCAGGGTATAAACAGCACACTAGGGGAAAGCTTTGGCAAAAGAATGTCCATGGCAGAGGTCAGGGAGTGTGTATTGCAGTATACAAGGTTGGTTCAATGTCCAGAACACGAGAGCAATTGTTTACGTACTTTATCAGGACTTCATGCCTCACTGCAAATTAAGTGTTCCATCCTCTCAAAAACACTCTGATTTGATTTATAAGTGCTTGAATATGTAATAAAAATGGTGGTAACCCACTGTTTTATTTTTTTAGTTGTTGTTTTGCGCAAATTTGGAGGATTGAAATCACAGTTTTAAAACATTTGTGGTCTTTTACAAATAAACCAATTTATTGATGATAATTTGCATCAATAAACATCAATTCTACAGTGTAGTACTTTGGCAGATCAGTTTTAATTTGCGTTCCAATGAATAAAATGCCCTTACAAATAAAATTACATAATTTGGCTAAATCTCCCCCCAAAAAATTATATACAGAAATACCTTAATTCATTTTGTTATGTTTATACAGTACAGTCAGCACTTTTATTCTAGCCGTGTGACAGATTGTGGTTTTGAATATTTTGGAGGGCAGACAGGAAGGCGGAGCTGTGCGCAATCCTTTAAAATAACCCTCGGATGAGATTCATTGATGCAAGTAACACAAATCTACAGATATCTGACTTTGAGCTACCATCACCTGGAGGCTTTATGTAAAATGTGTGTCTAACTGGTGATCAACAAACTTCAAACTTTGACTCTAACCGCTTGCATTTATCTGCACGACATTAATTATTCCTCACATATCCCAAGCTGATCGTGACTGACTGGGGCATTTGCCTCCAATTTTTTCCCACCTGGAAAAATGTAAGAATTCCTCTTTGACCGGACATTGCAACATACTGTTTAGATTAATTACCTTGAAGAAAATTAGGATGTGATCGATCAATCACTGTCATCTGCTCAGTTGAGTTCCGATGGCCTGTAGTCTCTTAAGATCAATTTAGTTACTGGATGGCAGTCTAAACAGTTGCCTCAGTCATTAAATCCATGGCCTTTGCTGTGTGACAGTGCCTCTGCTGTTTTTCTCTCTTCGTGTAATATATCATAAAAGTAAGTTATGAAATATTACAAGTAAGTTAGTTCATCTCTGCGAAAAACCTTGCCCCCTGCCTCTAAATGATTAAGAACACATCTTAAGGAAAAATTAGAATAAAAGCATAAACTAAGTTCTGAGTTATTAATCCATCTTCAAAAGGTTTCTTAATGCTACATGCTTTTAAGATAAGCCTAAATGACTTCATCAATAAAACTAATTTGTTACTTTAATTTTATTCTAGGAAATGTATTCAACTAAGAAACCGCCTGTAGCTTCTTCACTCCATAAACTTTATGGGCATCAAATGATGTTTTCTCTGAAGTTTATTTTTAAAATTAGTTTATATTTAAGTAGTGTTATCAATAACAAGCCATAAAATGTACTAATACACAGAAAATTATTTTGTGCTGTCAGTCATTTCACACAATTAATTACATTTAAAGCTATGCAATGCATCACATGGGACATCACAGATGTCTGTGTTTACTCAAACTGTCTTAGGGGAAAGAATAAACACTGGATGTTACAATTAAACTTGTGATCCAGTTGAAAAAGTTTTTTGCTTTTTATCTTTTATGTATTTATTTTTTGATAATAATTTCTGTATATAATTTCAGACAACTGCATATTGTTTTAGAAAAAAACTATGTATGTCTCATTTAAAGTAAACTGATATAACTTTTAACCTTGCCAGACAACAATATGGATGCTTTTTTGGACCAGATGCCTCCCAAGCAAATGCAACACATGGCCCTTTTGACACGTTGTCCTCAGTGAAGAACAAAAGCATCTCTCGAGTTAGGGCAATGTAACATCTTTTCACATTTTCTGCCACAGTAATTGTTCTGAAGGTGTGTAAGCTCAGTATGGCATTCTGTTGACATTGTTGACTCTGAGAGGGCTTCTTATTGGACTCCAGGGGTGGACACTGTGCCAGCAGCAGAAACATGGGACCTGTACGGTGGCAGACGTGATGGAGAGCCTAGCGTTGTTCGGGTGTATGTGTGTGTGTGTGTGTGTGTGTGTGTGTGTGTGTGTGTGTGTGTGTGTTTGTGTGATGAGAGGGAGAAGAAGAGAGAGGATGTGAGAGTGAGTCTGAGAGAGAGCTCAGAGGAATACTCAGTCATTATGGCTGTGTGGAGGGGTGAGGGTGTGACAATGTATCACTGTCTGCCCTTTGGTCAGCAGCCATCAGATGCATAACAGATGGAACTGACGAACTGATTCCATAGAGTTCAGGCACTTTACATGCTGTGGTGTCCAATTATCTTTCATCATGTGCTCGCAGGAATGCATAATACTATGTTGTAACAAAGAAAAAATCAAAATCTGTGTGTGAGCAGTGTGACTTTACCATGGGTTAATCACTCCCTAAAAGAAGGACTGAAAAATGCTTTAATTGAATTCTGTTTTGCTGTGCAAGCATAAAATACCTCAACAAGAGCTTCAGAGCATTCATTTACATTTAGCAGACGCTTTTATCCAAAGCAACTTACATATGAGAACATTTACAAACCGAAGGCGCAGCTTTGGGAGCATTTTGGGATTCAGTATCTTGCTCAAGGATGCTTCGACACATGGCTGGGGGATCGAACCGCTGACCTTCCGACTGGCAGGCGACCGCTTGGCCACCAAGCTCATCATCATCTCAACAATCATGTCAGTTCTTTTCTTTTTGTTATTAGTGTAAAGATTTTGATATTTGTGTCATAGCAGTGGAACCATCTGTCCATTTAAAAAGTGAATAGCTCAAAATAGCAATCCTGGCATTTCAGTCAACATCACAATATCTACCGTGCCTTGGTCACAAACAGAAATATAACATACAGCCTGTAAGTTAGCCATGTTTGAACATCTACACTATGTCAAGAAATATGGCACTCCAAATGGCAAATCAACAGCTTCACGGCAATAAGAGTCAACTTAAGGCAAATTCAAATTCATTTTTAGAGCACATGTCAAAGCAACAGGTGCTTTAAATACAGTTAAATAATAATAAAACAAAAATAAACAGATAAAGAGCTGCAAAAGATGAAATTAAAACCAGTTTTATGGTCAAATAAGAGACTAAGAAATGTTCTCATGAGCTATTGTGTCTTCTGCTAAACATTAAAGGGGCTTGTTTACTCTCATCTACCCACACATATTATTAAAAAGATGACTAATTGCAGTGGGAAGAGAACTATTTATAAAATGGAAAATCACATCGGCATTTTGGTTAATAAAGCTTTTTATTTGTTTTATGCAATGAAATAAAGGTACTTAAAAGTGTATGTGTGTGTGTGTAGTATGTTTTTCAAAGGCAAACATTAATTTGTTAATTATTGTAAAATTCTTCAAATCAGTTAAAGCTTCATCAGACATGCATTCTCATGGGGAACGAGCTCCCGGTAATCTTGACGACAGATGCGTTTTGCCTCAGGCTTTTTGGGAATTACTAAGTAGTTAAAAATATTCATTTTTCTTAATAAGGATGACATATGTAAACCTTCCCATTAGACATGTGAGACTGGTGGTCTTCCATGGGATTGCACATTTTCCAGAGCAATCTCTGATCTATTAATCATGGTTATTTTAGTGAGATGCACAGTCTATGTGCTAGGAGGAGGAGAGGAGAAAAAAACAAGACCAAATATTGGATCTAACAATGTGAAGCTGTGTTATACATCATTGTTCCATCTGTGTGAGATTTCTTTTTTTGTGGCTGGAACACATTCCCACCAAATGCCCAGGACACATACAGTTTACAACACTAGTTTTGTATTCTGCTGACTACACCAGATCACACAGATCAAAGATGAGGAGTGTGACACAATATCTAAAGACATATGCTGCCACTAGAAGAAACAGCCAATACCAACAGTATATTGTAATACTAAATAATTTGCTGACTTATGATGTGAATTGGGAGGACCCTATCCAGGGTTCTGTAACCATAAGTCCCACTTGTCTCCGTAGACAATGCCAGGTGACTTGCGGTTAAAGCACCTCCAAGGCTTGGATAAGCATGAAACTCTCCCGATTTAATCATCAGCACAAGAGATAACCCTGTCTCCTAAAAAAATTGTTTACACTGCATATTACTAAATGGTTACACAAATACTTCAATTAGAGTTAGGGAAAGATTATGGCTTTGATTAAATATTGAAATGTCTTGACTCACGTCACCATCAAGCTTTTCAGTACTTAACCAAGATGCAGATTTTTCCCCTATACCAAGTTCTTTGAGTTTCCGTAGCATAACCATTAAAACATTTGTCAAGCTTTAGTTGCCACAAGCAGATAACTAATAAAAAGTTCACAGAGAACGTTTTTATCAAGGTACATTTGTGGCACTTCAATGGCATCCAATCAGCGACCTTAATATTCTGTTGAATGTGCCACTAACGCTGAGTTAAAGTAGAAATTCAAAAATGTGTTGGAGTACAGTTTAGTGTTTCGTATTCCAACAAAGAGGCGTTCTGAATTTGATGCAGCTCTGATTCACATGTCTCACTGGCTTCTTCCCCATAGTAACGACGACTGAGGCTCAGGAGGTATCTAGATATATCTGCCAAACCAAATTGCTGAAAAAAATAACATTTCTCAAAAATTAACTAGGATCCAGATTCCTGTTCTATGAAGAGGAACAATGAGGATGTCACTAAAAAATTGGATTTTACAGTGTGAGAAAAATACTTGCAGAACCAGCAGCTCTTCACGCTTAACAGCTTTATTCAGTTGTACTGAAACAGTTACAAAAAAATCTGTTCAATTTGTATATTAGCCATGAACATCTTTCTGTAGAACACACCTGTGCTCAAGCTGAGCTGGTCTTCTTGTCTGGAGCGCCCCATTAATATACCTCACATACTAACATAAACCATCAGTTCTGGCTGGCAATCTTTTATTTTACGAGGGATGCCGAGATTGGGTTTTTTCCCGATACACGGCCGATACCAATCGTTTTTTGTTTTGTTTTAGCAGCTGGTATAGCAGAATAAAAAAATCAAATACTGGAAACCTTGAAAATAACCCCCTTTTTAACGAAGTGCTTAAAAAGTCCTTGAAATTCAAATGAACCACATAATGCTGAGTTATGTTTTGACCAAAGTTTTGTTTATCAAGTCATTATAACGAAATTGCTCAGAATCAGAAATTACTCTGCTTCTTTGTTTATAAATTCTGACGCGTCACCGTCTCTCCTTCTATGTTGTGATCCACTAAAGTTAGACATGATATGAGATGAATAAATCTCCGTTTTCATTAGCTTTGCTGCCATCTTGACAGGAAAGGAGCCTGCTGTATGTCACAGCAATGCGTCTGTGCAATCGCCGTATTGGAGGGGACAAGATCTGCTAGTAAAAAAATACAATGCGCGTCCTCGATCGCTTTTTGCAATCAGCAACTAGAGCGCTTTAATCCCCCTGAATATGGGCCAATAACGATCGGTGTCCGATAGATCTGGGCATCCCAATATTTTACATGAAGATAAGATACCCGGTACTTGTACTCTTGTTTCCCATGTATACATTTTTATAGATTTGTAGAAACACAAAATACACAGAGAAAAATTATTAATTAGGTTGATGGAGGACTATTGATCATATGCTAACCTTTTCCTCTATCTTGTGCAATAGCTTCTGACACCACAGCTTCTATATCACTATGGCAAAAATGCAATAATGAGATTGCATCCGTCTAACCTCACTGTCAAACTAACTTTTTGGTGCGGTATGTTTGGCAAAAGGGTCAGGCAAGGTAGGCTCTTAATTTGTTGATACATTACAAAAACCTCTGGCCTCATTAGTCTGTCTCTAGACAAACAACAAACCTCACCTCCCAAATAACAATGCATATTTGACAGATGGAGTGTGGCTGTCATCAAAGTTTCACAATGAGGCATTTTAAAGATGCAGTAGCTCTAGATGACTGCCAGACCCACAGCTCCAAACCCTGCTGCACAGGTAAACTCTCCCTGGTAAACAGCTTAGACATACAGACTGCTATTGACTTTCTCTCCTCCAAGGCCAAGCATGTCCAGTCCACATGAGGACAAACAATTGTGTTGCTGATGTTTTTACCTTGGTAGATTATAGTCGATCATGATTACAATCAATGGCAATTATTTTGCTGCAGACAGATATCACGTAGTTCAGCTACTCCTGCTTTCTTTCACAATAGCACTACTGTACACATACTGTATGCTGTCCAACCTAGGGCTAGGGAATACAGTAAATGCTTACAAAAAGTTTGTGATAATCTTGTTAAAAGTGCATTTACCTGCTTATTTATTTACTTTTACACAATGGTGAGAGAAAGCTGATGACTACAATTTATATTTAGTCTGAGTGTGAGGCACACCAGCTTTAAAACAAACTTTTGACCTACTGGTTGGTTACACCGGAGTTCATGTTTCAGGCATGTAGAGGCAGAGGAAAGCACGCATTGGGCCTCAAAAACCACTCAGAACCATACGAACAGATTTATTCTTAAGCGGTTACATACGAGTGATTTGTGGCATTCACCAATTTAATTGTATTTAGAATTTTGGTCCAGACCTGTCATACGAACTACGTAGCCAACAGTTAGTGTTGGCCATAAGAGTACTTAGCTGCATCTTGCAATTCTATATGGCCAGAACAATACTAGTTTGACTAGTATTGACCAAATTGTGGTTTAATTCTAGGCAGCTGCTACCGTTTGAAAGATGGAATAATTAAAAACGTTCTTTCAGGGAGACGGAGAGGTCACAGAGAGTAGTAATTAACAATGAGACAGTGTATCACCTATTGCTTATGGATTGATCTGTAGTTAATTTAAGTGATTTTTAATTACACTGATCTGTTACAACTGTGTAATATATTTTTCTCTATCTTTACGTACAAGGGCGCAAAGAGAAGTAATTAAGAATGAGGTGTCGATAATTAATGCACCACCAGGCTTGTGGGAGTTCTGACCTCGTAGTGTCCTGGCAGCAAGGCTAAAAGAAAACCTAAAGCACTGCAGCATCACCATATCCTTGAAACAGCACCTGCAGCAAACACATAAAATGACCTACAATATGAGGTTATTAAATAGCCTCCTCCAATGACTGAACAGATGGATGGATCTGTCTGTCTATCTATCTATAGCATCAATCTATCTAGCCAGCCTACCGGCTATCCATCCCACTGGCCCTCCATTGTATCTATGGTTTAATCGGTACTGGAGAAGTGACAGTGAAACTGCCTCTACATGCACACATAACAAAAGACACTACAACATGCACTGTTTATGTCACCACCATGACCATGCATGCGCGTGATGTGTGCACATGAGCAATGACTGACTGCGCATGGCTTCTTGGGCTCATGCTCATGCTCATGCATCAGCCTTTGCCTTCACTGCCCCCATTAATGTCTTATCTTGGTCGCAGCAGTTACTGTCTCTCTTTGTAGGAGAGGATGGGTCATTACCATTTCATAGCAGAGGCATCCTTCTTCAATTTGAAAGTGCAGATAGTATTAAGTCTGTGACTATTTTCTCTCTAAAAGATGTTTCCTTGCAGTAATGTGAATCATTACTGTTGAGACTTTGAGACTTGTCATTTTAACAGAAATTATTTATGAAGTCTTTCTTAACTGATACATCCATGAAAATGGTTTCCCATGATAAATGTCCCTGCCTCACTTCTATAACTGTCACAAGAGTTAAAGATACAACTATAAATAAGCAGTAAATTAAAGAAAACCTTTGCAGTGTTCTTTACTATTGCATTAGTCTAAATAGATTATATTTATACTATAACAACAATATACACCTACCTGCAGGCCTATACCTGATAATCCCATATTTCACACAGAAATCAGCACAAATAACAAAATTCAATTATTATGGCAGAGGACTTTTTCAACCAGAATAGTTTGCATTAGCATAGGTTTTAAAATCGGTAAACAACCAAAGCAAAGTCAGGCTCATATGTATTTGATGCTGCTGAAAAACATTTTACAACTAACTATTAGAACAACCGAAACAATTAGGGACATCCACTACAAAAATTCTTGCCAAAGTCAACCACTGATCAGTCTCATTCTCATCATTGTTGCAATGAATCTTATGAACTGCTGGCCCCTTTTTTGGAGGAATTTATAATATACTTGAAAAATGATAAATAAAATGATACATTTCTACGAGCAACATCTGTCAAGTGGCAACATTTGAGTCATTGTGGCAGCTGGATGGTAGTCAGCACGTGACTATGCAGGTGAAACTAAAGGTATGGTCAGACTTAATGTGAATGTTTATTCTATTCTATACGAATTCAACCTCTGGAATTCTTTTGCTGTCTGTGTATAGGCAAATATTCGTTTGCTTCTTTGCATTGACTTTATATGCTATGCCACCATCTTTAAAAGCAAAATGTGACACGCCTTGAAAAGATGCCATGCCATAAACATGCAAATGCAACTGAATTTGCAATAAAATAGCAACACTCAACAGAGAGAATAAAGCAGGAGATATAAAAAAAAAAGTAACCTGCATCAATCTAAAACATGAAACTGGAAAATTGTGTGTATGATAGAAAGAGAGAAAGTGTCAAAAAATGTGAGAATGTTTTTATTACTTACAGGAAACTTGAAGCAATTTGTCTCATTAGACAGGCCTGGATTTAAACTTGTTGAAGGAATGTTGCCAGTGACTGTCTCACAGGGATTACTTATATGGGGACGTGTTGACTGAAGGCTTGTTTAGTTTTCTCCAGTGTTTGGCACCGTCATTAATGTTTCAACATAAGCCTCTCTGTCATTGTGATGCAAGATTTTTTTACTGCCTGAGAGCCATGTGTTCTCCTTTATGAGTTGTGACACTGTTCCCATTAAAATGAATCTAATTACATCAAAATAATTATTTATTTTTTTAAACACTGTGTTTCAATTTATGTGTTATTCACGCAATTAATATGAAGGTGTGTAAATAAATCATTTGTGTCACAGCATTGTCTACACACTTAACCTATGTTAACCTATGTTCAGTTTTACCATACATAAGTACCTTTAACATTACGTGTGAATTCTGTCACTGTGTGGGCACTAAATGTAAATGGTTGCTTTCTTTATCACATTTCTATTTATTTTTAGCCTTGGGCACAACCAGACGTACTCGGATTCACAATGCACAGATTATCAATCAATACCAGTTAAAATTCAACTGTTTTTATAGGGTTTTCCTTTTTCTGTTATAGTGGAGACAGGCTAGCAGTTCTTCCACTGCTGTAAGCTAGTTTTTAGCCTGCCAGGCTAGCTGCCAGCCAGATGGGCTGGTCTGTAGCCAGCTGGGCTGGTTACTACTGAGATGGGTTGGGCATTTGCTGGGCAGCTCCACTGTCAAAGGCAGCTTAAACCTCTGCGTCTGCTTGCAGTATTTCTTCAGCAGTGTACACATAAAAGTCTGTTTTATCTCTGACAAGCTGCAAAGCATGAAGTACTCTGCATAGGTACTGACCAAAAAGTGGTTATCAACACAGATACAGTGGCAGACTGAGCTGAACATGCCCCCAGGCATAGAGAGGAAAACAAAACTCTCTTCAGTCAAACTCGCACTTGGTTCTTACACCATCGGCTGTCATGTCAATGCATCAATGGACGGTGGCAGTAAAACTTGATTGCTACAGCTACATACAGCTGGCTGTTATATTCTTCCCTTGACTTTCCTGTGCATTTAAATATATATCAAAGATATATGAATATTTTCTGAAAGGGCATCACATAAGTTCTCACATGTTTTGCTACAATAATAACTTTATTCTCTATTCCTCCCAAGGGAAGAGCCACAATTATTTCATGGTCTGCAAATGCTGAATTATATGAAATAATAAATCATTCCCACTAGGATGTCAGAGCTTCAAGAGACCTTAAAAGATAATCCAATTTCTATGCTCTCAGGCCATAACAATTCCAAGTTATTACCACATGTCACACGGACACAGTGGGATCATCCCATGTACATATTTAATATGTAATGGAGTGTAGAGAAGCCTATTGATTAAACAAAAACACAAATGCATTGTAATTGTTACTGATATTTACTCCACTCCAACTAACTGTAACTGAGTTTTAAGAATTCCTAAGGTCAATCCCTGAATCTCTGAGCCTAACATTTATTTTGATTAGCTTCACCTTCTCTAAATCCAAAAAGTAGGCCATATTATGAAATCTCCTCTTCTGTGCCGCTTATCCATGTCCTTCCTTATCAGTGTGTTGTCTCTGATGTTACAAAAAGTGCCATAGATTATTATTAACAGTGTATGGAAACAGCATCTGTTTCCAAAATGTCAGTACCAACTGGCTGACAACATAGTGCTTTACTATCTTTATAAAAATGCATGTTTCGGTGCACACAGGCTTAACCAACAAGAGATACACACAGGACAGTCTGGGTGGTCCAATCCATTTGCTACAGGCATATTATGCTCACAGACAAGGCTTTGAGGGAATTCTGCTGTTGTTTGTGTTCAATATGCAGTATCAATGCTATATTTATTCTGAGGGCAACCTGCATCACTGTGTGCACCTTTAAGCACATGAAAGGAAGCCCTCTTAAACCCTCTTAAGCCCTCTTTGCTTTAACCTGTTCTGACTGCTTCTATTCAAGGTGTTGTCATCAAACAGTAGAATTTATCCATTTAGTAAAAGAGAAAAAAAAGTGCAGTCCAACAGAATGACAGTATGAAAAGTGATAAACTACAATTATATAAAGTATTTTAGATGTTCTCTTAGAAATAAGAATTGGAAAGGAGATGAACATGAGTATTGTGATGTTGGTATTGACACATTTTATCACGTTAATAATCCATGGAGGTCTGACTGCCAGCAATTTATATTTAAAAGGCTCCCTTGTATAGTAAATTGTGTAATCCATACTTGGTGTCACAAAGCCAACACAGGAAGCGGAAGCGCTGCAAAGCGTCCTGAAGTGCCGCCCGCTTCCTTTCGGCGCCCATGTTAACCAATATGGCTGTTCAGACAGAGGCCAGAGTACAGCAGTAGTTTTCTGGTCTGATTTTTCCGCATGCCAGCAGCGAATCTGGCAAGAAAAAATGCTGATAATCTATTATAAACGATATAAATTGATATCATATGTGATATAAATGATCTGATTCTGATAAATAATATCCCATGCTTGCCAACCCTTTAGATATCTCTGCGCCTCTCCCTCCTGTTCTCTTGGAATGATCTTTTCTCCCCACACGATGAAGATCTGCCCAGCCACTATATTTAATAGAAAAAGTATCAATGCAGTTTGCTATTGTGTTTTTTAAATTCTGTACTTATTCCACATATTTTTCAGTTGTCTCTAAACAGTGAGTGAGTGAAACGTGTGTGTGTGTGTGCCGTGTGTGTGATATAAAACGATCGTTTTAACTTCATTGTTGTAGTAGAAGCAACAGCCCCCGCAGGAACACATAAGCTTTAAGTTATAAATTCACGAGATTATTATAATTCTACTGTGTGAAACTGGACTTGACCTGATATTCATTGTTTACATGTGGATGAATCTGAATCCCCATACACAGACAGAGTAGCTTATGTTTATGAAGCACTGATTCAGGCTCAGGTCTGCGCTTTTGATAAGTTTGACCTATATTAAATGAACTGATTACTTTCTGGCTCATAGAATAAGTCTATAGAAGGCACAACTCTCCCCAGGATCTTTGATTATAATGGGGGATGTAGTCCTGAGGGGCCCTGGTTCTCACACGCTGGATAGACAGGTGAACACTTGGGCTTGATAAAATAATCGATTTTCCACAAGTGATGCAGGTCTTTTATTCTCCTGCTCAACTGTTTTGCACATGTAGTCTAAAAATACATAGACGTGTCATGTCTGTTACCGTTGGTGTAGACGGGTTTATTTAGTGAGGGAATTAAACAGGAACCAAACACCATACCACCATATAATATTAAACATAACCAGAATGGACCAGGAGTGCAGGGAAGTGAGTCCACTATAAAGGGAGTGCAAATGACGAAGACCAGGTATAGAGAATACGGGGAGTGCGGGAGAGATAATCATGGAGTGAGTTCAGGTGTGGGACAGAGAGGATCAGGGAAAAACTGAGTCCAGGACAAGTGTGGATTGTGACAATGTCTTAGTCATTTTGCATTTGCCAAAGAAAATAACTCCTTGGTCCATAGTTTTATAATGGAGAAATGTGTTTACAGTTTAGCCTTTAATGTGCATTTACACAATTTTATGTTCAAGAAAACAACAGTGTTGTTCACTTGTTGAATGTAGAAGAAAGTTAAGTTCCCAGGATCAATTCTGAGAAGCACTTTATGCAACACTGGTATTTATCTGATGTAACACAATCTAGAAGAATCAATCAAGAAGAATGGAATGGAATTGAATTGAATCTATTCTGGACTTTGTGAATCGAAATTGAATCGGGAGATCATGTCCGGCTCTAATGAACACATTCAGCTCCACTGGCAATTCAGAGTCTCTGATTCTTTATGTGACCTGCATGTCATTAGACGGGTGCCTCAGTTTCCTGCGGTAAACAGAGGAAGTTTTAGCCAATATGCAGACCAAAAATAACCTTTATTCATCAATTATTTCTTACCCTGCAGTGTCAACATAAACACATATACTGAAGCTGAACTGTAGATGTCTGATTAACATACAAAATATTGTGACCAAATTTTACCAATCTTGTATGTCACACTATTGATCCTGGAAATGGAAATGCACAACTAAAAAAGGGTATATGGAAGAAGCTTGTTTTGGTTGAGAAAGGGATTAATGTTACACACACACACACACACACACACACGCGCGCGCACACAAAATATGTCCACTTTGACAGTCCTTTCATTGCTACTTGCTGAAGTCTGTTTGGAACTAGTTTTTGGCAATGACAGATTAAACTAATTACACAATTGTTAAAATTTAAAACCACTGATTAATTCAGCACAGCACTTGTGAAAGAAAAAAAAGGCTTTAATTTACTAGCTGTCTCATTGTTAACATTCTTTATTAGATAGAAGGAAGAATCCCAGTTTGAGTAATTCTCCCCAATGGGACACACTATCCCCTTGGTAACTGCCCTGCTGACAAGACATAACAGAATACAGAGCTAACACCTTAAACCTAAACTGCCAGAAAGGATTCATGTCTCAACCAGAAAATTCTTCCATGCTGTGATGGATCATGCCAGCCCAGATAGCTCAGACAGATTCTAACTCAGGATTTTTCTATGAGAAGTCAAGCGCTTGGGGGTATGTGAGAAAAGAATTAGTTCTGCAAGTACCTCTTCACCTTAGGTCACCATTTCATTTTCAGTTCTAACTTGAGGCAGACTGAAAACTATGCTTCAGATTCGATTTTAACTTACAAAGTTTGTGTCCTCCTTTTAATTCCTGTTTACTTCAGAATCCAAACCTGTGATACATGTTTGGTATTTCTACATTTAAGCACATTGTGCTCCCACATTGGATTACCCTTTGTGCTGCAGCATCAATATTCTTTCTAATTAAGATTTAGGTCTGTGTTGTCCCCTGTTGAGTCTTTTGTCACCACAGTGTAAGTGATCTGCATTGATTTTATTTTCTCATTTCTTTTTAATTGCATGGATTGTGTCCCAGTGTAACTGGACCTCCCCACAATCACCCAGTTCATGTGACTTTTAACAATATTTTTCCTAATACACTGAGATAGCTTGAAACATCCAAGAATGCACTTAGGCTTAATAGTTCAGTTTTTTTCATTGATAAAGTATGTGAATGAAAGCACACATAGATACACACACAAATACAAAGCAGCCTATCCATACCCAGCACCCACAGATGTGATGTGATCCACCCTGCGATCAATGCCACAGATCCAACACTGCATTCCCATCTGAACCACAGGCTGAATGCGCCTACTTTGCTCATGCTCATTTTTGTGAAGTTATAACACAAACCTCTCCTGTGTATTACGTTTATACGCCACAATATTACGATAGAGATTTATGTTCACTGGTGCCATTCAGGTCCAGTGAAAGATGTTCATATTGTACAACAAAATGTAAAGGATGTGGAGGAGATGGATGTGGGAAAACAAAGCATATAACTTGACACTGGTGTCCAGAGTTTGCTTCCCATTTTATGCTGCATTTACATTTACCTTTAGTCATTTAGCAGACGCTTTTATCCAAAGTGACTTACATACGAGGAGGACAATGGAAGCAATTATAACCCAAGTTAACAAAAAGCATAAGTGCACCAGAAACTAGTCTGTTAAAGCTCAGTACAGTATACAAAGCTAAGGATAGGAAGTTTTTTGTTATTTTTTTGAAAAGAGATAGAAAGGAAGAAGAGGTTTGTGCTTGTCAGTTAGGTGTTGATGGAAGAGATGCGTTTTAAGGTGCTTTTTAAAGGAGGCTACAGAATCTGCTGATCTTGTAGGAGCAGACAGATCGTTCCACCAATGTGGAATGGATCCAAAGAAGGTGCGCGAGAGTGTTTTTTTTCCCTTTTGGCATGGTACCACCAGATGTCGTTCGTTTGCAGAGCGCAGGGATCTGGCAAGAACTGTAGGTCTGTATTAGCGTGCAAAGATATGATGGTGCAGAACCAGTGGTGGTCTTGTAAGCCAAAAGCATCACTTTTAACTTGATGTGGGCGACAACAGGGAGCCAGTGTAACCTAATGAAGAGAGGAGTTACGTGTGCTCTCTTCGGTTCATTAAAGACCACTGCGTTCTGGATCATCTGCAGCGGTTTGGTTGTGCAAGCAGGGAGTCCAGCCAGCAGTGCATTGCAATAGTCCAGTTTGGACAGGACTAAAGCCTGGACTAGGACTTGTGTAGACTGCTCCGATAGGAAAGGTCTGATTTTCCTGATGATGTAGAGGATGAATCTACAGGACCGGGTGGTGCTGGCGACATGGCTTTTGAAGTTTAGCTGATCATCAATTACCACCCCCAGATTTCTGGCCATGCTGGACGGTAATGAGCCTAGTTGAATGGAGAGATTGTGGTGAATCTTTGGGTTGGCCGGGATCGCAAGCAGTTCCGTTTTGTCGAGGTTCAGCTGCAGGTGATGGTCCTTTGTCCAAAGCGAGATGTCACTCAGGCATGCTGAGATGCGAGCAGAGACAGTTGAATCGTCAGGTTGAAATGACAAGTGGAGCTACGTGTCATCCGCATAGCAGTGGTAGGAAAAGCCATGCTTCTGAATGACCGAGCCGAGGGATGTCATGTAGATGGAGAAGCGTAGCAGAGTAGTAGTACTGGAAGTCACCATTAACATGTTTTATATTTACATTGACTAAACCATTACAAAATACCTTGTTTGTCCCTGATTGCAATTCTATGGATCAGCAATGTCCCTACATTAAACTGCAGTTTTCATAGAGTTGGTTATATTAATTGAGGGTCTTCTTCCTTTTCCTTTCGGCTGCTCCCTTTCAGGGGTCGCCACAGCGAATCATGCGCCTCCATCTAACCCTGTCCTCTGCATCCTCTCACACCAATTAACTTATATGAGGAATTAATAAGTTATGAAGCTTTAAAGCAACTTGTTACTTACTTGGTTTAAAATGTCCACAAATCTAACAAGAGGGAAAATTAGCTGCACATAAATGCTGATACATTGATGCTGGCTTTCATTTAATTTATTCAAAAGATTACTTTGCAAAGGTCTCATTGAAATGAATGAGGGAGCTGGCTTTTGTCACGCAATGTGAACACAGTCGTGGCCTTAAAAAATGTAATTGCAACAGCAGAATCATCTACCCAACACCACCACAAAGTAAAGCCTCCAAAATAGCATTGAATGACCAACAAATGCAAGCGTTCTTATTTTTGTGCTATTTCAATGTACATTTAAAGCAAAATACTGGGATAAAAACATCTGCTTAATAATGTGGTATTAGGGTGGTCTATACAAAGCTTTCGTTGTTCCATTTACATTGCTTGATTACCAAAAAGATCTTAATTGTTTTTATGTGAGTCATACTTAAGCACCATAATAGTGTATTTTTTCCCCCAATTCTAGAGTTCTAAGGTTATCCAAGTCATAGCCAGTCCTTCATTGGCAAACAAGACCTCACATATCTGCTTAAGCATATCTGGCATGCTTAACTTTATTTTTTGATACAGACTAATAATGAAATTGATCATAGTTCAGTAGGTCATGGTTGATACACCACCGTTGCCTCATTTTTGAGCCAGGAAAAACCCTGGAGTGAGTATCATGCCGCTATGTCTGGCTACATTAGACAAAGTAAAACTAAGGATGGGTGAAAGATTGAAATGTGGGAAATGAGGGAATTGAACGTCTATGGTTGCTGTAGGCTTTGAAACAGCTGGTAGTGGGATGAGGAGGGAGACAACCCCACATCTTCCACAGATGTAATCCCCTCCAACAGAGCTGGGGGAACATATTAGAACAGGTTAGAGACAAGTAGGGATGGGGAAAATTGATGTGTTTATAAGTTTATGGCTTCATTACCAGCACAGATGCAGACCCCCTGCTAGGAGGGAGATAAGTACATGTGTGTTACCCAAATTGTGCTTGCATATTATACGTTTTTAAGAGGATGATAAGAAGATGGAAATAGTGTATGGTTACTCTGTAAAGTGATTCAAAATGTCACTCTCAGGTTAGTAGATTGCTGAAAAGTTGAGTTCCCGATGAGAACCCCGTACAGAAAATGTAAATGAATCTCTAAGTTGCTTTAGAGTTAAGCCTTCAACAAACAAATATTACGTCCCATTAAATAGTGTCTTCGTGCTGTCTTCTGTCTCAGGCTCTATGCAAATACAACTCAAATGTCATGTCTGTAGCATTACTGAGAATATACAGTATACTCTAAGGGCAACTCATGCAACTTAAACTGAATCTGGCTTGAACCTTATCAGGCCAGAGTGTAGACCAAGTGTTTTACACATTTCAGACTACAGTCTCAAATTTAAAGGCTGTATACTGTTTTCAGTCAATAGGCTAAAATCATTGCCAGATTTCAGACTGAAAATCCCTTGGCAGGGTAAAAGGATGGCATTAAACACTGTAAACCGTTGTGATATTATACTTGTGAGCAATACAGTAACCATGGCTGTCCAGTATAGAAAATGTGACTATTTTACATGAGCAAGTAATCCAAGCAGTCCAAGAAAAAGTGCAATATTAAGAAAGGGTTAGGTTTAGGCTTTTTGAGTCTATTATAAGAAAAACGTTACTTTTAACGTAAGCTTTAGATGACAGAGAGAAGTCTTAGTGATTTTTTTTAAAGCAAGCTTGGAATCTCAGTTCAGCATCCACAATCAACCCAAAGTTTGTAACCTCGCCACTGGAGTTCAAGGACCGACTGGTTTAGTGCCCTAAAAGCATTTCCTGAATATAGTTTTGGAATTATGTGTTGTAGACAGACTGTCCTCCATAGAAAAACTACAGCATTGGTTAGGATTGGTTTGGAAAAAAGCCTAATATGATGTTTACATTCATTACCAATGCAAAAAAAGTTAGACAAAAGCAGGGTGGCGTGGATGGAAAACCGTATGAAGAAGTTGAACTTGACACGGAATACATCCTGTCAACATTCTGTTGGCTTCTTTTTCAAAATCTTAACCAAGTATTTTTAGTTGCCTGAACACCAACATTCTTTAACCATGAGGGCAACATGGGTTATTTTAAAAAGCACTGACAACAATCTATTTTGTGGTATAGGTAGGATGAGTTGCTGTCGCAGAAGGTGATCCAGCTTTTCCACTTTGCGTCAGATAATAAGATGAACCCCGTCCCAGCTGAATCTTAGGTAATCCTATGTTCTGTCTCAGTGGAAGTGGTAAATGTAGAGCTCCTCAGAGAGTGAGCTCTTCAACTGAGCCCTGTTCATTACCCTGCTACTGTGCAGGGAGCTGTCTGGTAAATGACTTTATAATGGCTCTGTGCTTCCACTGTGATCTCCCCGCCCATTTCTCTGAATGCTTCATGGTGAAAAGAACCATGTGACTCAAAACTACTTTTAGCTTACCAATATCACTGAAGCTTTTATACTAACATTAAACCTTTGGCTTTTCCAGCCCTATTTAAAAAGGCACCTATATTCAGTGCAAGGCTGACTACAACTATCTGAATATTCATATATGCATTTTTGCACTAGTTTGAGAATCTCAAGTCAGTTGTCAAAGCTAGTTTTTAGCTTTCTCTATGATGATAAAGGTCATAAAATAAGATCAAATTATTATTATTATCCTATCTTACTCATCTTTATATATATGCCTGCAAGTGTACAATTTTTATTATTGTTTTTATTATTATCCTACCCTACTTATCTGTATATACTTTAACAAAACAATTCTTCTGTCTATGTATGTTTTTATGTTTTAAGTGCTTTGGCAATGTTAAAATCTGTTTCCCATGCCAATAAAGCTCAATTAAATTGAATCGAGAGAACTTTCAGCGTTTCATGATTTGAGAAACACTGGGAAAATTGTAAATTATGAGACACTTTCCATTGATTGTTTACCTTGACTGACATCCATAATGCCAACAGCATGAGTGTTTTTATTTCCGCTAATACTGTATCCCTGGTTGTCTCACTACAGTCTAGACTAAAATAAATTCTATGGAAACATTTTTCAAATATAGCTACAGCTAAAGCCAATATCATCCATTCTGGTTTAGTTTCAACTTTCCTTTTACTGTAATGAACTCGGATCATGGTGTTTTGTATCTCAAAGCCATAAGAGAGCCCATTTGAAAGGCCTTGATTTATTCTAATGCTATGTTCTGTCTTTTCCAGAAAATCAATGGACACTATCAGGGAAAGAGATATTACTGGCATGTGTCTAAGCTGAATTATAAGGGTTTTGTAGCTCACTGATTTCAGACATATGGCATTTTGAATAATGTTGTTGAGGAAATCGAAACATTTCTTTTTCTCTCTTAAACCAGGAGTGTCTTATACAATATTCAGTAAGGGTAAAAAAAATATATATTTTACTTTACCTTGGTATGGTATTATAGGCTCCGTTTACCTCCAGTCCTCACAATACAAAACATGCACAACTAGATCACAATTACATAAAATGTTATACATAACATATAACATAACTGTTATACATAACATGGGCTCTGCCTTACACGGTTTCCTCTTTGCAATCAAGGATGCAAAAGGATACCAATGTTAAATCTGTGCTGCCTTGTTATGTGAGCATGTTTAGGGTGACATCTATGTTGCACTAAGGATAAACTTTATTCCCTTAGGTGAACCCTTACATTTTCATCTTGCACCATCATCAGGTCAAAGTTAAACATTTTCGTATACAGAACTAATGACATTCAGCCTCAGCTGTATTTTGTGTTTAGTGGTAAGTGGCAAACATTAGCATGCTAACACACTACACTAAGATGGCGCGCAATATACCTGCTTTTGCATCAGCATGTTTGCATTGTCACTGTGAGCATGCCAGCATTTAGCTCAAAAGTGCTATATGGCTGTGGCACATTGGAATTCAAAGCTAGAGGCGTGACATTAGCTTAACTGCAGTGGTATTATGTTGTACATTTCTGGACATATACAAAAAACAACCCTTTCCTACAGTAACTTGAAGATGTATTGCTTGTGAAGCAGCAGAGTAGTCCCCTTTGCATTATGGAATTGGCAAGTTATTGATGCACTATTTTTACTTTTAAGTACACATTCAATATTCTGGTTGCACTGTACACTTTCTGTTACTTGGTGAGCTGCATGGATTTATTTCTGCCTCATTTTTTGATTTGCTGTGCAAGCTCATAGGCATCATTGGCTTAATGAAATATGGGCCTGAGTTCTTGTGTAGGCAGAAGAAATTTTCCAATTTATTATGATTCCACACTGATGCATATTTCCTTATAATATAGTTAGACAGAAAAGTACAGACAGAGAGAAATGAGAGCAGAAGATAACTCAGATTAAAACCACTACAGCTATGGCTTTAGTTGAGGGTAAATGCTGTTTACTCACCTCTCAAAATCTGAAACAGCACTTGATTACACTCATCACTCCCAGAGCATTTATGCAGTTTACAGGGGTTAGTGTGTGCTCTTGCACCCTTTCTTGTACACACTCTCAGATTGCTTGTTTTTATCTATTTTATTTATTTTATTCCACTGGATCATGTTATTCTCAGTGAGCACAGAGCAGCCACCCACTCATGCTAGGTGGAGATAAAAACAAACCCTCCTCTGCAATTACCCCAGCAACAGGCCGTATACTTAATTGTGTGATTGAAATTAGGGCTATTTAGTTGTACATAGAAAGTTTGATTTCAGAGGACACCTTTTTGTAACAAAACAGCTGATGCATGTTAATTTAGTCATAAAAACATTTGTCTTGCTTCCTTTGCAAATGGCAATTTGTCTAAATGTCTGTTTCTGTGTCATGGTCACAGTTTGTCATTTGTCATTTTTGATTGCCGGCCCTGTTATCAGGCTGCTGGGGGATTTTTAATTTTTTTTGTGGACACCTACCATTAATTGGAAAGAGCTCCGACACAGAGAGGAACGGACGTTTATAAGCCAAAACATAAAAGCAGTATTTCAGATTTACAAGCCTCAGAGGTCAACTGAATGTGACACTGTAATATACAGTATAATGTACAACAATGCACATGATTTATGAATTGAACATATTAAATTGTATTTTGTATATTGCTTAAGTTCTAATGTGAAATGCAACTTTAAATATTTGGGAACTATCTCGTGTAACTGGAGCAAAAATACCAAAGATTTACCATAACTTAACTCTGCTTCCCCCTCTATCTGTAGGACAGAGGCAAAGGTGCTGACGCATCTTAATGCCTCCTCTGCTCTTCTTTTCAGGTCAGTCATTATCATATCGAATTTGCATCAAATTCTCACTGTCCCAGTGCAGGAGCAGCACCTTTCTTACCATTCCATGCGTGTTCTCACACAAGCAAATCCTTGCATTAATCTCTGCCCACTAACTCCGAGGTGGCGTCACTCTCTGCTGCTGTAGGTGGAAGTCACGCCATCCCCATGAACGTTTAGTGTACATGTCTGACAGCATTCATGAATGGTAAGATTTATAAACATTAATAATACAATTTTATCATTGAACCCGTGTGTTTCAATTTTTTAAGTGATTATAGCTTATTTTTCGAAGCTTGTTTTTAGAAAAACAATTAGTATGTACCGTAAATATGCCTTTGGGAAACAATTGATGTGGGTTAAAAGTGCCTTTATTTAAGCGCATTCCATTTTGTTCCGTGTTACAATAATGTTTGTTGTCCATTACCAGCAACAGCCATGTGGAGGCACTACACAGGTCTTGAGGTTATGTACAGGCAAATGGCACTTTGACATTTAAAAATTATTTCCTACATTATGTACACACAAATAAGACATGATATTTAAATTTAATAGGGGGGATTTAAATGTCATATAATCAATTCTGGATTTCCATATGTTTTTAGTGGTTACTGCTAAAGCTAAATATTAAAGTGCTACAATCAGCTATGGATTGGCAAAGATGTGATTTACTGCTCTAAAATAACAAACAGTATTCCTTATACTGGTACAATATTCTTTCAGAAAAATTGTACATTTTGTCAAACACATTTCAATGTAAAAATGAAGATGAATTACTGGTGGGAAGATATACGAGGATACATCTATAAAGCCTTTTTCCAGTCTCTTCCAAATTCAGTCATGTGCCAGGATGATAGATAGTTAACCGTCATTAACTCTAAAATGGCTTTGGGCTTCTTTCCCTGTTATTGTTAATAAAATGAGTTCATTCCTTATTCTTTTGCTTTACTACCGTTAGTCTTTGATTAGTTCAATAATTGTAGACAGAAGCTTACAAGCTACTGTGTTTCTTTTGTTAATGGATTGCAAAATAGTTCCTCTGACACAGACAAGGGAGGAGTACAGATCCAGGCACAGAACAAAAACTTGGTGTACTTGTTCTGGATTAAATAAACACTTGATCTGACACACAACAGTAAGACATCACAGCATGGAGTGTCTATGGAGGCACTGTTAAAGGTCTATTGTAGCCCTAACCAAAGGATGTAGACCTGATGGTTGGCATTTGTCCATTCAGATGGTGGTTTAATGGGAATTTTAAAAGAGGTCGTATGATTTCAATATCTTGGAATGTAATAAGGACACTTGTTTCTTATATTTTAACAAGTCCCCGTGTTCATACAAGCCTAAAGAAAAAATAGCACAAATTCACAAAAAATAGCTAATCACCCAAATACTATAGCAGCCATGGAGCCTGATTCAATTGAAAACAATATACAGGCTGGTGCACACAACGCAAGCACACTAAAAGACACCATCAAATACAAAGTATGATCCAACCCCACAAAGAAATAATGTTCAATCAATCACCAGCACTGTAAACAAACTATAAGAAAGATGCACTATCAACAACACAAACTAATTCTAATCAACCATCAATAACTTAATCCAAACAAACTGACTATAACTGAAACTATTTTTATGCCCATGATCAACAACCAATAACCACACCTAAAATTCTGGTCAATAATCAACCCAAGCCAAATTATTTCAACACATGCACTTCCACACTAAATGGTAAAAGGACTGCATTTATATAGCGCTTTTTTTTTTCCACCTTAGCGGACTTTACAGGTTGTCTTTCATTCACCCATTTCCACACCGATGACGGCGGAGCTGCCATGCAGGGCGCTGTCCTGCACATCAGGAGCAACTCGGGGGTTCAGTGTCTTGCTCAAGGACACTTCGACATGGCTGGCGGAAGCTGGGATCGAACCGCTGACTTTCTGATTGGAGGAGGACCCGCTCTGCCACCAAGCCACAGCCGCCCCGAGTTAAGTTAACTTAGTTAAGTTAACTAAGTTAGATGGCCACTAAGAAATCACCACAGCATGCTCACAGTGACAGTACAACAATGCTATATCAAAAAGTGACTTTGACTATTGCTGTCACTCCTTCACAGATGTTGGTACAAGAGATCAGGGGGATCCAGGATTATCCCACAACTTCTCCACTGTCTCTACTTTGTCCTGTGTCTCCAAGCTTGACTGTAAAAGTGCATCATTCATCTGACAGTGGCAATCATATAGTTATCCTACTGATAAATCCCTAAGGAAATGTTTCCCACCTTTTGTCTTCAGCCGAAGTAAAGATGATCTTCACTTTACTCGGCAACATCTGGATTTTCCTAACTGAGAAAACTGTAATATTGTTTCTGTGTTTCTATCTTTACCACTGCTTGTAGTAGCTTAGCTTTCTTAGGTAGTAGCAAAAACTCTATTAGCATTCTAACGTGGTTACCCTGCATTGAGCTAGCAGCATGTGTCACTGTTGCCGTGGTTACGTTTTTTAGTTTTTGCTTCTCAAGTATTTTTTTCCCAAAAACTGAAGGCTCAACTTCTGGCGCTGGGCGCATTCTAACTTCAAACTCCCTACTTCAACATTAAACGCGAGCATACAGTCAGAGGATTCACTGCAGATGTCTAAACAAGCGATGGTGATGGTACCTGTCTGTCCATCAGGAAACTTTGTAAATCACCAACAGTTGAGGCTGAGGAGCTGGAGGAATGAGGAAAAACCAGAAAATATTTGCTCCTTAAGATATGGTCAAATTTCACCAAAATCAGTCTTCTGGCACAAGTAGACTATGCACGCACATGCGCAATGTAGTTGTTCTCACAAAAACGACACGAAGAAGACCGACTTCCACTGCGGAGGACGGAGGTGCACCATTGTGTCTGCATCCTAGACTGCATATAAAAAGGTCTGCATCCTGGTCCCTCTCCACTCAATCGGGAAATCCAAGATGGCACGAATTGTCTTCCTTGCTCATCTGCTCTGCTGTTCATGCCAATTGCTGTGGCCAATTACGGCTGGAAGCCACACTGCAACAGTCAATGCTCCTACATTAGCCTATTGTTATGGATGTATTCAGATCAGTTTGGCTCAGAGTTGATATGAAACGATTGTGTTATTTTTCCAGTTGACACAATCATAATACATTTTGATCTGTGTCTCATCTGAGGAAAATGTAATAAAATTGACTGGATCACCTTTGTTCTCCGAATTTGTAGGCCTATGTTTATGTTTGAGAAACTTTTTCATATAGTGAACATATCTTGATAAATGTGACAGAAGAGGTCACCCCTTCATGACCTCTTTTTATTGCAGTGGATCATTTTATTATCCACTGCACAGTATCTTGGTGAATTTCTTAAAACATCAAGACTTAAGCTCATTTTTTCTCTAAGATCTATCAAGATAAACACATCCCAAACCAAAATTGTATTGTTCCTGTGATCAAGGGCAAACAAATACCTGGTCATGCATCAGTGGCGATTTGCAGTTCTAGATTCTAGATTCTAGAAAGAGTATGTTTTCTCGTTCTGGACAGACATCGTCAAAGCAATATAAAGTTTAATTTGCTATAAAACTGTTTTAAACAACGACACGGACATCCACAAAAGCAGTCATTCAGTTCAGCATCAGACAGAACATTTATGAACTAAAAGTGTACACTCCCACACGGCCAGTTCACCACATGGAATCCGAAATTTCAGTTGATGCTGACTGGGGTCAGCTTGTACTTTGTACTTTCGAATTGTTTGCATGAAAAGTGCCTGAAAAGTTATATTTTCAAACTATAATTTTGATGCTATGAATAATAATTAGTAACTCTAACTGGCCCTTGGACAGCAATGTACAGCAGTTGCTCCCTTCATGTACATGTGCTGTTTGGAGTCAGCTGCAGCTTATGATATTTTTATTCATTAGCTGAGAGGCCTTACATATCAAAAGACACTAGTACAAAACCACTAAAGGCAATCAGAAAGGCAAAACAAGATCGATTCAGCTTTTTCCTACAAGTATAATGCCCATGTTGGCCCCTCTCTTCGGTTCCTTTGAGTCGCAGCACAGCTCAGACTCAGAAGTTACATTAAAATGCAATGACAATTGAAGAATCTCCCAGGTGACTGGCACTGCAGAGGAAGCACTCTCAGTGTTATCCCAGCCCACATCCTGTTGTGATAATGTTTCAGACCTTGGCAGGGACAACACAGACCAGGCACTGGGGAGGAGAGGGCAGCGGAGGTAAAGAAGCTAAAAGATAAACCTGAGCTTTACTAAAGGAACAATTAAACCACAAGGAAATTTTTTTTTTCTTCTCTTGTTTTGTTTGGTGATCTGTATGTATCATACTGCATTCTTTGCTTTTATTTCCTTCATTCATGGTTTAGATGACATTATGGAGAAGAGAAATGTTCTGGTGGCATGCTGGCTAGGAGACCCCGAAAGATGGAAATTGCAACCTTAAACCTGTTGTGTTGACGTAAAATACATTGCCTGTGAAAGTATAACAGCAGGATAGTTTTTAACAGCCAATAAGCTCCAATTGTTGCTACAGTTTCTGACTTCAATTGACGCCTTTTATTAGTCCTCTTCAAGCCATATGCTTATTGGTAATAATCATACCCCCTAATGACAAGATAACATTCCAGCTGTTTGGAGCTGATCGCTCTATCCATCCTTTTTGTTTATCCTCACTGAAGTTATTGTCATGGACCCACTCGCCTCTGCATGGCACAGTAATAGTGCAGTATACTTGTTTTATTTTCCTCTGTTTTTTAAACATAGAAAAGAAAGGCAACAGGTGAGAGTGCACATACCTGCAAAGTGTATCTTCATGCATCCATCTATAACGCAATTACACAGAATGAGTAAATAGAAAGTAAATGAATGCAAATTTTTGTTTCTATACTTCTATAGTGTAAGTGGAGACTTAGGCCTCTCTGTCCACCTTTTATGCAGTTCACAAAGGAGCACTGTAGGCAGACCCTCCAGCTAATGATCTCAGATTTGAGTACCATGACCCTAATGATTCACTAATGCAGTCTGGACTAAGTATACTATTACTACAGTAGCACTCACTCATTGTGTAAAATAGCTAATATAATACAGTACACTTTGGCTATGCAGAGAGACATATCAGGTTGATGCCACAGTGAAGGGGGTTGGAGTGAGACTGGAGCTAATGGTGCAATATACTGTATGGTTTAATTGTTGGAGTGGGACTGTTTAATACATTTAACACATTTTTTATTTGTATAAGATGAAGTTGAAAAGCATTTAAGCAACAAACAGAGAGAGAGAAGTATTAAAGCTCTTTTCCGTTGGCTTTACTATGCCTATATATTACCAATATTATTTTTTGTAGTGCACTTTCCACAATTCAGGCAATGAATGAACAAATTCTTAGAAATGATTATCCAGTTTTAACATCAGAATTTATACAGAGGCTAAATGTTGAATGTAAGAAGCTACAGCTTTAAAGTAACCCAAACCCAAAAGAGATAACTTATATTAAGGCTTGATTTCATAATTCTGTTTAAATGCCACAATAGTGACCAGTTTTTTAAAACAAAGACTCTATGTATGAACACATTGTGCAGCAACCATACTGAAAGCTAATAGCTACAGTAAATTGGACACTGCAGAAGCACTTTTGTTCCTGCAGAAGATCCATCACAAATTCTACTTACACTCCTTTACATTAACAACACAGTCACAATTATGCCCAAGAGGTCACAGAACGTTTTTGGCAGTCAGAATGGTTCAGATATGTAAATAGACATTTATGTGTGGAAATATTCTGCATGTGTCTTTTATAGTGTTAAGAGTTTAAGTCCAACACTCTTGGTTTTCAATTCAAATTTTATCTGGAAAATAATGGAAGTGAGATTAGCTGTTGATGTTGCTGCTGTTGATAACAGTATCGATAGTGGATGTAATTGAAAACTGAGTATTCAAGCAGCATCACATCACTCCTCTCACACTGGACTAGACCCAGGGGGACCGACAAATGGGAAGTATGGGAAACAACTGCTTCATGTGAGGGCAAATCAGATTGTCGTCACTGTCCATTTCACTCAGTCTACCATCCCCGGTCTCTTCGCCCAATCCCAAGCCACCACCCCACCACTCCCACCCCCAAAATGATGCATGCACATGCAGTTACAGCAACACCTACTGGTAGTTAAAAAAGAAAGCAATAGATAATTCCCTCAGCTCTGATAAGGTGATGTATTCATAGGAAAATGTGCCACAAATAAAATGAAATGCACTTAATCTCTGTACTGTTATGCTGACATTCCCTTTTTGTTGCTGTTCATCCTCATTGTTAGTCGTTCCTTCTCTAATATAGGATAATGCAAACTATGACAGATGTGAGAACAGAAATGCCAGACATGGCATGCAATTGGTAGAGGCATTGTGCGTAGTAAATGTTATACAAAATTTTAAAAAATTCTATTCCTAACAACAAATGCAAACAGCTGTGCGTATGTGCTAGATAATGTATCTATCATGTTATCTCAACTCTAGATTATTACATAAGAGACTTCTACCTCTCTTTAATATCAATTAATATAATTCAAGTAGCACTATCAAAGGACAATCATACAACCTACTGTGCAGCATATAACACTGTCTACTAGGCTTAATGTACGTATTTTACTGGGCTCTATCACTGTACTAGTGTACACTCAGTACAGTAGAGTTAAAGATTATGGCCATATTTTTAGGCTCTATCCTCAGCATATCAAGCAGGTACTCTTGAAAAAACGTAATGAACATAATAAACACAAGTCAGATTGTATTATGTATAGAATTTGAATGAATCGTCACAGGACCGGTGGTATTGTTCGCATAATTGTAGTTTATGAGCTGTTCATACTGTTCTGCTGATAGTGACTAATCTTTTTCCTCATCTAATCAGGAGGAGTATGTTCAACACAGCCTCATTCCTGTAATGAAGATGATGAGCATCAATCTGTTTTCTCAAGTGCACCACTCTTCACTTTCAAGATCAGTTAGCATCACATGTGCGGAGGAGGTGGAGTACTATTTCCTTTGCGTTTGGAAAGAGTATGCTACTGACACAGAAGACAGGGCTGCGGTCAAAATCTCACATGAAGACATTGACATGAGCATGACAGGCATCTAACAACCTACAGTGAGATCATTAAAAGCCAAACATCAAGCACCACAAAAAGCAGAACCTTTTGCACTTTAATGCCACAGTAAATCCTCAGATGGGCAGAAACAGAACAAGAAATATTCTCTAAATGTTCCTTCTATCGCAGCCCACATGTCAGTACATCAACAGTGTTTGTGGCTGTTTCCTTCGATGTATTTGTGAAGATATTTTGTACACAGCGTGGCGACCCGCTTCAATACAATTTTAGAACATTTGAGGAAACTCTCACTCTTGTTAAATACTTACAAACATGAGCCATAGGATTTGGGTTAAAGCAAAAAATATATAATCCCTAATGTGCCATTGGAGTAATAACACTACCAGAGTGTGCAGGAAATTATCTTTTAACTTCCCTGGTTAAGGTAATAAATTGAAAGTCTGTGAAGATTATTGATTCACATAATGGTCTTTGTGCTCTTAATAGGCATCTCATTAAATTTTCTACAGTGCCCTACACCTCTGCACCTCATTTTACTTTGAAATTCTGTGATTCCATCACCACTCTTGTTCCCTATATAGTGCACCTCCTTGGGCATTTGGCAGGAAATTGGATTGGAGTAAGCATGTGCTGTAATACCAGATGAGGCCTCCGCACATGATTCTTATTATGCTTTTCTTTCAAATTTGTACAAAAAAAAAAGTAAAAGAAAAACATTGTTCTATCCATAGACACATCCAGTACATGTGTGAAAATGATATTAACTCCGGCCATCCTTGATCACTACAGTACAAAAGGCTAGAGAGTGAATAGACTTGCCCTTGAATGCCCTTGAAACACACTGTCATATTTTGCATACGGTATCAGGCTGCTGCTATCTTCACAGCGAAGGACGGAGAATTTTATTTTACATATTTGCCATTTAAATGCTCATCATCCTCTGAAGTTAATGGGTTAGTGAGGCTTTTTACATTTTGTGGCTATGAGATCAGACTAGATGTCTGAATCAGTCAGACGAGAGGCCCTAAGCTCACTAAGGGCTAGTGAATGTAGAGCAAACAACAATGGGATGCAGGCCGTTTGGAATTCAAATCTAAGATGCAGAAGTCACAAAAAATCTAGTGGGGTACTTAAGTTTTAAGTCACACAGGGCTATAGCTACTACTGAGGACCTGAGGTCATGTCCTCTGTATTTTTTCTGGGAATTTGCAAGTTGTAGCAACTTGTGGGGTAGTTGTTACAGTCTACAATGAAAAACATTAGGTAAGTATTTTATAAGATGATTTCAGTACTTTAGATACAATTTATTAAACTCTGACTAGCTACTTGCGGCACTGT
The DNA here is from genome assembly GCA_011952105.1 of Coreoperca whiteheadi. Lineage (NCBI taxonomy): Eukaryota > Metazoa > Chordata > Actinopteri > Centrarchiformes > Sinipercidae > Coreoperca > Coreoperca whiteheadi. The sequence continues at coordinate 13,276,088 of CM022485.1, forward strand.
AAACAAATAAATATATTAAGGATTCCCCATTTCAAACACCATACAGACAAGTCTGGCAAATACATTTTACAGAAAATGTAACTGGACAGTTAACAAAAAAATAAAGTATGAGTTGGCTACCAGTTTAGATACTTTATTCTGGGTCTTGGATTTTTGTCAATTTTTATTTCTCTTAAATGTTTATCTGTTTTAGGTTTTGCTGTGTTTTATTTGTTCTGTTGCACTTGTGTGCCACACTATAAAGTGCCCATGTGTTTGCACGGTGCTTAGCTCAATGAGCCGGCTCCTTTAAGCGACGATGACGCATCTGAGCGTTATACAGCTGGGATAGTTGTTCTTGAGCTAGCTCCCTTCTTGACTGTCAATATGACAGAAAATTGCAGAATGAAGACTCTTTGCATGTTTATTAATTACAACAAATAGGTCAAGTAGTCAGTGGTCAGCAGAGGTGGTACTGAATGAAAAGCCGTGTGGGAGTCGGCTCTCGGATAGGAATGGAGCCATAAGCTGCCTTCGAAGAGCCGTAATTGCCACCACCACTTGTGATGGCTGTCTACCCGCCCTGTGTACAGTTAGTTACCCTGTGTGTCTCTTTCACTCCCGAGCACAGTGTCATACAGCAGCGGGCCGCCAGAGGGCCGATGAGACCCTCGGTATCTTCCCTCGGTTTCACTTCACCTCAAAAACTTTGCTGGTATTGAAGTGGGCGGAGACCTTCCGCTCCACTTGACCCAATAAATGACCCAATAATAAACGTGTCAGTGATGGAAGGTAGGCGGCAGAAGCGCTGCAGCAGCGGCAGCAGCAGCAGCAGCAGCAGCGTGGAGGAGGAGGAGGAGGGTGTCCCGTGATCAACTGCGTGTCAATTAGCGGAGAGCTTTCACCGGCGAGAAGCTACACACAGCGCACGGTGACTGAGCGCGCTGCCTCAGGCGGTTGTTTGGAAAAGTGTGTTTGTTTGTTGTAATCAAAGTGCATGAGCTTTCCTCACGTTTGTTGACATTAATTGAACTTCTTTGATACGCGTGGCGGTGGTTCGTGGCGCGGTGTCGGCTTCCGTGCTCGTAATGAATTAGTTGCGCTAAATGGTACCTCTCTTGCCCTTCCACTAGAGTTGTGTCTTTTGCCTGTTCAGGAGATCAAAGATGGAGTGGCGCCAGCAGACCAGCGTCAGCTGTGCAGACGCATTCAGCGAAGCTCAACGCTGGATTGAGGTACGTGGTTCACTTTCTTCACTTTTTTGTTGTTGTTTTGTTTTTCAGTCTTGATTTGCTTCAGAGACGTTTTCCTGTGCAAGCACCCATGAAGATTTGGCCAGTCAGCCATTTAACCACTTGTGGAGACAGGAAATGCTTCATGTTAGTCAGTGGCAGTCATATCAGCCATGAAACATCACTTCTGTCCATTGTTTGCATCATTGGGACTTGACTCACTTTACAGCGGTTGATGTTGATAGTCATATTTTAAGTGACTCCACACTCATAAACCTAAAATGAGGCACCTGTACGGACTGATCTTCAGTTAAAATGCAAAATGCACCTTGATAAGACTCGGGGGACACACAGAACCCTATGTGAGAATCCTCTGTGGTTGTCCAGATAAAAATGATTTGACTGCAGGACTCGCAGAGCTTCAGAGGGAAATTCACATGAAAGGAAGGCAAATAATTAGGTAACATTTAAAGGGGAAAAAAGAGGAATATGCAGCAGCAGGCCTTACCCCATGAGGTTTGTTCTTTAGTGTCAGTCCACTGAGATGTGACCTACTGGATGGGTTGGATTTGCTCATGTGGCTTGTTTTGAGTTGTGGGTCCTTGCTCTTTGCACACTTACTGTGCTTAACGTGATGTGGCACACGGTGTATGCAGGCTTTGCCACGCACACGCTGTGGGAAGATATGGTTTTTAAAGCAATGCATTTTGTTTGTTATGGGCTGCTCCTGTCCAAACATTGTAGACGTTGTAATCCTTGAGTCATAACTTGTAGACTGTGGGCACTGAATGTTGCGCAAACTCTAAATGGGACCATTAATGTCCATTGTGTCTGAGTGGATCATTATGAGAATTCTGTCCAGAGCTCTCTTGGCAGCGAGCCCACGCCAATTTTACCCGTCTATTTTCCTGCGCTGATGGATGAAAGGATGGATGAGGTGTGTGTGTGTGTGTGTTAGACAGGAGGGAAGCAAGGCATGCTGCCTTTTTAAAAGTAATGGTAAATGGTGTCAAACTCCTCCTGTGCCAGAAAACATTGGGAATGTGTTAGCACTTATATTCAGTGTAACACATTGCAGGATAATAAGCTTCCATATATTCAAGTGTCCAGAAATGGTTGCTGTTTATCATTAGCGCAGTACCAGCAGCAGTTGCATGTAAATGTTTGCTCAATGCCTACTGGACTGGAGAAGAATGGCTCGGCCTCTTCTACGTTATGTAAACAGGCCAGTTTCTGGTGAAACAGAGCTGCACAGTCCAGTTTTTCAGCAGGTGTTCCTCTGTTTACCATCCCTGTCATCTCCGTAACAAGAGGAAATTATCTATCGATTATCCTTTTTAAATTTAACTACAGCTGCAACTAGTGATTTATTTTCATTATTGATTAATCAGCCATTGTCTTCTCAATCATTTTTTTTCCCCCCATAAAATGGTGATAAATGTCTTGGTTTTTTTTTATCTGCTCAACAGTCCAACAGTAAACTTATGTGTGACAGAAAATATTAATATCCACACATTTGAGAAGCTGGAACCAGCAAATGTTTGGAATTTTTGCTGAAAAGTGTATTCAATTTATGAAAATCTACAGATTACGCGATTGACTAGTTTTCCATTATTCCATTGGCTACATGTTAGAACTAGATCACATAGCTTCAGTAATGGTGCCTGTATTTTCATCCCAGGTGTGATCATTGCTTTGATCCTTTTAGGCTTTCATAAACTCCCATTTTAACAAATGAAGCTGTCTGGAGAAGTTTGCAGGTCCCACTTAAGAACATATGGTTGAAATCCACTGAACTTCTGGTTTTTATTGGGGCAATTGTTTATGCAAATGACCAATTAAAGTTTTGAGACAGACCGTATCTTGGCCACATGATTGTGTTTTATTGTGTTAACATGGCACTGCATTGTTGGTCTGATTCCACGGCGAAGCCTCCGCTCCCGGTGCTCCGTTCTACCAAAAAATGAATTGTGATTGTGGATTCCTGGGGGGACTAATTAGTGAGAAGAATAGCCTTTTGGGGCCCTCTGTTAGTTATGTAGCCAAACCTTAATGGCCCCATATTTATGTCCTCATTACAAAGCCCCCTGCCCTTGTGCTTGCTTCTGCCATGTAAAATCATTTAGGTTATGTTGTATTCTTTGATTGGACCAAAAACATATTTTGAATTTTATGTGGGAATGCTTGTCCACATACTTTTAAAAATATTTTTTAATTACTGGCCCATTGTTTTGCTTGGTAGATATTTTGTGATTCTGTGTTGGATAGAGAGATCATTTAAGCTTTTGCGCAGTAGTTGGAGGACTTTTGAGCTGTTCAGGCGAACTCCTTCAGACACATTGCAGCCTGTATAAAATATAGCGGGACCAATGCTGGATTTCTGAGGCTCATCAATATTTGGAGATATATTGAAAAAATCTGATAGTGATGATCGGCCAATATTTATTTGTTTTGTTTTTAAGGAATATGTAGCATAAACATTTTTGAAATAAGTAGTCTGAGAATTGTGAAGATAAATAATGAGGGGTGTGTTCAAGTCAGTGCTCTCTTATGTGCAAACTCGGACATGGCGGTATTGTTTATACATTTTTGCATATATATACTTTTTTCATAGCATTTCTATACTGTCATGATCGGTTGACGTTTATGAAAAATACAAATGTGCTAATAGATATTAGCGAATAATTAAAACTAATATGGGGCAATACATCAGGCTCTAGTATAAACTCCTATTGGTGTTTCACAATTGGCTGTTTGCATTTAACAGTGACAAAAAATAAATATATGCAGTGGTCAGTGGATAAATTCCTAAGTTTTTTTTTGTTTTTTTTGGGGGGGGGGTTTAGGAAGTGACTGGAAAATCGTTTGGTTGCAACGACTTCCGTGCTGCTTTGGAGAATGGAGTCCTGCTTTGCGAGTGAGTAATGGTGCTCAAACTTGGATATGTTTTCTGACTTTTACAAAGTCATTGCTGTACTTCCGGAGAATTAAATTCAAGCTAAATTACCATGCAAATCTATGGTTTCGAGAGTGTAGTCAGGCTAATTTACCAGCTTATCTTCAGCAGCAGCCAACTTGAACTAACTCTTAAAGGAAAAAAGGTAATAGCCAAAGCTGCTCTCTGGCGGTTACTCAGTATCTCTAAACATGTCTGTATAAGGGGGGGAAAAAATTAAAGGTATAGCCCAATAATTAAATTACATGTAATACAGACCATAAGATAAGAATTTTTTATTTTTTTTTCTTCACCAACCTTCTGTTTCTGCACCATCTTCTGTGGCGCGTAAGAAGTAGCCATTTTCTTCAAAGCACACTCTCTAAATAACAGCTGACCTTTATAACATCAGCTTGCAGCTATAAAAGGACAATGAGGCCAACAAATGAGAGGCATTGTGCAACAAGTCTAGGCTGGTAGGTTAGCCCAGGAGTATAGTTGGAAGTTAGTTTGAAGCTCTTATTCTATGTCTAAGATCCAATCAACTTATTTTTTTTTAGTCATTTGAGAGCGAGAGATATATATCTCGACAGTGCTAAATATCCAGCGTTTCTACTTGGAGTTGTACTTAAGAGAATCTTGCAATTTGTTAAATTAGTCCTACTCTATTTTGCTTCTTTTGTGAAATGGGACCCTGATGATACAAAATATACACTGGTGTCACATATTGGTCAAATGTGCAGCATAAAGCTGGACTTATAGTAAACTGTTTGCTGCTTTTGTTTTGTTTTCACTTATAGCTTGATCAACCAGTTGAAACCTGGCATCATTAAGAGAGTTAACAGGCTTTCTACTCCTATCGCTGGCCTGGTGAGTTACATTTTACAGTTCCTAATGTGTGTGTGTGTGTGCGCGCGTGTGGGTTCACCCTTTACCCTCTCTTACTCTTGAGTGTGGAACAATGCAGAAGACCTCCGTAAATACTGAAGTCCTGTAGATAATTGTATTATACTCAATAAAAACCCACATTTTAAATGCTTTACTTTTAATCAGCCAATTGCATGACAAGTACACAAGAAAATAAGAAGGCACCTGCTAGCCAGGAAGTTTTGACACATTGTGTGGTTTCCTGTTAGTCAAAGGCACCGAGAGACAGCGTTGCCACAATGGGAATGAGCAAGTTCAGGCTGTTGCCGCAGAAGCTGAAATATCAGGTCTTGTTTTGTGCAGGTGAAAGTTGTCAATCAGATACCAAATCACACAGTTTTCGAATCCTCAATAGATTTTGATTGCTTGCAAAGAGCCATCATCAGAATTACACAGATGACTGAAGAGAGGCAGTCTTTCCTCAGTTCTTATAGTACTGATACTATAGATAACCCACATTAACTACAGTCTACGACAGGATGCGCATGATTTCACTCAAGGTGTTATTCGATCTTTCTTTACTTGGTCGTGACATTTTCTTGCCTGAAGACACATTGTTGTTCTCTTATCCTTCGTACGTCACAACATCTCAAACATCCTCCTCCTTTATCTGCTCCTTAAGCTCCTCCACAAATATATCCCGTTGTTGTGCAGATATGTTCACATTCTTAGAACACGCGTCCACAGGAAGAGGTGTCATTTTTATTTAGTTTCCCAACAACTGTAACATTGTGATATTATAAAATAATGCTCATCTATGTGTATTGGAAAAACAGGGGACGATCAATTGCACCCTCCGTCAGGGGCCTATAAATAGACAGTGCATGCATTCTGTGTATCAGTTCAGTCTCACATCCTGCAGTTTGTGTATTTGCCACTAGAGAATGCCAACACATTGTCTGACTAACTACATCTATGGTGTAACTAAAGTGTCTCCTTTTAATCATTTAATAAAAATAAAGTTGGGAATTTCAGAAGTGTTTGCACACTTATGAATACAAAAAATAACAAATTACAAACTTTGTTAAGCTCAATTATTAATATCTCAGCTCTCAATTTTCACTGCTTCAAGTGTTTGATTTACTTTGCTAAGATTTTGACTACTGCTACGTAGATAGTGTTGTCGTTTGGGATCTGATGCAGTGGTTGAGAACGTCTCAAATGGGGCAACTTAGCTAGCTGCTAACAGCTAGAGGGAGCAGACAGAATTATTTATTTATTTTAATTATTTATTTATTTTTTTCTGTTAACGGCGCATGATGTTCCAGGCTGCACCTAACAGAGCAAGTGTAAAATTTCCAGATGACAGCCGAGTTTAATCAACTCCCACAATAATGTTTATCGGCTACAGCTGATAAATCTGCTGCCGACATATTTAATTTCAGCCAAGCGTCACCACCTAAACGGGGGAAGATTCGTTGCCTGTCTTTGGTTGTCTTGAATGCAGTAGAAACAAGCATCATGTCAAACAGTTGTTTGAACAAACGTTAATGAAAATGTATGTTTAATGAAAATAAAAGGCTTGCTTAAATGTAGAGGCTCTACATTTAAATTCAATTGTGGCTTTCACTTAACTTTCCATTAATCACTGTCAGATTCAAATATATCTTCATGTGCAAAACGGTCATTAACATTGGAGACTAATAGAGAGTTATTGATAAATAAGTAATTATTGAAACCGGTGGTAATGTTTATGTTACATACTCTTTAATTTTTTTTTTGTCTTGTTAACGGTCTCATCGTGCTGTCTCTGTAATTTGAATCTCCAGGATAATGTGAATGTGTTCCTCAAAGCCTGTGGCAAACTGGGACTGAATGTGTCACAGCTGTTCCATCCAGGAGACCTGCAGGACCTGTCCACTCGGGCAACACTCAGGTACAGTTGTCGACTTTTTAAGAAGTAGTCATGTCAGGTTAAGTGTATGTGTACAACTGTCCAAAGCTACAGGTGATCGTGCCAGCACAGAGAAACACCACTAAACTTGTAAAGTTTAATTGACTAATATGACAGTGTCAAACACATTGAAAGATTCATCAGTGATGTCTTAAATATGTGTTCTGTATTGGCTACGTTGAGCATGTTTAACACTAAGGTATTTGTGCGGCAATACTGTACCTGTGCTGGGAAAGGTTTATGGTTTGTGGCTGAGTCTCTCAGCTGCTTTGCATTTATAAATGTATGAGCTTTGCCTGAAAAGCTAGTGCTCTATAGGAGTTGATGGCCTGTTCTCTATAAATTCTTATTAGTAGAGCATTGCAAATGAGATGGCTTGAAATGTTAATGTTGTTTGTTTGTTTTTTTTATTTATTTAGCTGTGGTCTGTACCAAACAAGCATGTTCCCTCACATCTGGAGAATAGGATTTGTAGGCTGGGGCATCTGTGTAGCACCACAGTACTTAATTTATAATGGTGACACATTTTACCTTAATCAAAACACTGCAGCTCCTGCAATTTGGATATTGCACTTGGTCATATTGGAATTTTGCTTATTTCGATGAACTGTTCAGCCCTAGTTTACTGTAGTCGTTGCATTTTAGTGTTGTAACTATGTGCAGTCGTATTGTAAATTGCAGCTTGAGGTTTGTCCCTCTTCTGTAAAGACACTTATTTCAGTTTTTTCTTTTAGGCGAGATGAAACCAACAGAAGACTCAAAAATGTAAGTTTGACTAGGAAGACTACTCCTTTTTAAACCTTTTTAATGGAAACTCTGTCCCGCTTCACTTCACCCGTAACACTTCCACCAAATTTACATACAAGGGAGATGGTCAGTAGTCACCATCCTATTTATCAACCCAGTTACCAGTAACCGTAGTGTACAGGTTCCAGCTCCTGATGCTGACGCCAACATCTCACCAGCATCAAGTCTCATCCAGACTCACGGAGGCTTGTTTTGCAAATTTTGAGTTTGGGGCTTGTCCCAATAATCTGGCATTAAACCCCAAATAGTCTGTTCCAAAACGTAGTCTTGTTTTTATCACTATGATTAAACTGTATCTGTAAACTCGTCTGTCCCAACTTGAATAAATGGGTGTGTTTTGTGTGTGTGTGTGGAACATGCGAATACTGTGTACACGCTTGTGTGCACTGCTGGTATTTAACATGTTTTGAAGTTTTATGAGGTTGTTTGGTTATCTGGGAAGCCTCATTTGAATCGCACAATAGCTGACAACTTGGACCCAGTAATGAGGCTGTTTGTCAGAGCACTCTTTCTTCGAAATGGGTGTAGCATTTTTCTTTCAATTAACCAATTGGGGTCAATTTGCGTCCATTTAAATCCCCAGTTTTACTGCTGGTCTCCAGATAAACAACAAATTGAAGTTATTCATGCAGTACATTTTTAAAGTTGCAAAACAGAGCAGAGTGAAATATATATATATATATGCAGTTTAATTCACCAGTCTAGCATGAGGATGATTACAAGGGTTATTAATTAAAACTTTATTTTATCATTTCCCCTCAATCAACACAGCTGAAATGCATAGTGTTTTAGGTCACATTTATCATAGTGCCGTGTGTGATGTCTATTTTAGTAAATGTCAATTGATCGGTATCACCATGCAAATAGGGTGTAAAGGCCATGTACAGTATTTGATATTTTCAATTGTCGTGGCGACAAAACAGCCTAATTCCACTTGTATTGCTGCAGCAAAAAATTACGTGATAATTAGTGTTTGTGTATTGTTCATTTTAGTGGGGTCTTACTGTACTATGGATCTTTATAATCCAAGCCTGTTTTATTTATTCCTAAAATATTAGCAATTTTTTTTTTTTTTTTTTTTTTTCACAACACTTGGAATATTTGTTTATTTTTCGCTGTCTCTTTTTTACCTCTTCATTTTTTTTAAAGATTTTTATTATTTTGTTTGCATACAGCTACTACTGAGTTGTTTACACCTTTGTTTTGATCTGACCTGCAATACTTTGACAGGTCAAACATATCTTGTTGCTTCATCTAAACAGTCAATTCC
>CM022485.1:13285156-13302159 GCA_011952105.1 Coreoperca whiteheadi
CAAAAAATTATGTGATAATTAGTGTTTGTGTATTGTTTATTTTAGTGGGGTTTTTTTGTACTTTGGATTTTTATAATCCAAGCTTGTTTTATTTATTCCTAAAATATTAGCAATTTTTTTTTTTTTTTTTTTTTTTGCACAACACTGGGAGTAGTCATTGATATGACGAGATGAGTGATTTTTAAGGGTTCCTAAATAACTATAAATAAAATCATATGTGGCAAATAACACCATAAAATAGGATTAACCTATGATGATCTGTTGCATGCAGTATGATTGTCTTGGCATGACGTAGGTGTCAATCTATTAGAGAATAAAGAACACATCCTGTCCCTGTGCTTAAGAGTGACATGAGACCTTAATGCTGGTTTATTCTCAGGTTGTACAAATGGTGGGAAACCAATTTTAACTGTAATGGCCCGAACATGCTTAAATAGCCAACATAATTGCCTATTAAGGAAAAACTGCATATTACAGCGGGTCTCTGTACATCATTTGTGCTTAAAAAAAAAAAAAAAAATCCAAAAGTAACCCTTTTTATTATGCTTATTTCCTCTCTACAGTGACACCTACTAGAACTGAGATAATGCCTGTATTCAGTAAATGCTTTCTATTGACCGGTAAGGTACCCACTGGACTAGCATAATTGGGAATCTATACAGACGCATTTATTGCCACTCAACATTCTCATCGTTTCATCTGACTTGCATTGTGCAATAAAATATTTAGTAAATTCAATCATCTCTCAAGGCCCTACAAGCATTTATTTTTTTTTTTTGCAATCTGCCGACCACTTTATGATGACTTTAAGATACAGAAAGAGAAATTCTGACATGTAGAGTTGTGGATATCCCTTAGCAACACAGGCTGCTCCTCTGCCAGAGAGAGTCTTTCAAAAAAAATATCCCTCGCCTCAAGGCAAATGAGAAAACAAATGTGTCCAAAACACTGCTTGCTGAAATAATGAAACGCTAAATGCCAGAAAGAGGACAATATCTCACAGGACTTTACCAATGGTTGCCAGGTGTGTGTCTGACTGTCAGCAGTATTCTGTACCAGTGTAATTTTTTTTAAGCTGTTTCGTGAAGGCCACACTAGTATATCCCATATGCTGCAGTATAGACAGGGGGGAAGAAAATCCTGATTTGTGTTTTTGGCCGACTGTTATAACATTTTTAGTTATGCTAGCAGCATGGCTCTAGGGATGGCAATGTCAGTCAGACTGAAATATCAAACTATTGGCGCTGTCCCAAAACTTGGTGCAGACATTCTTGGTTCCCAGAGAATGAATCCTAATGAATTACATCATTCTGTGATGTTTCCTGTAGCGCCACCATGAAGTTGCCATTAAGTGGTCTTGAATAAAATTTCTAAACAATGAAATTTGGTACACTCATTCATCTTCAGCATGAATTATAATCCCCTGACTTTTTATCTAGCACCATCAGCAGGTCAAAATTGTAATTTGTCCATTACCAAATACTGGTAGAACAAATAACATTCCCATCAACCTCATCTTGTGTTCAGTGCTAATTAGCAAATGTTAGCATTCTAACACACTAAACTAAGATGGTGAACATTATTATACCTGCTTAACGTCATTGTTATCATTTAGCCTAGTACTGCTCAGCATTTTCTCTTAGGTCTTTCACAGTGTATCCTCCTCGCTGGTCCAACTGAAACCGAACGTTGCCAGGCACAGATTGACATGCACCTCTGTCAAACCTGCTTTGAGAGGGGAAGGGCTGCAAAATTAACAGTGTCACACTCTGCCAAAAAGCTAAAGTAAAAATGCTAGTGTTTTGTGTGCCACCTCTAGGGTATAACAAGTTAAGAAAAACAGGTGGCCTCCTAAAATATATTCAATCCCTGTACTTTCCTTTTAAACAGGGAAGGAGGGGGGGGGGGCATTTCTGTACTCATATGTATTGCTCCACGATTTTCTCAGGTTCTGATCACAATCTACTGGTTGGGTCGCAAGGCTCACCTAGACACATTCTACAGTGGTCCTCAGCTTAACTTCAAGGCCTTTGAAGGGCTGTTAGGGTTGGCCTTGTCCAAGGTAAGCTGCTCTTCTAGGATTTTTAACTCGGTTGTTGTTTTCTTTAGTCATTTGTTTAATCTACATTAACCCTGCCTTCTAAATCCAGGCTCTAGATGAGGGCAGTAACATGTTTGTGAAAGACAGCGGGTACAGGGAGTCCTGGTACTCAGAGAGGGAGGAACGTCGACTCATGAGACCGAGCTTTAAGATGGCGAACTCGGTGGACAACATCGACTCGCTGGACTCCCGAGCCCTCTGCCCAAACAGTGAAGGTATGTTAACAATCTCCTTTTAGTCAATATGTGCACACCGCCCCACCTGAAGTGTGAATCCCTTTTTGTTTGGATTTAAAACCTAGTGACTGTAGAGTTTATGCACGGCAATTTGCAGAAATCACTTAGTAATCAAACACTAGTGTATAGGGACTTTTTTTTTTTTTACACTTTATTTGGTGCAGTATGAGATTCTGTTGGGGCATTTTCTTTTGTATGGAATCAATATGAGCAGGGTTACCTTGCACAAACTACTATTGCAACTCTTTTTTTCCAGAGATCCACCTGCTACTGTCAGTCTGCAAAAGAGCATACCAAAACAGATGTATTTATTGCTTGATCAGCCTAATTTTGTTGGATCAACATAATTCTGACAGCTGCTGATCCTCTTACTCAATGTGTCATTTGTCTGCACTCTGCTGTGCTCGGTCTCAGTGCACGTCAGTGAAAGACTGTGGCAAGTTCCACATGTTAGTGATAGAGGTGGGTGTGATGGGAGAGGGTAAAATATTTGGCACAGTGCTTGCTAGAGGCTTGGCTGTGTGCAGACTCGGTCATCCACTGAAGGTTCTTCTGTCATGTTCTGATATCCAGACTTATTTTAACTATAATGCATTTTTGGCTCTTGGCTTTTAGCTAATGGTTCCCCTCCTTGTTCTCCAAACGTTTTTATTTTCTGTTCCTCTTTATCCACATGTTTGTGCGGTCCCAAGGTTGTGGAAGTGACGCGGAAGCTGAGCAGGTGTTCAAGATGGAGACCACACAGCCCCCAACCCAGCAAAACAAAGGTTATATCCCACCGCCACTGCTACGGAAAAAACAAGGACAGGAGGAGATTGGACGGGGCTGCGCTAGTCCACTCGCCAGGTACTGCAAATCTGTCAGCTACTGTACACAGACAGTTCACTGACTGCTATTAACTCCCTTATCCCCAGCTGCTAAAGGACTGTCTGACGCATTGAATGTTAAGAGAAAATAACAATCAACTGAAGCTGAGTTAACACTTTCCCTTCTGTTTTTATTTAATATTTGCTCATATACAGTATGCATGTGAACAACTTGACTATACCCTAGAAAAGATTGTTTTATTCCAGTCAGTGGAATACTGACAACAGTAATGTACAATAATGGGGAAACAGCTGTCTTCCTATTATTGTATGTGGCAAAACAAATGCTGTGATGAGGAGAGGGTTCAATAATATTTATCATTATTCTAAATGATAGATATGTATTGTTCTTAGTTGAAACTCATTTTTAAAAAATCAAATTTCAGTTTTCAAATCATTAAGGACTGATGTGCTGTCACAGTTTGGCATTAGCTATATTATTTTGCAGTTAAGTTCTTTTTTTTTTTTCCCCCCACACTAAGCATAGATCAATGACCTTAGTGTGGACAGGGGTATATTCATGATCACAGCTGTCCCAACTAGACAGTCACTTTCACACAACACACACTGAGTGATAATGTCTCATATTATTTAAGCCTTGTATAATCTCTTTCCTGCTAGAATTACATCAGAACTCCTTTGTCAATGTAGACTGAGTGGCTGAGCAATGTCTGATAGTTTTTACCACTTGTCTGGTATTGTGGAAAATGGCAAATCCACGTCCTTGTCAACAGGAATTCCTTTTTTAAAGTATTTTATTTAAAAAAAAATTTTTGTAGTGAAAATTTGGGCTAGGAAGTTATGACATTTGCTTTATTAATTTAAGGAGTGTTTTGAACTTGGATTTTGTAGTGTCCGTAGTTAGGTTATTTTTATATATCATTTTTACGCAATCTTGCAAAAACAATTAGAAACAAATTAGAGTTTAGAAACTTAAACTGGCTCATTCTGTCTGCATCTTTGAAGACCAACTGGCCTCTTCTGAGCAAGTTTCTTTATGCCAATGACTCGATCCAATTAGCCTTTAGTCACCATGGTAACATAACTCCAACTGTCAGGGTGAGTGATTGGTGGGAGATCACCAGGAGGGTTAGTTTGGCCAGCAGGCCCATGCACCCCATGGCAGCAGTACTTCAACTGTCCCAACAGTACACCGTCACTCCCTGTTCGGATAACAGGAACTTATTTCACTTAGGTTTATTTGTGGGTTTTTGTTTTTTTTTTGTTGACAGGCCATGGTGTTCAAATGGCGCTCAAATCTGTTCTCATCTTACTTGTCAGTTCAGCATGGAGCTGGTGTGTAAAGATGTGTGGATGTCAGTGCTCTGCTTGGCTCAGTTACGCGACCACTCTGCCTACAGTGTTACTCCACTGCTTGGAAGTGTAAAACTAACCTTATTCTCAAACACTGAATTTGCCACCATGCATTAATCATCAGTCACTTCTGCCTTTTAACATTTTTGGGGCAGCTTTGTGCTGTCAGCGATCATTTCTGAGATACTTAGTGTAACTATTTCATCCAAAACCATCAGCTGTGAATAAACCATAGACGTGGGTGTACCACTCTTTGCCACAGCGTTGAAGATGCCCCTTTCTCTCCTCAACCCCACCTCACTGTGTCTCCTCCTGAGTGTGCCATCGACGAAGAGCTTTTCCTGCGAGCGCTATGTGAGGAAGACTCAGAAGACGATTATACTGAGGCAGACCCTGTTCTAGATGACTTGTATTTCCGGCGAGTGCAGCAGACCTTTCATCAGACATCTACCAACCCCAACTATGACCGCTTCTTACCCCAATATTGGACACCTGAAGAGGAGATGCGTGTGCGCACGATCTACCTCGGCTCCCAGAGAAGACCCTGGTATCGTAAAATGCAAGGTTTAAGGTCTGTTGGCTGTTTTTACTGCTCTCTGATGCAAGGCAGTGAAAGCTTGAAGATTTACTCAAAATTAATGCAAAGCTGAGGATGCAGTTTTATACTTTTGCTGTATGCTTGATGTGCAAAGTTGCTAATGCATTGCTTGAACAAAAATTATTCTTGGTAATAGTGAAGAAGCAAAAAACAACACAGGGCTGGAGTCTGAGTTACTGGACCTCCTTTGTTGAAATCTAATAATGAACCTTCTTGTGTGTGGTGCCAAAATATCTGCTGTGTGACATAATGGCATGTGGTTATGTCTGTTTGCTTTATTCTATAGATAGTAGTATATAAATCCAGCTTAACTACACCAGCAAACTAAATCCTAGTTTGCTAGGCACAGAGAAATAACTAGTGCTAGTATGCAAGAAAGATGAAATAAGCTAAAACTAATGAACCAAACATCTTGCAAATTTGTGTCCTATTTCTGCTCCTTAGATGACTTCCCGTGTGTGTGTGCATTATCATTTTATATATATATTATGTTGCACTCATTTCATGCATTATGTTCTTTTCTTTGACTTCAGCCATAAAGCTTTGGGTTCTTCTGAGGAAGAGTTTGACTTCCTTTCCTGGCTTGTGACATCTGCTGCCGTACAAAACATCTCTGCCACATCTGGAGAGCCTCAAAAGCATCTCTAAGAAACTCTCTCGCCAAGCCTGACCATTAATTCCTGTCCTGTAGATCCATACCTAACACACACAAACTGTACAGACTGATATAAGCTTGACCACAGTTCTGCGTGCTATCTCGTCGTGTCGGACAGTTGCAAATGTAAAAACAGGTGCACTTTGCCAATCTCTAAGCAATTACCAAATTACAGTACATAATTGCGGTAAAGACATGCAAATTTTGTTCTGTTTATCGAAGAGATGTTTTATGAAGTTATTAGGAAACTGGAATGTGCTCTGAATTTGTAATTTTACTGATATTTTCTGAACTACTGCATGTTGTATTATCTGGCATTTACTCTGGCACCTTTCTTTTATAGTGCTGATGATGTGAGGACTTATTTAACAGCACCGTGCTGAGAGACTCATTAGTTCATAATGATTAAACGCAGATGATTCATGCGTTGTCATACTTTGATAGCATAACAGAATCATGTTATTTATAACACTGTTTGTGCCAGCACAAATGTTTTTCCAGTTTACTTTCTGTGTGAATATGGCTTTGGGGTCGGGGGGGGGGGAAGTGTCCTCATAATGGGTCAATGAAAGTGACTAAACTATTGTGCAGCCTGTGAATTTGTGTATTAAACACACTCTGTCTGTCAAGGTCTGTGTGTGTGTGGTAGGTTTGTATTACAGCTGTGGCGCTGAAGCCATGTGTTTTATCTATCAAATAACATTGCCTCTTTTGTAAGAAACTATATCTGGTCATCTTGTGTTACTACGCTGTTATTTTTGTCAAGCCAGGTGCCTTTTTTATATTTAGATGCATAATGGCGTTCACCAGTCTACATGTCTGTTTCTTTGGTTCTGTAGAGCATATGAAATCCAGGTCAGACCTGAGAGACCAGTTCAGGTCAACCCTGGCTGGATTTGGTAAGTCCTGAAGTTTTTGGGCATAATATTGGCGCAAAGATGTCGGAGACCGCCCTGACCATTACTGCTTTGTTGCTGCTTCATCTGGGTGTGCTTTTGTTTGTATTCAGCTTACATACAAAGGATATTATGATGCCAAAATAACTTGCCTTTTCATAAAGATGGAGCACTTGGTATACGTCCCACTATTTTTCCAGGCAGAGACTTGACAGTAGAATTTATGACAAGCTACAGGATTGTTTGTAATCATAGTCTTGGTTCCTCCCATCAAATTATGTCACAGTTTTGATATACCACCTGCTAAATGCTGCTGTAAGTTATTTGAACGTCACAGCGGACATCCTCTGTTGCTCGCAGCAGTGCTATTACTTCTTACAAGTCATGGCTGTTGTGTTATCCAGACAGGAACATCTGTTGACATTTGTACTGCTGTGTTACTTGACTTGCATGCAGCTCTCCTCCTCACACGTAGCTAAGGATTCTGTTGTTTAGATGCAGAATGTGCCATGCTGCAGCTGTTAATACTGTGGCGTACTGGCCTGTCATGTACAGTTGTGTTTGTGCGCGCTGCATTGCAATACCACTATTCATCATGCTTGTTTTGCTACATGGTGTTCTCAAGTGACACTTTCATGCAAGTGCAGTGTTTTTAAATGTCGTCTTCGTTTGCTTTGTAAATCCATTATTTATTTCCATGTCTTGCCTCTTTGTCTGTCTGAACCAGGAGCAAATCACTCAGTGACATCCCGATGGTATACCCTGTACGTAAAGTTCCTGATGTGAACACCATTTATGATGTGGGGCAGGACACGGGCATGGCACAGGAGGGGAATCAAGATAACAAACGGACGTGTAGTGTTGCTACCAAGGACAGTGAAGCTCAGTGGCAGGATGTAAGTCTTACAATGAAAAGATGTTGACAAAACAATCTCACTACAGGGTCCCTTGAGTAGCTGTTGGTGTGTTATGCTCAAAAGCTCTTATGTTCTTCAGGAGATTAAGTTTTCCCAGCTGTCATGGAATTGTAGACTCCACACATTTCTGTTTTTCGGAGCACTTTAAGGATTTCTCTTCCACATTGTTAAAAGTTTGAGATTAAAAGTTTGTTCTTTACCATGATACCAGCAAGTTTAAGTAGTTCTGAAAAGTCGCAGAAAAATTTCATTTTGAACATCTACAATCCCATAACAACTGAGCCAACTTCATCCTCTGAGGAAGTACGTGTGCTATCATTGAAAGCTCAAGAACAGCGGCTGAATGAACCTTGTGGTTAGGGTTGGCAATGCTACATCTGAATATGATCCATTTTTTAAAAATTCTAGATTGTTTTGTCAACTACTAAAGAATGAACTTTCAATCTCGACAGATGCTTTTCTAGAGTGCAATCAGTCGAAAGAAAATGTGTTTTGAACCTAACAATACAGTGTTACTGGGTTATGCATTTGTTTCAGGACTTGACAAAGTGGAAGAACCGTCGCAGGAGCACCAACTCGGACCTCCGCAGGAAGTCGCAAGACAGAGAGCACGTCATTACCCAGATGATCAATGGTGCTGTGACTAACTTTAAGAATGAAGCAGGCGGCCTGCTAAAGAGGTAAGTTCCTGCTACAACTCTAATGCAAAATCTTAAGCTTGCATTTCCAAACCCTGTTGCTCCCAAAAGCTGCTGACCTAGCATAACTACTACTCTGCATTGCCACAGTGAATTCGTGTAGTATTGCCCCCCCCCCAAAAAAAAAAATAAAGAGATTTTCTGCTTCCTTTTATTACATTGGCTCCTCTTCCCTTACATGCCAATTCCCCAGAGACCAGCAGTCACCACGCAGGCATAACCCTGCCACCCGTCCTTACTCCACCTCTCCATCGAAATCATCGAGCTCTGATCTCCGGCCACGTACTCGAGCTCTGCTGGCCCGCAGCTACGCCACTGAGGCACCTTTCAGCCCCATGTCTCCGCTTAGCCCCCATAACTCAGCCCACACCCAGGTAAGTTATGTTCTGTTTTTTTTCCTACATGACCTTTAATGAGCGGCCCTGGCTGTGTTTACTTCCTCAGATGCAGGTGCAGTTGTATGAGGAAAGGTGTATAACATTTTTTTTTTTTAATATATATATTAAAAAAATAAAAAAGCCATGTTGACTTATTTCTTCTCAGGGATCATCAGTTGGAGTCATGCCTACTTCTGATGGGAGAATCTTGGGAGAGGAGACCTACTTTGCCTCCTTGGCTTCAGATGGAGCAGGACTTACCACACCTTCTCTGGACTACCCTTTCAGCTCACAGACCCAAGTCAAAACCCAGGGCAGCCCAGCTCCTTTCGAACCCACATCTGAACTGGCCCGGCCAGAAAGTGTGTTTATAAACCAAATCTCTACTCTGACCACAACTACACAGTCAAATGAGACGACAAAGTCAACCAGCACCAGGGATCCTACTGCATCCATGTCAAGTCATAAGGAACCTCCATTCTGTATCGATCCAGATGTTCCAACTTCTTGCCCTGCTGCAGTTAATCAGGCAGGAGTTGATAATCTTGAGTACCACCAGAACCACAAGTCCCAGGAAGAGAGCCAGAAGACCTCTGGGAAGCCAGCTGTGGGGCAAAGCAGAGGTCGGCAGGTTGCAGGCATTTACAAGTACTTGTCAAGAACTGGGTCGTGGTCCGGCTCAGCCAGCCTTCCTCGTGGTTACCGACGGTCCGAGGGCTCATCCCGTCTCTCTCCTGCAATTACAGCCAGACCCTTCGGGACCAAGCAGTCCAGGGTGTCCTCCCTGCCGAGACTGTGCAATGTGAGTCCGCTGGTTATCACCGCTTTAGCTTTGTTGCTTTTTGAATCTGTTGGAGTTTAATCAAATGGTCACCAGTAAGTGGGAAAAGTTACTTTTTTATTACTGTATTATTACATTTTTGGTATAAAATTCCAAAACCTTTAAAAATAGGTATTCGTTTTTTAGCAAAAATTTACTCAAATGGGGGTAATAAGTGGGCATTAGTTTGGGGACTATTTTCAGCCGTGGATTAATACACATTTTGCATGCTAACAAGTATTTATTGCAGCAGGACAGTGTAAGCGTGATCAACTCAAAATAAACCACAATGCCAATAGTCATCATAACAAAGGAAGGAACAGGTCACCCAGTGCAACGGTGTGGGTTATAGATGGGGGTTTTTTTAAATAGTTTTTGGACAACAATGGAGGTCTATATAATTTTTTTATGTGGTTTGTTGATGATAAAAATAAAGAATATAGCCATAATTTTATTTCCCAAAACACTAAATATTTTAGTGGTAACTTCTTGGCATACAAGTAGGCATACATAAAACATTTAACTAGTACGGTCAGCCATTATTTATTTATTTTAATTTTTTAAACTACCATCGTCCCTCTCTACTGCCCACAGAGAAAACTGGAACACTCTGTCTAATGAATTTTATATTACCAACGCGGTCAGTTTTCAGCAGGCCATCCCAATGATTCATTCAGGCTTTACATCCTGTTTCTACTCAATGTTTCCAGCTATGACATTAAGAGGCTCTCAAAATGCTTGTGAATACGGCTTAGGAGCTTTTTAAAGTAGTCGGAGCTGCCACCTGTCGATTTTTATCTTACAGTCTGGACGGTTAAAATTCTGGCTTATGCACCGTAGGTCGGGGGGGGGGGTGCGTGCGTAGTTTAGTCGGCCAAACAGGCTCGAACTAGTTTGAGAACATTTTCTGTGTGTGAGCTTGTTACCTTTTGTTTTCTTGGATCACCCTCTTTAATAATGGAGATGCTGCTGCTCCAATGTTAACTCACTACAAGATTGCACATTTTTATTTTCACATACGTGTCTGTTGGTTGTAGACATTCTGCACCTTACAACAACTGCCTTACAGTCACATTTCAATGCTGCAGAATATATGGCGTGCTCAAATGTGATCTGTCCTGTCATTTTGGTCACACCATGTTTTTGTTAATCTCCAGGTAGACAACAACCAGGGTCTGCTGTCAAAAAGTGAGAAAGAGGAATCGCTTTCTCCACGCTGCGAACCTTCGCTCAATAGACAGACTGCGACCGCCCATCTGAAGGGTCAGTACCAGGCTTCAGTCAGATCGAAGAAAGCGAACCAGGCAAAGCACAATGGTACAGAAAAGGGGGAGGAGGGGAAAGGGGCCACTCTTTCCAGGCAGACCTCCTTCCAGATAAATGGATGTCACCGTCAGCCCTACAAACAAACCCAACTACTGCCGCAACCTTATTCAAAACTGCAGGCCCACCACAACAAAAGCTTGAGTCTCCCCTCTAATGCAAGCATTGATCCCCCAAAGGTATGTTGTATTATTTTTCAGCACACATTTGTACTATGTGTATATACTGTATATTGATGCACTTGTAAAACCATGAACATCTTTGAAACTTTGTAATGTTTGATCTAGGATTTAATGAAGTACTCTTAATATAATTGAATGTACTCTTTCTAATCAGGGATTATCAAATCAATTTTATTTATTGGTCAGTGATGATGCCTGTTGATCAATAGAAAAACCAAATGGGCCAAAGTTGTCTTAGAAGAACACAAGCTAAAATTGCTCCATTTAATGGATGGAAAAATACTTTTCAATGTAGTTGAACTCATGGTTTTCACTGCCTCAGATCTCCATGATCAGAGAGGCATGCAGTGGAGAAATGGCTCCGCTATCTAAAATTTTGACTAAGACAGACAAAATTGTTTTGGTTTTTTTGTTGTATTTTTAACATAAGTTCTAATTAAAGATTGCTCTTATTAAAATAGCAGCTGGTAGTCTAGACCAAAACATTAATCTTTTGGCATAGCAAAGTCAAACTTGGAAAATGATGTGAACAGACATAAAGCAAAAGACATTTTGTCTTGTCATGGCAGGAAAAACACCGGTGTAATTGATAACATTTAAAAACAATTGGCTTTAGGGTGAGCTAGGTCCAGGGTGCTGGTGTTGTGCATGTTGGCTCACTGCCATTTCTTTCACCTGTGCTTTCCTGCAATGACAAGTCAAAATGTCTGCCATGGAAAAAGGTCTATTGACATTTCCCTCATTGTCCTGTTAGGGTGTGCAGGCCCTTTCAACAGTATTGAACCTAAACTGCTGAATATGTGCATATATACTAAGTTACCATCTTATCTTTTATGTATGAGGTGTTTTTAATATTCTACCCTCCCCATTTGATTAAATGGGGGTTGAAGAGACACCTTCCAATAGAATTCTGTGCCACCACTAACTTAAACCACAAACCTGTACATGGCATTTAATCAGCAACTCTGACAGTTATAATGTTCGGGTTTTGTTTTATTGCCAAAGATGGCATTTGTTGCAGGGCTGCTGTGATGATTGCACTACATTGTCCATAATAAACTGGTCCCTTTGTGTATCCCTTACGTATTTATGTAGCAGGCCTCTGCTTCCTGGTGGAAACTAGAAACTTCAAAGGACATTAGATCACAGGGTGTCACCTTTTACTTGTGTGTGTGTGTGTGTGTGTGTGTGTTTCAGGTGGATCACAGTGACATGAGAGTGAGCCTTATTCTTAAACCCAACAGTAGACCAGACTTTGGTTTCCAGACTCACTGGGATTCCACAGGGGCAAGAGTCAAATTCATTCAACCTGGTAAGACTTTAGCTATGTTGAACTCTGGATTACGAACATAACTATTATGGTTAGGCTGACATAGTATTGAGAATTAAGCCTTTGCTCTGAGCCTTGTATTGTGAAACGAGGACATTTTAGTGACAGGGATGGAAATGCTACATTGTGCTTGCAATGTTTATTTGTTTTGTTTATTTGCTTCTCCAAGAGGAAATTGGTTCCAACATCCTGCACTTAAAAACAGAACAGTAATTCAAGACTCTGACAGGTCTCAGCATAGACAAATTGTCACTGCCGAAAAACAAAAAATGATGTTACTGAGGCAATTTGTTGAGACCTAAGACAAAGCAGCTTCTCATATGGCTGGAAATGAGCAAAAAAAGTTACTTTTTATGTTGAAGGGAAATGTCTTTATAGATTTTGGTTATCCAAACAGATTATAATAGTTGCACACATGAAAAGTGAAATGGTAGATGGGATGTTAAGTTTTACTGTTTTTTCTTATGTGCATTACCGAACATGCTACAAAATAACCTACAAATGTAGCCAGTGAACTATAGCATGAATATTTAAAAGATGTGACGAGGTGTCACTTAGTCGCTGCTATGTAGTTTTGGATTACTGACCTACTTTTTAATTCAGAACAGAAACCTGGTCCTCGGTACGGCAGCATGTTTTTCACTTTGTGCTAAACAAATCATTTCTGAAGCTACCTTTTTTCTTTTTTTAATAGTTTTCATTCCTACCTTTTCTTCATTTTCCTGACGCCTTCCCCTCCTTTCTCAGGCAGTCCAGCGGCGCTTTGCCAGCTGTGTGTGGACGATGAAATTGTGACTGTTAATGGAGTTGCGGTGGCACACATGAACTACAACCAGTGGAAGGATAAAATGACCTCTTCCCTGAAAATCGGCAGTCTCACCATGGACATTCGGCGCTATGGCAACAAGGGTAAGATAATGAGCCAAAAAGACAGTCATTTCTTTTTTTTTTTAACCATCTTGTGGCGGTAACTTCTAACTAGTGGTCACAAATGCTGGTTTGTAGTGTGGCCTTAGATTTGATGGCTGGTTGTTTTCATTAGATTGGAGCACCAGTGAGGGGAGTCCTCACAACCAGCCAGGCCAGAGCAGAATGACCCTCAATCTGACTGCTGCAGCACCCGTTCTGATAGGTTGCTCTGATCACTATGCCAACAGTGGTGCCTCTACAGAGACCACAGTCAGGAAAGTGTCCAAATTCAATGGGCAGACAGACAACGTGAGCAATGTTTTAGCCAGTAATCGCTTCAATTCAAAATAAATGTGAAAGCTTAAGTGGTGCTCATCAGGTGAATCTTGGTGTTCTTTCACCTGCCCAGGTTTTACAAAGTAGAGTCATGCATGGAGCGCTTGCTGACAACCACAGGACAGCCGATAGTAAAGGTAATAAGAGGCATAAAGTCTGTAAATAGCAATGACTTTACAAATAAAAACATGTAATTTCTCAATGTATCCGTCCTTCCTCTTCATGTAGATATTACTAAGAAAAATCAAACAAGGAGGGAAGAATTTTTCAAACAGAGAGGTAAAATTCCAGTTTGAATTTAGACTTGCATATAGCAGCTTTGGTGGCTGGCGCTTGGCTTGGTTAATTGTTGGGTATTCATTAAAAGCAAATAAAAATGCGCATTTTCAGTAGGGCTTAAAAAAAGATTTCAAAGAAGTGACTGCAATTTAATAGGAATCAGGAAGTGCACAGTGATTAGATGAGAACTTTTACTTTAGTACCACCATAATAACCACCATAACATTAAAGTGCTAGACTAATCGAAGCAGCCTAGTAAGACTATTAAAGATGGAGCATTTCTATAGATTTAATGTTCACTATGTTTATCCATCTAAAGCCATTGACGTTTGCAAACTGGGGGCAAAAAAAACTGTGCTTTTCTTGGCACACTTTACCTAGCAACCACAGAGCTGACAGCACTGATCATGTCTAATATACCATGTGCGGTGTGTAAAAAATGCTGCTTTTACTGAAGTATTTCACGTTCTTTGTGTTAATGGGTTTGTATGTTTTTAAATTTGACTGTCTCAAACCTTTTTCACAACGACTGATTTGTAATTCTGTCCTTTTGTGGTTGTTAGTTAATCTGATGTGTGTCCTACTACAATGGCTTCTCTCTTCAGGCTCTGCAGGATTCAGCTCATGGGTTTACTTGTGTGGTAAATGTTTGCACTGTGTGGTTTTTTTTTTTTGTTTTTTTTTTTTAAACTGTACTAGGCAGCATGCAAGTGTCAAAAGTCAGTTGAACATCGTCAGCAAATGAACAAAGCAGATTTGTGCTGTCATACAGTGTGTGGATACCCTCTTTTTAATTTACTATGACTGCGCAGCTCTTTGCTCAACTGTCTTTTCTTTTTCAGTATTCGCATGCAGTATCTTTAGGGTGGGGATACGTTAGCAGCTGAATGTGCTGATTTATATACAAACTTGCTGATCCTGATCCTTGGTCAGCACCAGTTGCTGTCAGAGACAATCTTGTGGCATGTGAGGCCTACTGACACACATGAGCCTCCGGACGTTTGATAGTTATGATCAAGATATTTGAGCCAGTCCTGCAGGAAAGGTTCTTACAAACGGCAAGAATATAACAGGGTTTATTTTGTATTTTGGTCATCAGTGAACGTCGTAGCCACTAGTGCCTCTAGCAGGTCTATATACTAAAGTGTTCACTATAAAGTGGCCTGCTAACCTCAAGCTGTGGAGTCCATGCAATCTGTATAGTTCATGTTGATACTGTTACACCTGCTACACCCAAAGTTTTTATGCTATGTAAGATGCTGCAAAAGATTTGTCAGTGGGATAAATAGATGAGGCAAAGCTCCCCCCCAAAAAAAAATAGAAAAATACGAGATGCATTATAAAGATTATCCGTTATGGGATACGGTGCATTTTCAAAAAGATTTGGATTCTGAGACTTCTAATGTGTCCCCAGCCTTTGTGTGGTGTATGTGTGACCTATGATACTCCACACAACCTGATTATCTTTAGCAGATCTGCTGACCTGTTATTTTCTCCCACAGGAGGTTCAGAATCTGCAATATCTGATGTAAGTTACCGCTTGATCAAAGCATGTTTGTATGCGTGTTCAAACATAAGGTGTGTGAGTGTGTTGAAGTGTTTGTGTACTGCATGCTGTCTGCTTGTGCATCACCAGCTTCAGGTGCCATCCCTCAGCCCCTCCTCATCCAGCTGGTCATGGGACCATGAGGAGGATCGAAGGCGGCTGGAGAAGTGGCAGGAAGAACAGGAGCGCCTCCTACAGGTGAACACTATTTTCCCATCACAGAACTGCACAGCATTAAGGAGGTTAACACTTCTTGTTAATCTTAACCTTCTTCTAAAGTTGAAAGCAACATACAAGGTTGTGTCTCCTGTTTTCAGGAGCAATATCAGCGGGATCAGGAGAGGCTGGAGGCAGAGTGGCGGAAGGCACAACAAGATGCATTGGGGGAGTTATGCAGGAAGTCAGGGGTAATGTTGTGTGGCCCACGGCGAGCCATTTTTTAATTGGCAGCTCAGACATCTGTGATTACCATGCTGATAGTAACAAGTACAACCTGCAACCCTCACCTTTACTGCTAATTAGATGCACATTTTCTTGGTGTTGCTTTCCTTTTAATACAGTTTTAGGAATCCTCTTGGAACCATTTAAGGGTTCCTAGAAGTGCAATAGCAATATGTCGCATATTGTTTTTTTTGTTTCATGTATTTGAAGCAGAACACCTTTGAAATGACCAATGGTGGTGAGCCTGCCAGCACCCATCTCCATGTGAATGGATTGACAAACAAAACCAGAAAAGAACAGAGCCCAGACGGAGATGAGCTGAAGGCAGCAGGATCAAAACCTCAAAGTAATGCACAAGGAGTGCAGGATGACAAGATTACTAAACAAGCCTGGTAAATAAACCACCTTGTCAACTCTTTTTCATCTTTGCTGGGTGTAACCGTGTTGTGCTTACTATTAAAAGCAAGGTTTTAGACAATCTTATTTAGCTTGTTTTCAGTTTTTGACTTGTCATGATCTTTTCTTCACTGCTGCTGAATCTGCTCTGCTTCCTGCTGCTTTTGCTGGGCCTTCATGCTATTCATGCTGTACCTCAGGGCTCAGGATTCCTATGGCTTTGCTCAGCTGTCACCTGCACACAGGTCAGAACAAGCCCAGCTCAGTTTCCACTTATTTTCAAACACTCAGTATACTGTATAATAGTTCTTAATATTTAGCTTTGGGCATAAATGTCCTTGTGGCGTATGTATGTCTGCAAACACAGCATAGTATTGTTTTTTTTCTAAAATATCTAATACAGCAAAACCATTGGCTTTTTTTGTTTGGCTTTTGCCTGTTGTGAAAGGATAAGCCGACATCAGCATGGAACCAGGTTGTTGCAGACACTAAAATCGGTCTTTTTCTCCAAAATTCTTATTAAAGAGAGTTTTTGTAGAATAATGTGGACTAACTGTTTTTTTTAGTTTAGTTTTTTTTAATGTGTTTATTTATTTTCCTCCCATAGGGCAAAGTCCTTGTCTACCCCAGCATTAGCCGGCCCCCACAAACCGATAAGAGGTCAGTCTACACTAACTGCATTAATATTCCCTTCTGTTCTGGTGATATACTGGGCTAAACCCCCCACCACCCCCCCCCCCCCCCCCCCCCCCCCCTGACGGGGGGCGGGGCCGGGAAGAGAGG
>CM022485.1:13302184-13359523 GCA_011952105.1 Coreoperca whiteheadi
CAAAACAATACAAAGGTACTGTCCGGGGGGGGCTCTGTGCCGTACACATATCTGGACGGGTAAAAGAGATAGATCGGTGGCTAACCCCCCCCCCCCCCCCCGCAAACTTTGATTGGTCCAGGTGATGAGAGACGAAAAGGACAGTCTGTGTCAAAGGTTGAGCACGAAAGGCAGCAGATTTTGGAGGAGATGAAGAAAAGGACTCAGCTTCTGACCGACAACAGCTGGATACGTCAGCGCAGCAGCAGTGTTTACAAGGAACCAGTCTATGTTGGGGTTCCTCTGAAGAGGTGGGTGTATTTGTACCAAGTGGGACTCGGTTTTACCTTTAGGCAGCTGTTTGGTTCGCAGCTTTTGGTTATGACATTTCCCCCATCTTTCCCCTTTACCCTCTTACTACCGTTTTCTGAACTGTGACATCTTCTCTGCAGGCATGACTCTATGGACGACCTGGATTCTTTGCGTCAGTCCACATTCTCAACCGCTACATTTAGTTACCCTCGTCCACACTCCGCTGCCGCAGGTTACTGTGCTCCCAGTAGGAATTCCTCCTCCCGCTACAGCACTGGATCAATATTATCTCAGAGAAATACATCCATGGACTCATCCCATCATGGCAGGTACATGATTAATGGGTATATAGAGCCGGTCTCTCTTGTGCATGTTGTAGTGTGTTATTTTCTGTCTTGTGATACATTTTGGTCTCACACTGTTTAACATGTGCTGCCCCAGGATGGTCAGTGGCAGGAAGACTTGCTGTGTGTGTGAGCGTGTCCTGGGTAGTGGGGCAGCCATGGTGATAGAGGCCCTTAGTCTCTGCTTCCACCTCGCCTGTTTCCAGGTGAGAGGTCATGACCGGCTTAAGGTGCGGTCACAGTAGCTCCAATCCCTGCGAATACCTCCCTTTCACTTCCATGGAAACGGTTCCTGTTTTTGTATGAGCTCCAATACAGCAATGTATTGTGGTTGGAGATGTGGTGTGCCGTCACCTCGTTTTGTACAGTATTACGCTACCAGGCTAAAAACCACAGCATCTCTCACATAAAGTGTGTTTACTTCCACCTGGTTCTAAAGGAGGTTAGCAATTTGTGCAGAAAAAAGCCAGAATTTCTTGGCGGAAGTCCAAATATCACAAAATGTTGGCTGAGGTGGAAAATTTGGTGTATCAATATAAACAAATGCAGGGGGAAAGGACAAATAAAATTATGACGTACATGAAGCAAGGGACGTATTTGTTACTCAACCTTTCGACTCCGCTGAAGAGATGAAAAATGTATTTAGAGCATGTATTTCACGGTAGTGAATGGGGGGGGAAAATGCATTTAATTTTCTTGACTCATTTAATGTCTGCACTACATTTGGATGGAAACTTGACTAGACTGCTTACAACCACGGTCATTCTGCCCAATATATATATTACCTGCATCAAACATGACGACGTATTTTATTTTATTTTTTGGTGCTTAATGTGGAGAAACTTTTATTAGATTGAAGACTAATGTGACCGCACCTTTAGTAAGGTCAGCAGGAGTCTTGCATCTGTAGTCTCAGTTACAGTTATATCAGCTTTATAGGCACCTGCTACCAGGAGCATTTCTGACCCCTTTCCATGCATCTATCTTTCCCAACCAGTCGGTGTAAGGCATCTGGCATCATGTCTGGTGTGGTAGTCCTGTGTGCCATTTCTCTCGCGTCCTCCTAGTTTTCTGCATGTGATTAGTTGAGTGGAAGAAGATAGCCTGCTTTGCTTTTAGATGCATATTGTGAAAATCTCACTGGCAGAGGGACCCCCTCCCACCCCAATTTAGTTGACCCAGGTTATTTGGCATGTAGATGTAGAAGTTGACTCCTGGCACCATAGGAGTTCCAGATGCACAGAGCACTCATGGAATATTAGTTTTTTTTGTTTTTCTTTATGCAAAAACATAGCTTAGCTGTTCTGTGCTGGGGTGGCGTGCTTCTGGTGATTTAGATATAAAATGCCCATATTACAGGTCAGCTGGATTTCTCTTAAATAATTCTTTCTCACTTCTCCCTCTTCCGCTCAGTGTGTGGGCTGCCACCGACATCTTGGAGGAACTAAGACTGGAGTCCAGGTTCGAATCCGTAACAGGGAGCCCTACTGTGAGCCCTGCTATTTCCGACTCAAGTGTGAGTATTGATCTCTGTGAAGTGTGATATGTAACGCAGCGACTCAGTCGGTCATTTTCTCACACTTTCTGTAGCTCGTGTCCCTAGCCTTCCCAGATTGTTGTTCTTCCTCAGACTCTTGCTGAATCAATACAAGTGCTCTTTTATGGCCAGTTTCCTTGCTGTGAAAAACAAGAATAAATCCTAATCACACATTAAAATCAAATGTACTTGGATGGGGCTTTGTCACTGTTTAGGGAATTTTTATTTGGCCATCAAGTAAATATCAAACTCTTTTATTAACGTTAACGTTTTAGCCCCTGGTGCCCCCTCCATGTGACCAAGATGCCGTACTCCAGATAACAGAGTAAGCAGCCGAATCACTGGGAATTCCTGTTGGATAAAACTATGAAAACGCCGTGGAAACATCGTCCACACAGCCAAGCCATGACTCTTGTGTTCTACAGTAATTGTACTGTATTGAACTGTAAACTCTGCCTGTGGATCCACAGATGGTCAATATTTTGCATCACAAAGTAGACTCTTAATGGCTGTTTTTTATTATTATTATTATTATTATTATTATTATTAAATATGGTACTTAGTGGGTTTCTGATAATTTGTTTCCAAGGAAAAATTCGATTTAATATATGAAATAAAGTAATGATGGGAATTATTAGTGTTTAATGGTTTTATTTTAATGTTAGTGTTGCTCTTTTGCATATCCTTGCTATATTTGATATTTTCCAGCTAGTGCATTAAAGATATCGGATATTTCTTGTTAACGTAACCCACTTTGTTCTATTGTAATCTCACCAAGTGCACATTGGGTTAAATCAGTGGGGTGTGTGTGTGTGTGTATGTACACACATATAACACATGTATTTCTCACGTGAAAATCAGCATCTTAACTGAAACGTTTTTGCAAATAAAGGACACTGAACATAATCTTAGGGTTTTTATGTAATTCATTTGTGTACCACATGGTGGCATCATTGGTCTCATAGTAAAAGAGAAATTTCAGTGTCTCCTATAACATGTCATTATTTGCATATGCCCAAATCATTTGAGATCAAACTAGTTGAGCATTGACGGATTTGCAAATGTTTTGTGAACGGTATACCTTCTATTTTGATATTTCTACGACATGGAAACGAAAGTACAAGTACTTTCCAGCATGTGCTAATATGACGACCATCAACCCATCCATCCATTATCTATAACCGCTTGTCCTTAGAGGGTTGCGAGGGGTTGGAGCCGATCCCAGCCGACACTGGGCAAGAGGTGGGGTACACCCCGGACAGGTCTGACTACAGTTGCATCTAGTAATAGGGGATCCATTAACTAAAAAATAAGTAACAGCAGCTACAAAGATGCAGCACACTTCACATGAGTTGTTTTTAATGCCGTTATTTAAATGTCAACAAATATGCCTAGAACCTTTAGTTAATTGTCCAATCGGTTGTGTAATGTAACAACGTTTCATCTGTGTAGTGCATCAACATTTCTCAGAAATAAAACTGGACCAAATGCTGTGCTGTAGTAAGCTATATGGGTAAGGAACTGCGAGTAAACCTGTAAAGTTAATTGGTACATATATTTTAACTAACTAAATACTTCTCAAATTGAAATCTAGTGGTAATTAACTGTTAACAGAGGACCAGCAAATGTCTTTTTTTTTCAAGTACTTGAACGTCTATTTATTAAGAGGATGCCTCTTCCTGTTTATCTGACCCTGCTAGAGTGACTTAGTGTGTGGTTAAACAAAGAACATTTTATCATTAAATATTCCTATAGAATATCAGTGTCTTGTTGTTTCTTGTGAATACATCCCAGGTCTAAGTGCTTTAAAGTCAATTTTTGGCAACATTTACTAATGGAAACAATTAATGGTTTTATAAACTGCTGAAGCAGTGCGCTGCAATCCACATTAATTTCTCCAAGTATAAAGGAACTCTGCTTTTCAAAATGTTCCTTTTGTAAAACATTTAAACAATAGTTGGCACTGCAGAGTGTATTCTTTGTGCATATATAGATAGTATACCAATTCCCATGAAAAGCTTGTAGAAAGGAAATATTTTCTGTAGAAAAAATGTGTTGCCCTTGTGAAATGAAGTGTTCTTTTTATTTTGGTGAGCTGACCTTTCACAGGAAATTGGTGAAGCAAGGTTAAACTAGCAAAAGGGAAGTGTGTTTTCTGGCCTTTTTTAAATGGGGAAGTACCATGCTCTACAATGGTAGATTCAGGCTTTGGCGTCTGTGGTTGTGTGCTCACTGTAGTTAAAACAAAACAAAGGTTCTCTGTTTTAGGTGACCTTTTTGTTTGTATCACAAGCAAGGTTACACTGCAGTATTGTAAACACAGTACTGCACAATGGCACTATTTCATCAGTTTTTTCTTGATGCAATTCAACACCGATGAATGAGAAAGATACGAGTTGAGGAACGAAAGCCGCGAGACAAAGATTTGTAACATCGTTACAAAGGTGGTGTTTAGGTCATTGTGGCAGTGATTACACGGTGGTTTTTACCTCTTTAAATAAATCATTGTATTTGCTCTTGCAGCTCTGAGCTTTCAGCGGACTGAGACAGTCAAAATTGAGATGTTAAACATCGTTCATCCAGCACTCTTGGCCTGATGGATGGAAATGTTTTTATGGTTTACTGTGACCTGGACTTTTGGAAGGGAGATATCAGTTCCCCAAAGGCACAAGTAGAGACATTTCTTAGTTCCTGACACGCTCCATCTGCTTGGGATGACTCTTGTGACTCTCCGCCTGACCCATTTAAATACCACAAGTACAGAAAGCCGGAAATCATAGAGGGTTAAACAGAACGGGCAGGCTACAAATGTAGAGGCATTAGTTACTTCAAATTTAGCTTGAGAGTTGACAGATTAACTAGACTGACTGTGTGGACAAGGTTTACAGAGCAGAGATGTCAGACATTCGTCTTAGTGTAATAGTTAAACTCTCACTCCATCAGTGAGATTTAATCCTTTTTATACTTTCTTTGTGCATCAAAATATTAACTAATCAATAAAATCAGTTTGTAGCATTTTTTTAGAACTAAAATGTGCAATATTTATCCCTTTGCACTACAGCATTAAATCTCTAGTAAGCTGTTTGGGGCATGATATTTTAGAAATGAGGAAAACCTAATCTGCAAGGCTGAATGAAAGGTTGTACTCATATCAATGTCATCTTAAAATGTCCTAAAAAAACAACAAATATTTGGACCACAAACAAGTAGACAGCTGTTTAATAATGCGGATTTATAGGTTTGATGCTCTACAAAGAGTTTTTTATTTGTCTGACAAGTGTGGGGGGGGGGGGGAGTAATCATTAGCATCAGGACATTTTCAAAAAGCTACTGTGGCCGTTTTTCTTGTTTGAGACATGATTGCAGAGCAGCCATGTGGAAAATCATGACCCTTGTCTTTGTGAAAGAATCTTAAGAATTTTTAAGGCTCCCATTGCTTCCTTTGGGTGGAAGGAAACCACCTCAATATTTTGTTTGTTTCATGGGAAAAACTCAGAGATGCCCCAAAGCCGTTATTTATGGTACTATTTTAAAGCAACTTTTACGGTTTGCTTTAGAGGAAACAGATTTTCATGCAAAACTCTCCCCACAACGTTCTTCTAAGAGTTTCACATATTTAATCATCAAAAGTTCCCGGACTACCCGTTCTGTCCTGGTCCGTCCTCTGTCAAAGACATCCCCTTTCTTGTTTATCTTTGCAGATGTAACTTTTTTTTCTCTACTATTCTTGCAAGGTTTTAGAGAGTAACTTCCTCTCAGTGCTTTGCGAGCATGAATAAGAGATCTTGTCTGAAAGATCTCTTCTGAAGTTTTACAGCACAAAAACCGCTCTTCCTGAGGTAACAGTTTCACAGCTGAGACAGGCTTTTCTAACAATACAGCGCACAGTTGGAGCGTCTTGACATTAACAGCTTGACATTAAAACAGACTGCATAAACACACGTGCTATTCGGTGTGTCAAACAGGAAAGCATTATGACAGGAGGCAATTGTTAGAAGTGAGGCACTAAACCCCTCTGTCAATCGTGTTACATTTGTATTATCTGGACAACACAGGAAGCAGTGAGGAAGAAGTGGGAGTGTCTGGGCCTTGCAGATATCTGGCGACGATGTTCTCGGTGGAACACAACTGCTGTAACATTGTCCAGAGCCCAAACAGACAGGCAGAGAGACCGAGGCGTCCAGCTCAACAGGCAGACAGGCGGGGCAACCAGGAATGTGTTTTTACAATCCTCACTTGAACTGTATGATTAAATTATGATTTGGGGCCATAATTCATGTAGGCTTAAAAACGTGAGAAAAAAAAAAACTTTTAACTTTTCTTAAGTCAGTTCATCACACTTTCAAACACTGTCTCAAAGGTTGTTCATACAGGGGGTGGTAATTAGAACTTTATTAATGGGGAACAACTGAGTTCTAACAACACTAAGCATCTACAGTCATGCTCTGAGGTTGTAGGTGCAGTGGTTCTTTCAGCAAAATGCTAACATCAGCATGTGCTAAAATGCTTACAATATCATGCTGACATGTAATGGTTACCACCTTTAGTTTTGCTTGTTAGCATGCTAACGTTTACTTATTAGCACTAAGTACAGCTGAGGCTGATGGGAATGTCAGTAGTTTTGGTTATAAACCAAAGAGTTGGACAAATGGAAAATTCGACCTGATTATGGCGCTAGATGAAAAGTCAAAGGATCATCAACGTTATTACAATCCTTCCTGAGGGGCGAAGAAACATTGTTACCAACTTTTGTGGAAATCCATGCAATGGATTGGATGTCTAGAGATTATACTCTAAAACTACAAATATCAAGCTGCTCGTGGCACTACAGGATAAGTCAATGGATCACCAAAGTCGTTAGGACCCGTCCTCTGGGGACCACAAATGTTTTTACAAATTTTCACGGCAATCTAATAGTTTCAGTCTAATTGAGATATTTCAGTCTGGACCAAATGGACTGACTGTTCCTCCACTATCAGTTACTAAAAGGAAATGTAGTTTGGTAGAACCATTTCGCAAAAGACAGCATTAATATACTATCTTACTATTTCAGCTCAAATTAAAGACGTCTGTAACAGTCTTACAGACCCACTTACACACACAGAAGTTGATATGATATTTCAGTTTTGGACTTTGAATCAACTTCCTCCACATCTTGCCCTTTCAGACAGCCCTGAGAGGGAGGGAGGGGGATGCTTGCACTTCTTGTGAAAGGAAGCCCTCTGCAGCCACAGCAGGGGAGGAGGATGCTCCTTCTCTTTCCTCTCTGTTCCCTGCAGCTGATTGATGCTGGCAGCCTTTTACCTTTTTAGTTTACCGGCACAGGGCAAGGCTCAGCTCTGTCTCTGGGAGCTGCACCAATCTCCGGTCTGCTGCTGGGCGCTGAGAGCAGCTCAGCGGAGACTGGCGACATTTACACCCTCCCTCTACCCAACAAAAACGACACACAGCAGACAGTGAGAAAAAGAGCTTTATGGTGATTCATGAAGGATCTGTCTGTCTCCAGCTCTACCTGGGTTTTCTCCTCCTTTTGGCTGATCGCATGACATGCAACGTTAGTGTTTTAAAGGCAAAAATGTTGCATGCAAAAGCCAAAACAATTAAGAAAATCTATATCCTATAAAAGCATTTCAAGCACCAAAACTCGCTGATCTGTTTGCTGTAATTTCATGCATTCATATTTGTGAATGTAGTCCACTTCATGGAAGACCTTGTTAAAGAAAAGCTGTGCCTGTTTTGTTGACAAGAAACAGGTTTAGGAAATCAAATCAAGTACAACCCAAAGCAAACATTGTACTTCCAGTGTTTTTTGTCCACTTTTGCTCTAAATATATTAAAACACAAATTAAAACATATTTGTTTTCAAGTGCCTCTTGCACACAGCTGGTTGTGAACACATATGCTGAGAAGAAGAAAAAAGGACTATGGCTAGCTTGATTTTTCCACTACCTTCTTGTGGCAGTGTGATTTTGAAAATGTAAAAGCATATTCGTGGCACAGCCGCAGGCAGCTTTAATGCTGCTGCAGGTAGTGATATATGAGGCAGGTCCTATAAATAAAACTAGGCTGTGCTGTATGACAGTTTTGTGTGGTTCTGTCGTGATTTAAAAACGGCGATCTGATTTATTTATTTTGTGTCGCATTGCTGTGCTCTCAGCCACAAGAAACAGGATAGTAGAAGAACAAAAGCTTGTCGTGTGCCCATTTTTATGGCTTGTCTTATTGCTGTATTTCACTTCATGAGATGAAAGAGGCTTATGTCCGGCTTCCCTTCACAAAGTCTAGCAGGGGTAGGAAAGTTCTGACTAGAATGTATTATTGCTTTCATTTCCTGCATCTTACCTTCTCTCCAGTGCAGCGATTGGATTTCATACTGTAGTTGGACACAAAATTAACAAACTCCAGAATGTACTGCCCTGCTAACGTATCGCTTTTTGTAATTGATGAGGAAATGAGGTAATCTAAACTGCCATCCATTATGACAATAACAAAACTGCCAGATTGTAAAACTGAATGATGTTACAGTATGAAAGATATCTGCATCAAATTGCTATGGATTAGAGTGTCACAATTCAAGAGCATAGTTTCAAATGATGGATTGTGGCTTTAAACAGTCTTTTAGTGGCTCTGCCAGACGGCCGCTCCAGGGAAGGATTTGTGAAAGAGGATGTTTGTTTTCTCGTGAAAGCGCTGGTGGTGTTTGGAGAAACAGAAAAGGTCACTAATACATCATATTCACTATGATGATACACAAGGACATATCTTCTTTTTTTGGTTGAACACAACTCTGAGAACTGTTAATGATTCAAGGAGTACATCGCCCCTTTATGGTTTCACTGCTTGGTAACACAAACTCTTAACTGGGCTAATTATGTGTTCAGGTGGTGAGCAAACAGTGATGGAAGCCTGTTCTGTTACAATATGTGTACTTTCTATTAGCAGTCAAAGGCTGCAAAACGTCTCAGGGTTTATTCAAGGAGGGCGGTGTTTGCTCTCATACCAAGATAACTGAGGAGATAAAAGAGCTCTAAAAAAAATCTCCACAACAAACGAGTAAGTGGACCGTGAGCTGAGGTTTTTTTGCTTTTTGTCAATGGCTGTTTCTAATGTCAAGAATGAAATGTCAAGTGCAAGTTTTAAGTAAACATGGATGAGAAGTGCTAAAGGTGCTCAGAATCATGGAAAGTCTCCATATTTCCATGGCAACTGAACAAATTCAGTAGGCAAATTAGGGCCATGTGATATGATTGAAACAGCCAGAATAAGGGAGTAAGTGGACCTTGAGTTAGGACTGTTTTGTCAACCGCGGTTTCCAAGCTGAAGAATGAACTGTCGAGCGCTGGTGTGTTCCGCTGTTAGAGCATCAGAAACTTTACAGATATTTAAAGGGAAAATCTGTAATTTTCTGATGACAAATATCTGAGGTTTATTAAAATGATGAGTTTGAGTAATAGATTAAACGTCAGCAAATCAATTAATCAAAGGGGAGTGATCGCAGGTTCCAGTCTTGTGTTGAGATTTGTTTAGAGGTGCTGGTAGCCACCTTTTGTTACCATCAGACGGAGCCAGGCTAGAGCTGGCAGGACTAGCTGTTTCCCCCTGTTTCCTGTCTTTGAGCTAAGCAAACCTGCTGCTGGCTGTAGCTGTGTTTAACAGACATATATAAAAGTGGTATCAATCTTTTCATCTAAATTTCTACAAGAAAGGCAATACGCACATTTCCCAAAATGTTGAACTATTCCTTTAAAACTTTTCTTCTTTTTTTTTTTTTTCATGTAACAGATGCATTTGGGGCCCAGGCAGATTTACTACACTGACATACATGAATAAAATATATCCACCCTGTAAATGAAGACAGTTTTGGTGTGTTTGGTGTTGAATGAAATCCTTGTTTGTTTTATAAAGACTTATTGCTGTTTTAAGTAGATTGAAGGTGACTAAGGTGAATACTTTCAGTTGACTTGCTGGTTCTCTATTTACAGCATAAGCTTTGTGGTGGGTACGGTACTAATGTTTGTTTTAATTACCAGACAGCCAAGCCAAATAGTTTCACCTAGTTTCAGCCATAAACATCATGTGGGAAAACCATATCCTCACTTCTTTCTATGACTTTCTTTAGGCTTTCAGCAATTTTGTTATTGTTCTATCTATAGTCAGTATTTCATTCACCCAAAAGTCTAAGAGGTTCCCTCATTTTTCATGCTTATGCTTCACAACTAAGCGTATGTACCTGAGAAATCCTGCAGTACCCAGTATTGATAAATGCAAATGTAATGCACTGCTGTTGCATTTCTAGCTGTGAAGGAGCTCTACTGTAAACGGGACATTTCAGATAACGAAGGAGGAATGCGCTTACATTTTAGCTAAGGGCCATCGGATTTAATTTTCTGCTCTCACACCTGATCTAAACAAAGAGAAACACAGCTTGGATTCATTATTCACGTGTTGTTCTCTCTGTAAACAGTGTGATGGTTCTATATCAGAAGAGCTGGAGAAATGAAACAGTACTAAATACATGCAGGTCACAGTGAGCTACAGGCGGAGACTGTAACAAAGTGTGAAAGATTTAGCACATAGAGGCTGATATGAAGAAAGCCAGCACGTTTGTGTTATCTCCAACTCTGCAAATTGGCTAATTTGGCTCTCTTTTTCTGCCTCCCTCCTGCGCTCTGTGTGTTCATTTATGTGTGTGAGTGTGCGCACATTTTCAGCGTTTGGCCGACAAGAGTTTTCTTGCAGGAAAAAAAAATAGCATACATCGAGTGAAATGTGTTTTGGAGGTGTTTTATCACCAAGGACACACACCACATACCCACACACACACGCACAACAAGGTCTGTATTAGAAATAGCTGCTTGGCAGAGAAACTCATCATCGCCTCCGAGGAACGAAAAAAGGACATTAAAATTGAATTAAGTGTTTTAATGCGTCTTTTGACTAACATTTTGTCCTGTCACTTAATATGATCTCAGTCTAATGTAGAAGACGTAAAGTATTAGAGGGCGTCCTTTCCCATTAGCGCAATTTAAAGCGTTCAACCATTTTGTTTTCCCATATTAATACATGCAATGTAAGACATGATAAGGACACTGTCTGATTTTGCTGAGGACAGCGAGCACTACGTCCTCTTTCTGGATTTCACACTAGAGGAGTTGCAGTCAATACTTCCTTTTTCCTGTCCAGATGGCAGCATCAGCTGACAGCAGATACAAAGTCTCTTGAATAGACACGTCTGTCTTTGAAGCTCTTATGAGGCTGCTTGGAAGCAGACGTGTGTGTGTGTGTGTGTGTGGGAGGTTGGGTTGTTGGAGAGGTCCGTGCACGTGTGTGTTTATATGACTTTGCATATAGAGAGTTAGGGAATAAATCCCCCTTAATATATTTTACAGTAGCAGGGTCAGTGCTCCTGGACACCTGACAAACAAATGATTAATTTTTCTGAATTGTTTTGACACATTTGTATTCAAGTACACTCTAACACAGCCCACACAAAGCCTTTTTTTTATTAGACATGATCCTTGGCTAGCTTGGATTTGTGCCCCAGGATCCCACAAGGGAACAAAGGGAACAGACATTTTATTACTGTACTTGTCACCCAAAGAACCCCCCCCCCACCATCCTTCTTCCCATCCTGCCCAGGGGAGATAACAGAGCTCTTCTGTGTTGGAGAGAAGAACACTCTGCTATGCTCTGCCAGATCGACAACCAAGTTTTGCTTTTGGCTACAAATCGCTGGCATTTATTTTAATTTTTAGCTTTAACTGGACATAAAATCTCCTCCTCAGGAAAAAGAAGTAATTTAGTTCAAACAGTTGTGAAAATGTACACACTTCAGAGTAATTTACATACCCTAATAGGATAAACCTCCAAGGGGAGAAAAGAAAATGCAGTTACTCTTCCTCAGTTCGGTTTAAGATATGTTCAATTTGCAGAAATCTGCAAATTCACAATGGAGTTTTGAATTAAGTCAACTTGTCTGTCATCTGTGTATTTTAGTGCCTTTTTTGCAACATGACTGGCGTCAGAAAACACATGACTTGATGGCAGATTATGTCTGATATAGTGTAGCTGTTGGTTTTTATACTATCATCTCTCTCTCTTCTTGATTCAGTGACCTCTGTATTTATGTGATAGTCACATTTAATGTTAACAACAATATAAAGTGACTTAACTCAGGTCCAATTCTAATCCAAAAACTTTTGGTGGCATTATTCCCTTATGTTTTACCACCTAAACATTTCTAACATAATATAAATATATATATATATACAACAATTTTGCCATCATGGCTGTATATGTTATAGTTTTGATGCTATAAATCTATTCTGTACTTACGACATCTATTGCATGTCTGTCCGTCCTGGGAGAGGGATCCCTCCTCTGTTGTTCTTCCTGAGGTTTCTATCATTTTTTCCCCTGTTAAAAGGTTTTTTTTGGGTAGTTTTTCCTTAATCGAATCGAGGGTCTAAGGACAGAGGGTGTCGTATGTTACAGATTGTGAAGCCCTTTGAGGCAAATGTGATTTGTGATACTGGGCTATATAAATAAAATTGAATTGAATTATAGCTAGCATTCAGTAAGGGTGAATTTGATCTCCTGACTTGTAAAATAATCCACAAGTGAGGTCAGATCTGATCGCACGAGGGAACTCCCGTGCTAGATGAATATATCAATGGTGGTCTTCTAAATTTCTAAAATGCCTTATCTCTCTTTGGCAAATCACCACAACACTGGAGACCTGAGAAGACAAAAAAATGAATAAATCAACGCATCTGAAAAAGACATAAATCTTACTGTAAATGGTTTTCACAGTGAACTCAAGGGGACGATGAGGTGGATAGTGTTACAATATCACACTTTATTTGGCGTAGCTTTATAATCTAAAGTGAAAACAATGATAGCATGATAGATGGCACACAACATTGTAGCATTGTTAAAAAATCTCAATGTGTAACCTTGAAAGCTGTGATACTAATGTGTGCTTGATATAATCAAATTTAACAAACAAAAACAATAAAAAAAAAAACCCGAATAAAATCGTCATACCAAAGAAGCAACTTACTGTCTCCCTTATCCATCAACCCCCTACAATTAAACACTTGAGAGTTACAAGGAGGACCTGTAGGTCAAAACCAGACCAAACATTAGTCTATTTACAGTACATACTAGTTAATGTGTGCAGAACAGCAGTGGCCTCTCTACAATGACATGACAATGCAAGCACAACTTAGTAAGGCTCAAAAGAAACCAGCTCCTAACATTTCTGCCAACCTGAGTAACCGTTTATGTAACTCACTTAAGAACAAAACAGTCTTTGTGAATGCCATAAAGGTTATACGGCCATAAAAATAACCCAGCTAAGGACCCAGTGATATATCAAAAGAGTCATTTTGTCTTTATGCCTCACTAACCAATGGGATTTATGTTCTGAGTTTGGAGTAAGTCCTCTTGCAGAATAAAGGTGAAAATGGCAGAGAAGTTTAACGCTGGCTGATCCCACTTGCACAGAGCAGAGTGACAAAAACTAAAAATTAAATAAAAATACACACAAGAAACTGAAAGTAGACGAGTCTGAACCTGCCGGTGCGGGATGCTAAATTCATGTGCGGACTATAACTGATGATTGCATCCAGCGTTGGTTGAAATAAGCGTAAATGCACTCTCGCAGGTGTCAGTCCGTTCATCGGGAGAAAACATACTCGGTGTAACTGGTCCACAGTTTGTCTTCCCCCGGGTCATTACTGGCGTATGAGCACGTCCCGGTGGAGTTGCAGGCCACCATGTGGAAACCCGCCTCGGCCAGCCGGTCAAACGCCTGCTCCAGAAAGTTATACTTGAGGTAATACCTGGCGGTGTATTTGTCGGGCGGTTTGTCCGGGTCGCGGCTCTCGTTCAGGGTTTCTCCAAAAACCTCTTTAGCCAGCGAGATCTTGCTGCAGACGGTTATTCTGGCCACCCGGCGGAATTTCGCGTCCGCCTGGATGTCTCTCCCAATGGTGTAGCTGCCTCTGTACCCGATGGTGATGTAGCCGGAGTCGGCCCCAGGGGAGCGCAGGGTCCTGTCCGAGGAGGAGGTGACCGGGCTGGTGAGCTCAGCCTCCTCCGCGTCCGCGCCGTCCTCCGCGCACGAGCTGTCTTTGCTGAGCGCTGCGAGGCGCCTCGACAGCTCCGGCAGCTGGAAGAAGTCCGCCTCCTTCTGCAGCCTCCTCCGCTCTTTGAAAAACTCGGGCAGGAAAAGCTCCGAGTCCCGTAAGTAGTCCAAAATGTAGCGGAACAGAAAGCCGTCCCGGTCGAAGAAGAAGCGGCCCTTGCTGTCCTTTGGCAGGTCGCCCGGGGAGCTCTGGGTGAACTTGGTCCACAGGAGAGAGTTGGGGACCGCCGTGAGAGTTTCGAGTCGGGTCACATACGCCTGTCCACCCACGTTTAGCTCCACTATCTCGGGGAAAGTTGAACTTTGCCTGTCGGTTTGTGCCATCTCACTCCTCTGTGTCTTGTTTAAATCCTGGAAGCGTCACTGTGCGTGCCCGAACACGGACGGATAGTTGGAGAGCAGCCTACCCTCACTGTACAGAAATGTTTGTATTGGTTTGGCTGCGTGGGAGGAGAAGGAAAAGGGCGGCCAACTGAGACATTAACTGTTCACTGGAAAGCTCTGAGAAAACATGCTGCCTTCAAGGGATCCATGTAAGCCTCGACTTCCAACTTTAAAACGTGTACACACACCTTGACACCATGGCCTCCTTATAACCAGCAACATGTTGGCCAATACTCAAGTACTGGACTGAAAGGAAAAGGTCCACGTTTTGGGAAATACCTGTAGTCCCTTTCTTGCCAAGAGTTGGCTTAGACGAGATGATTCACACCTCTCACATTATTACGAAGCAACATAAAGCCAGCAGCTGTTTATCTTAGCTTTGCATAAAGACTGGAAACAAGGGGAAACAGCTAGTTTGGCTCTGTCCAAAAGTAACAAAACCTGCCAACCAG
Organism: Coreoperca whiteheadi; assembly: GCA_011952105.1. Taxonomy (NCBI): domain Eukaryota; kingdom Metazoa; phylum Chordata; class Actinopteri; order Centrarchiformes; family Sinipercidae; genus Coreoperca; species Coreoperca whiteheadi. Next base: position 13,317,344 of record CM022485.1, read on the forward strand.
CTTGTCTAAAGCTCACTAATTAACAACTTGTCCTCAATACAAAGGTTTTTGTACAGATTAAACAAGAGATTAAGTAGCCTACAATATTAGGTACAATTTGGTGCTTTGAGTAGGCCTACTTACATTTTACGCTACCTTATGCTCCTACTCCACTACATTTCAGTGGGAACCTTTTTGACAGCTATTGTTACCTTACAGGTTACGATTTTTGCAGACATATGCAACATTTGCTGTATTCAACTACCAACAGTAAATAACGCAGTTAAAGTGAACTCCACCTTAAGTAGCTACAGTTTATCAGTCATAATATAACGCTCTAATGGCCCATTCTGCTCCCTTGTGAGTACTTTCTACTGCTTGTAGACTACATTTGTACTTCTATTTAAGTAAAATTATAAACGCAGGAGTATTTATTTGGGATGGAGTCGTTTTATCGTGTGGTATCGCTACTTGACAAAAAAGTAGATGAGCTGTTAAAGATGTTTTTATGGCAACCGTAACAACTCTGCATTTATATGTTAATAACACATTATATTAACCTGTCACATCAAATGAGGTTCAAAGTTCATTATCTTAACCATGGAAACAGCAGCTTCACCTCAGGATCCATTTAGTACCATAGGTGTTCTAGAGCTTTCGATCATGTCACATGATCCTCACGGGCAGGAGTCTGCCCAGTTGTCATGAAATTGTAGATGTTTAAATTTACTTTAAACTCTCCAACAACTTCTCGTCCACGTTTCCTGAAAAGTTCGGCTCAGAAAAAAAGGAAAATGTAAACATTTTCAATGTCATGACAACTGGGCAAATGCCATCTGCAGGAAGACTGTGTGATATGATTGAAAGCTTCTGTACAGCTACTAAATGGACCTTGAGGTGAGATCGTTTTGTGAACATACTTGTAATGTCTAATGGCTGTCATTATAGGCCGTTGTAATGTATTATTAATGCTTGATGTAACCTTCTTTGATGCGTTCAATTATTTTACTGTTATGCATTATGAGCTTCAAAGTGTTGCTAAACTGTGGGGTGGCTGTGGTTTATTTTAGGAATCAAAGTTCAGGGCGTTACATTGTCATATCTGCCCTGGAGCCTTTTCTCTTCTGTGCTCCCCAGGAATCAAACTCATCCTCGGGCCTCCCATGGTTTGTTTTCAACTGGAACACAGCATATGAGGCAACGCTACACTGTCTTGACAGGAATGAACAAATTCTGCCTTTATGTAATGGAGTCAGTCCCTTATTTCCAGGATGAAACCCATTAACTGGAATTCCACCAATGAACCCCAAATGTTCCTGTACTACTGAGAGGGGAGCTAGTGTGTGCACCGAAAAAAACAGTTAACAAGTTAAGTACACATGATGTACCCCAAAACCTGCGACTTTAACGGTAAGATAAAGCAAGTCTGACAGATCTGTGGTATCTCCAAAGTCCCTTGAAAAGAGGCCCCACTTTCCCTCAAACCCACATAAGTCTTAACCCAGGATCGATTTCAGCTTAACAGCAAAGAGCTCTTTGATCTAGTCTTGAAGTGCGGTAGGCTGTAGTCACATTTCAGTCCACACACCAGTAGTTCTGCTGAGGAGGACAACTGACATTATCACTCATAATCTGAGTGAGATGTAATTGGTCTGTTATCTCAGCGGCTGAGATTTGTTTAAAGCACAAAAACCATCAGTTGTTTGTAAGAGAATGCTAACTAAGATCCATCTGTATTATAGAAAACAGCACACATGTTGTGATATTGCTCGGAAACAAGCAAGGTTGGAGAGAACCGAAACATTTAGAGATACAGCTGCAGCCCGCCGAAATGATACAGTAAGTTAAAAGCAGTCAGTAAAATTGCTGTTGATACAGTTAAAAAATAATAATTATGAAATTAATCTTGCAGAGATTTAGCCAATCTGATACGAAAGGAAAGCAAGTGTTAATTCAAGGATAAGACACACAACATTGTGCATCAGTGAGAATTTTGATGAAGCCAAAAGCATTTAAAACATCAGGAATTATGTTGGTTTAAATAAACTGAATAAAAAAAAACTGACTTCATTTCAGTTCATTTTATGTAATTAAAACGTGTTTTATGTTGATGCATTTTGATCCAAATATAATGAAAGAAAAACACTTCAGGATATATACCGTGATGTCTTCATAAATGCAATCAAGTTAATGCTGCTCCGTGTAAGTTTGACATGAGTTTTCTTGCAGAAGATGCGGCTGTACCAAATCAAATACATGGAGGGGAAAGATGTAAAGTTGACAATAAACGAGTTCTGATCTTACTGTTTTGTCTTTCTTTCGTCACCACACCACCACCTCCATCAAATTAGACATTAGAATACTTATTGGTGGTTATAACATCATGTCCAACTTTTACAACTTAAAGCATATGAACTTGTTGCTTTCTTGACACTTGAAGGTCTTGTTTTAGAGCACAAACGTAAACGCATCACCCAGTCGTTCCTACATAAGACATTTCAATCTTTGGATTAGAGTGGCATCTAGTGGACGGTAAATAAGGAAGCAGGTTGTTGTTCTATTGCTGTAATGGAGATTCTTTACTGTAGTATTAAGCCACATTGTGTACTTCGTTTTTATGATCCACCTTCAAGACAACTTGGCCATCATTTGCAAGTTATCAAAGAAATTGTTCAACGTGAATTAGTGAGACAAACATTTCCCTCCACAAATTGAAAGCAACAAAATGAATTATGAAGCTCTTCTGTGTGACAATGCTTTAGCTTTTACTTTGTCTTTTATATTTAAAGTTTCTTTTCTTCTGCCCACTGTCATTTTGTTATAATAAAATAAATGATCAAGTCTCTCTCTCTGTCTCTGGACACCACACCAAAATCATCATCCTCTTTCCCGTCTCGACCTCATGTCTGTGTCATCGCTGTTAAATGTTACCATTTTTTCTCACAGTCTGGCAGAAGATAATTGGATAAAGGAAGTTGTACGGTTTAGCTTTCCAGCCATTTCCCAGAGAATATGAAGGTTAAGAGATATGGCAGCTCATTTACTCATCATATAGGTTCCCCTCTGAGACCCATCAGTTAATGTATTCATCTGTAGTTTTTGTTCATATTTCTAAGGCCATACATTATGTTGTGTTGAATGTTGATGAACCTGACAGAGGACATCATAGGCTTTACGTTGATGTAGCACATTTGGGTGTTCGACCTATAATTTGGTTGTACAAAAATATGTTTTGGTTGTTTAGCGGAAGACGAAAGAGAGAGTTACGATGTGATGATCAATTTTGTGAGTTTAAATTGGTGTTTAATACCAGTCAGCATCTTAAAAGTAGTTTGTGGAGTGACATCCAATTATTTGGGAAAGTGAAATCCTTTTTTAACCCAAAAATATGTTTATGCATGTGTCCTCTGCAGTGGTGAAAGAAGTATTCAGATCTTTTACTTAAGTAAAAGTAACAATACAACAATGTAAAAATACTCTATTACAAGTTAAAGTCTTGCATTTAAAATCCTAGTACAAATGTACAAAAGTATCATCAGGAGAATGTACTTAAAGTATCAAAAGTAAAAGTACTGGTTCTATGGAAAAATGGTGCTTGACAGGAATATTAATTTGTATTACGTACAGTGGATTGGTAATACAGATACATGTTTACTGTTGTGGCTGCTTGACATGGTGCTTAACTTTAAAAACTGTTAGGTAGGTTAGTCTCTCCAAAGGGTTACAAGATAAATCTGAAGGGTCGTGAGATGGTACAATGGAAAGAAGTGAAAACAAAATTCTGCTAAAAAACTTTGAAGTACTTTTTGGGATCTCAAATAGTTACTTAAATTAAACCCTCTAAGAAGTTTAGAAGGGAAGTGTCTGTTAGGTGCAGCTGCTAACAAGTCATAGACATTACACATGAAATTACACAGTTTAATCTAAGGGGTCAAAAGTAACTTGTAACTATAGCTTTAAAATAAATGTAGTGGAGTAAAAAGAACAGCATTTCCTCTGAAATGTAGTAGAAGTATAAAGTAGCAGAAAGAAAAAGAAAAACTCGAGTAAAGTACAAGTACCTTAAAAATGTACTTCTGCGTGACAACTCACAACGTTTATATTTGGATACAATTTTAGATATTTACAACACAACTGTTTCTTCACAAGTTACTTTTTTGGATAAAAACTGAAGTTAGAAATGTGCATCCCTATTTTCAGTCAACCTGGCTCCACCTAGTGGTCAGAAGATAAGCTAGAGATAGAGACAGACAGATAGACAGAGAGATAGATAGATAGGTAAGATGACTTGTATTATATATTCAGTGTGTAATACTGAGACCTTTTATTTACCAAAAAAGTATTTTTTTGTTTAATGCTGAGGTCAGAGCAGCTGTAAACGTGTCTAAACTGAGCAGCCCTCCAGATAGGACGGTTGAAAATGTTCACTGTATTTTGAAGTGCTGTTGGATTGTTGTGACTTTATTTTTACTCAGTGTATTTGTACATGTTTTTATGGATGTGTGTGCAGTGCTGTATTATCCCTCACTCTGAGCTATCATGTGACCTCCTGCTTGTGACATAAGGCAGCCTTCTGATGTGACACCCAGCCAAGCACTGTCACTCTGCAGTGTACTGGAGTGTGACCTCCTCAACTGTCTCTGTGCTCTCCACAGCAGCCGGCCCATCATCCATGTGTTGTCTCCCCCTTCTCGCCCTCACCCAGCGCCTCTCCAGTGATCCTCTTCCCTGCCCCTGTCATGACACACAGACAGAGACGAGAGGCAGAAACCCGTTTCTTCTTCTCTGTCAACATGGAATCACTCGTCCTTTCTCTTTCTCTTCTCCTCGAATTTTTTTTTTTACTTCTTGTGCTAATGTACTACCAGTGTAGGCTATTTCTGATTTCAGTCTGGACGCTCACGTCGATGTTTTAATTCATTCACTCTGGAACAGCAATGTTTAATTAACTTGAATACATGTTAAAAGAAACAATCACACTTCTCTTACGACTAAATACTAATACAGAAGGAGGCTGGGAAGGTGGAAGAAGGTACATTTCTGAAAGCAGGCAGCAGTGTAGCAGCTAGGATACAGAGCTTAGCATTGTTGTATGGTGACTTAAGAAGCGCCAAACTTTTATATGGACTTCCTGCGGTGAGAAATAGGTCATGGACATATGTGATTGGAGGAGGTTTGGAACATATATATTATATAAATATAAAATTACTTCGGTCCCTGCCTGAATTACTGGAAGGCTCCACACATTATCGTATGGCCACCTGCTGACTGTCCCGAAGCACCTATATTTACCTCCGAATGTTTAAATTTGCAAACTAGAAAATAAAACATAATAAATTCTCAATAAAAACACAGTTTAAAGTTATAAAATTACAAAGCCACTGCTAGTCTTCTTTAGAGTAAATGAAAACACCCTAAAGAGTAACAAGGGGATGTAAAACAATGCTTCACTGCCATCTCTGAGTGCTGCATGCCCTCAACCGTTGTGTGTAGCCTACCCAGAAGTCTGCTCAGTTTCACCTGTAAACATACAGAACAAGGATGTCGCGCGATCCTGGAGTACACCTGTACATCACTGAAACAAGGTGAACAGTTAAATGTAGTTAAGCAAAAAAATCAAAAACAACATTTTCAGGGGGTTTTAAGTTTTAAGTCTTCAAACCTGAAATAACTGATTTTTTATGCCACTTGGGGGCAGCGGAAACAAGCTGTAAACACAACCCTGACATATCATCACCTTACTGTCTTAAGTTGATGTGGTGATCAAATTGTTAGCAAACAGTTACCTGCTGTTACCACATCCCTCAGACACAGGTAACATTAACATTCATTTGGAGTCATGTTCCTGGCTACCTAATAAACAATGTTAGCCCAATATTCACTCTCTTTTAGCTCTGTTTTTGGTCTCTAACAAATCATGAGGGAAATATCTGTCTCTTTAACTGCTAAATGCTCAACTGTGCTCACCAGCTAGACGCCAAGTGTGTCTGCTTGCCGTTTGGTGCTGAGCAAGTAGTGTGTACAGTGTATGTACCAGAGCTTTGCGCTGTGTTTCTACTGTATTTTACTGAATAACCTAAAGCAAATCATACACAATCAATGCTAATTCCTCCTAACACAGCGCTACTTAATAGTACCCACTGCAAATCACATTAAAGAGAACACATCTTTTGCCCTCACTGTGTGTGTGGTTGTACAGCTATGCAGGGATCTAAACACACTTCCAATAAAGGATGAAGAAAGAATTTGGTCTTTGAGTTTTTTTGCTGGAAGCAACTGTGAAACTGTGAAACAACAACCAGTGAAGGATCAACATTAAGTCTCCATAGGAAATACAGCACAGTAATTAATCTAGTACAGCCACTTGGAATGTTGTATTAGCAACTCATTAGCCTCAGTGAGCAACTATAGTGGCTAACATGGTTATCAAGGAAAAAACAACTAAACAATCAACAATCAGAAAAGAGCTATAATAAAGAGAGCCAACAGCAGCATTTGGTGCGCAGATAATAGATGCCTGTCAATATTTGCTTGGTCACAGATCTGACAAAACGGTGGATGTAACAGTGTCAGTTAAACTTTGTCGTGTCTAGATGGTAACCCTGGATTTGCCAAACTCTCGCAAGATTTGTGTGTGTTGTTTCTTCACTGTGCGCATTCCTAAACCTAACCAAGTAGTTTCATTGCCTATACCTAAATCTCGTGAGACTTTCTGAAAATCCAGGGTTACCCTCTAGATAGGACCGCTAAACGACAGTGGACCATTGTAGCCATTGTGACTAGCAACAGCATGTTCAACTGAAACAAACTGCTGGTTTCAGAATAATACCTTTTATTAAAAATGATCTATAATTCATTTAGTAGCAGAATAACAGAAAAAAAATTGAATCATAGGCTATTTATGAAAATGAGCACATGCTAACTAACATACTTAGCACATCGGGAAGGTTGGGGGCAATCCCGGTTTCCCCAGCCCACATTTTGAAGTGTCTTTGGGCAAGATATTAAATTCCAAATTGCTCCCAATGGCTGAGCCATCAGTGTGTAAATGTGATAAGTAGTGCGAAGCACTTTGAAGGGTCGGAAGACTAGAAAGTACAGTCCATTTACCAATAACAACTAGATCAGCAATTCCACACTGGCACCAGCTTTTAAAGGGCTGCTGTTTTTTCAGTGATTGTTCACCCCAAATAAAACAAATATCCAAAACCTCATCAAAGATCATACAGCAAAGCAAATTGTACAGAACAATACAAGTAGAGCCAATAGACCATTTTCACACGACATTTTGACATGTTACTGTAGGAAAAGCACAGGTGCAAATAATAACATTAATAATGGCTGAATTCCATTCAGCTGCTTCACTTTCAGGGTGCTGGTAGTGTGCATGCTGGCTCCCTGTCACACTGTCATGGCTCACTGGGACACTTGAATAGAAGTGAACCATCGTTAATATTATTAGCAACACCTCTGGTTGTCCTGCTATGACAAGTAAAAATGTCTGCTGTGAAAAAGAACCATTTCGAGTCAAGTGTTTGGACTGAAAGGCTTCCAATAATTCTGTTACATTTTGTATTACTCACAGTCACACACACACACACACACACACACACACACACACACACACACTTTGGTACATTTGTTGGGCAGTTCCTACATGAAGTCCCACTATGGCTCAGACCTTTTACTTTCATATTGTGGTTCAACTGCAAGTTCATCCCTCTCTCAGCTGTAAAGGCTGATAACTTTCACGAGGCGTGTGTTCAGTTTGTGTGTGTGTGTGTGTGTGCACGTGTATGTCTTTGTTGTGTCTTTAGTCATACTCATGCTTTATGTGACTGGGCTGAACTGTGTGTGTGTTCTTGTCACCTTCTCTCAGGGTTATGGCTGCACCCTTGTGCTCCTCAATCAGCTCTAATGGATCCTCTGGCTCAGACTCAGCCAGGGCACTGATTGTGATACTAAAGGCACACACATACACACACACACACATATACACGCACGTAAGACAGGGCGGGGCTGGAGGCTGATGTGCGTAGTGATGAGCTAAGAGGTACGATGACCCTCCTAACATTTTCTTCCTGCCTTTGTCCTTTGTTTCTTCTCTTGTGCTTCACCATTACTGTCCCTCGATGCTGCACCTCCTGCAATCAGTTTAATGTTACGCTGTAGCAACCAATCATATCTAGAATGAAGTTATGTAAAACTTAACAAAATCTCCAATGTGTTGCGGCCTTAAAATAAAAACATTTTTTAATTTCGCTCTTTTTTAAAATCTTAAGCCTATATAAATAAAATCATATTCCATACAAACAGCATTTTTATCAGAAATGTCACATCCTTCCTTCTGTGTCTTTATGGCACCCACCCCCCAACCTGTCACCTCCACCAGGGCCCTTGTGTGTGCATTGTTGTGTGTATGTGAATGGTTCACATCCACCATCCCTCCCTCTGTGTCTTCATTCAGAGAGTGCACAGGTCCCCTAGGGCTAATGTGTGCTTTTGTATGTGTGTGTGTGTGTGTGTGGCCGCTACATTATTCTCCCCACTGACTTTCTATGGGATGAAAGAAATGACTGTCCATCCAGCATGCCCCTGCTTTAGAAAAGAGATGGGCTGAAGGGAACATGTTGTAAGGCAGGGCAGCCCTCATGAATGCAGACAAGTCAGAATATAGAGGAATAAAGATACTAATGCTGCATCAGTATTTTACAGTTGCTTTGGCTTTGTAAATGTGTCAAAACATCACAACAGTTTATATGTGCATCACTGAATTTGTCATCATTCTGTCAAACAGTAACTAAATCACATCAAAACTGAATTTGCAACAGTCATTTCAGAGACGATCACACAAATAGCATTGAGAAGGAAATGTTTTATGCAGAAGTCGGCATTTAAAATGATTAGAATGACTTTTGAAAACTTTCATTTTATTAAGTGAATATGCTGCCTTACTGTAAAAATAAAGCAGTCTAGAGTCTAACTTACATTCATACAGTAAAATGATGATTGTGATTATTTTGACTGCATCAGTTTGTATCAACCACAGAGTTTGTTTAAGACATCAAACATCTGATATTTCAATAGAGTCATTAGCAATTACTGTATGTTGCAACACTACTCACCAGGGAAATTGTGTTAAAATAAAGAGAAACTCTTGCCAACTCGCGTTGCATTGATTCAGTAATCTGGACTGAACATTTAGTAGACATTTAGATTTAGGATTTTGCACTTTGTGTGTAAGCGCAGGATTTTGTGTGTTTTTAAATCTTTGCATTAAGAGGTTTGCTCACTGAAACTAAAAACGGAGCCAAAACTGTTGTAAAATACTGTAACAGAAATGTACAAATAAGTTCATATTTTCAACCAAAACACAACATTAGAAACCCCCCAGAAATGCCCGTCGTGATACACTGACATGACTGTTGCTTATGCACATGACTTTAACATGCAAGCGCTTTGTTTTTGTTTCTCATTCTCAATCGCTGCACCACTGACTCTCCATACATGCAGGAACAATTTGATTCTCATTGATCCATTGGAGCTGACGGCTCTCCACCACTTGTAAAATCTAGTCTCGGCGGATCTGAGTAATTATTTGACTCACAACTCTAATTCCGTAGCAGTGAAGCTGATTCATGGCTCCGACTCACTAAGAATCAGGGGGGGTTGCTGATTGCAGAGCAGTCGCCTCATCCCTGTGGTGAGCGCCAGACGTTCTACCTGCAGCCGGCCCGAGTGGAACAAAGCTGGTTCTATAATTAGGTTCTCGTGGCTGATTCGATTTGAGCAGCCGCTACATTCATTTTGCTAAAGATGCTCCTCAGCTGCTTGGAGGGACTAATGGAGGAGATGGAGAGATATATGGGAAACAATTAGACATGACATTATCGTATGGTGTGTGTGTTTGGTACTCGTGTATTAGAAAAAGGTGCATGTTTGTGCCAACAAGTCACAAACTCATTTTTCCACAATATTCACGTTAATTTACCACACGCACACTCTCACATGTCTCCCTGTCAAACCTACATCACTTCTTTGCCTTCTCCCCTTCTCCATCCCTTGCCCCCTTCCGATGTTTCAATTAGCTGCCTTGCAATTGAATTACAGGGGACATTACTTAAGAAGGCCATAAATAGTGGCCTGCCGACATGATGGTGGTGCCTCAGCCTCCGATGAGATGTGAGCTGCCTTGATCCAGAAACCATGTGTGATGCTCTACATCATGTTCAGATCACATATTTATCTTTTTCAGGGCTTACAATAAGAAAAAAAAGTAGAGCCCCATTCCACTCAAGAATGTGTTTTGCATACTATTACTTCACTTGGGTTACTTCACTGTGCAGAATGATGGCTGTTTTGATCTGCTGAAGTTTCCCTGTGTATGTATGAGCATGGTTTTGGGACACCACAACGAGTTTTGAAGCCAATCGTGGTCCAGTATGGAACTTACACAAGTGTGAAGTGAGAAGCCTCCAGTGCACACACACTAAAGTGTGAACAGTGCTGCCAAAGTGAGATCTACACAGGGGATTACCTTCATAATTGTCGCCACGTACACAACTCCTATTAAAGGGGCAACCCAGAAAGATCTTGATGTTTACTAGTATGAGTGTCTTTCATGGGACGGTCTCTGCTAGGTAAATGTCCATCTTTTATACTCCACAGCCCCCGTTCGTATGTTAGACTTTGTGTTAAAAAATTGATGGCTCGAACCCAAATGCTAGCTAACCCTGGGGGGTTTTTTTTAGACATTGGAAAGCTTCATCCATGGCAACAAAAGAAATTATACAACTGTTCTCACAGGCAGAGTAATACGACTTATGATGCGTAAACTGATCTTCATGTCTAAAATTGGTGGCTTGCCTCTTTAAAATAAACATGCAACATGGGTTCCCATTTACCCACCTATTCTACCATGAAACTGTTGAAAATGTGTCTTGGTGTGTTCTTTAAATTAATCTAAATATTCAACTTTTATTAAGACAGGAAGTTGTTTACTTTTTGGCGATGTTTGAGCCACTACTTTGTGCTGTTGTTACAGTGGATTTTATTATATTGCACATTTGTTGATGCTGTTGTGTTCACCTCATTTATGTAAGGTGTAGCCAATTATGTTAGTTGAAATTAGATAGAATTTACCAAACAATGTCAGTGCTTTGGCTATCCAGAGCAAATTTGGGTCTGATTCCAACCTTTGGAATTAAACAAACAAAAAACGACATTTCTTATCACAAATAACATTTGCAGCAGACAGTGTGATACCTGGACAGTCACCTTTCTTTGAGTCCTCTCTCTAAAGTTATGCCTGACTCCAGCACATTAGATGTCTGTCTGAATGCAACGTCTGCTCTCCATAATCTCATCAACGTTGATTCCCAGAATTCCCTCTTATCTCTTGAGGTTGGTCTGGGAAAACAAGCCAGACAGCTGTAGCCGGTAAAATGTAATGAAAAAAATGTCTAATTTCACATTTCATGCTGTCTGTCTATTCGCCAGAACTTAAAGTCTGCTGGTTCTCCTTTTGGGATCTAATTAGACACTTAGACAAGAATCTTCCTCCACACCAAGGCGGAAATCAAGGTATGACCAGTTGATCAAAACTTCCAGATTTCTGAATAAATGTAAAAGCAAAGAAATAGCCGGATCACTTATGGGTAAAAACAAAGTTAATATGAGCTTTCCTTGAAAGGAAGTAAAGAGGAACCTCTATCAAAACAACTGTCCAGAAATGTGTCAATTATAGGTTATTACAAATGCAGGACGAAAATCTGCACTGGCCAAATATCAATGACTCATGGAAAGACATCATAGGACGTTCTAAATATATCCAGTAGTTATGAATGAATGAATCTGTTTTGGTTTACATCCAAATGCTCTCTATAAGAGAGTCCTACGCAAAATCCACCCCCCAACGATTCGCCTCCTCGTACGTAAAGCCGTGAATTAATGGATTGACTTTTGGACAAGCGACAGTTTTCCTTCATAATTGTTAATTACCATGAGTGCTCTCGGAGGCACTTTCTGTGAATGGAGATGGGACTCTCTCTCTCTTTTTCTCCACCGTCTGTTCTTTTTATGGGATTGGTCTTAGTTCTCAAGGGCGTCATGAAGGACACCAGCGATGGAGGGAGGCGGTGCAGCGGAAGGGTGGGGCACCTGCGTCATTCCCGCGCATCAGGGTTGGTGGATTTTGTGGCAAGGGGCGCCAGTAAGCCACACCCCCTCTCACCCCCACCCAAGTCCATCTTCCCCGTCTGTCCACCAGCAGCCCCACCCACCCCCGGGTGGCTCCACCCCGAGTCCCAGGGAGAGAGTACAGCACTTACGGTAATGTCAATAACCAGAGAGGGAGAGCTATTTTAGGACGCTGTCTTTCAATGTGGCTGTGGAGGGGGACAAAGATGCAAGCCAAGCGATTGTAATTTCAGTCACGTTTTTGGACATGTTCTCTTTCTCTGTCTACCATCCAGCTAGCTGAAGGGCCTGACAGACAAGAAAGAGCTTGGGCCGGCTGCAAATTCAATGTAAGCCTTTTTTGTAAAGAAAGGCGTTTTTACTGCTGAAGGTCTTGAAAAGTGAGTCTGAGATACCTCCGTTAATCTTAAAATTCCACACAGAAAAGCAACCGGAAAATCATTCAAATGAGCTCTAATATTCTTGTAAAACAGAGATCCCCACAAAATGATTAAAAAGAGGGAAAAAATAAACATATTTCTGCAACACAAAATAGTTTTTGCTCTTTCTTTTTGTAAATTACTAGTTAATTTTCCCTCTTCAGGCCTCTTAAGTTATAAACGTACAACAATTCAACAGTGAAGAATCACTTTTTGGTTTGAGCCTATGCGACATGACAAGGAGCCCAAAGTCAACATACTGTAGCTTCCTTTCAAGAAATCACATGCTGCTGCTATAAAACCCACACAACAGAACCTTGTCCCTGTTTATGTTCACGTTTCAGCATCATGACCTATAACCAAAAACAGGTAAAAAAAAAATCAAATCTTATTAAGTGGAAATTTTGAAAAATTCTGTTTTAGTTGGATTTTTAAAAACAACAAAAAATGTGGAATACCAATTTTATCTTCTTACAAAAGTAGAATTTACATATTTTCCTGAAATAATTTGTTCTTTTTTATTTGTTTCATCTTTTATGACATCAAAAATAAATTAACATTTAGACAGCATGATTTCCATCTTATATGAATAGATTTTAACCAGCATTATTTATCTATATAGCTTTTTTCCCTCCATATTCATACAAACATACACATCACAGATAAAATAATCTGTACACTGCTGTCAACAACAAATAAAGAACAGATTTGTAAATCAGAACCTGCCGCCACGTCGTTCTGCAACAGTAACTGTTTGACTTTGCAAAATCACAAACAAAAATGTACACAAACAGCAGTAGAAGTACACTACTTGATATAATTAGAGCTTTTGTAGAGGTTACATTCATATTCAAGTCTTTGTTCACTGCGGTCTGACCAGAGTCCAGGCAGAACTGTGGAATTTAAAAGTATCTCTTCTTATGAGCTTCATTAAGGCAGTTAAAATACAAGATAATTTTAAACACTAATTTACACTGATTCTTATGATTAAAACTGACATTAAAGAGAATATTAGCTAATGCTTCAAGTCAACTACCATCACTACTGCTTGTATATTTTCTACTCAGCACGATACATGGATTGTTTCTTTCCTCTTTCACAGTGAATGTGTTTATCAGTAATAATAATATACACGAGAGACATGATTGCCTGTCAAAACTGTATATAACAAAATTGGCTTTGGGTGTTGGTTAATATGTTAATACTTTATGACTTTACAGTCTATAGTATTAATTAATTTATAAATCAAAACTCAGGCATTTCAGTGCAATGAATGTGAAATAGGTTACACACAAAATAAAGCTATTGGCTTGATATAACGAAGCTATAAAAATATCCTGTTTTCCATTGTTTCCTGTGTACTTCCACTCTTTCGCAATCTGAGTTTTATAATCTTTTCTGTACAGGTGTTCAAGTGTGTGTATCACGTTATTGCTTTTATCTAATTGGTACATAAATTGGTGAACACTCTCCTTCCACACCATGGTTGTGCTGTCAGTCACTTCGTATTAAGTACCTGTCATCTGTTTCATTCCTTGTCATGCCTCCGACTTCTGATTGATATTTCACCACTGTATGCAACATCTCTTATCTCCACTCATCTGCAGTTTGGTAACGGCCTGCTTTTTCATTAGTGATAAATTAAATGGACCAATTTAATAGTCAAACACAGTTTCCTTAAAGTATATCTCCAAACCAGTTCAAAAGAAGATGAATATACAGTACACCCAACAATCTATAAGTACTACATGAGTGTTTGTGTGTGTGTGTTTGATGTACTTCACAGAAACACAACTTCCTGTCCAGACAATCAGCAAGCTGCTACACTATATATCCTGACATGTGGCTGTTATCCAATCACCACAAGCAGATTGTGGTACTTTGTAGTCACAACAGAGGTTGTTTGCTTCGTGTCTGTTAGTTGTATCTTCTTTTTGGAGTTTCTGACAGAGTAACCTGTTCTCTGGCAGTTCAGTCACGTGTTCAGCCCTTTTTTTAAAATGTTTTTATCACATCTTCATCATGGTGGGAGGAGTCAGGGCTGGACTCCTCCTCCTCCTCCTCCACCGTTTCTTTAGGCAGTGTGTCACGGCGTGTGAAGGCGGCCGCCAAGGTCACACTCAGCCGCGGTTTGACGGGCGTCATTTCTGACAGCCCGATGTTGTTGCCACGAGTTACAAGCGTCGTCTTATCCATAATCTCTCCACTGTGCTTGGACACCACCGCGTCGAGAAAGTCGTATTTGTGTGAAATCTTGCCACTCTCAAATAGATACTTTGCCAGGTAGGAGAAAGCAACGTTACCCAGAAAGGAGGCGAGCATGGAGACGGTCTTGAAGGGGAATTTCTGGATGACGACTTCTTCCATTTCTCCAGTCATGTGGTGTATCCGCTGCTCAGTGGTCCAGCCAGGGTAATAAATGAAAGGAGGCAGCTGCAGGTACGGTTCACCTCCACCTATACGCAGCAACATGCCGAACAGGTAGGCAGCCACCGAGCCGTACGTGTTGGTGCCCTTGACAAAGAGCACACTGAGCAGCTGGGGGAAAATGATGACGTAAACCAGGTCTGAGCTCAGGTACCAGAGGCCGTAAACCGTCCCGGTTACCAGTGCCATAAACGTGGCAAGGCCGCCGAATACAAAGATAGTGATACGCATCACCCACACGATCTCACGGTCAGACGCCTGAGGAGACAGAGAGGAGTGGCAAAACGATTGTGACGTATGCAGAACAGCCAAAAACAAGCCAAAAAAGCATGGATTTTTGCATAAACTTTGACAGAAAACTGTCACACGTGTACTTACCGACTGTCTAAAGGCGAGCTGGTAGATGTTCCTCGCAAACATGGAGCTTGCTGAAAGGATGGAAGAGTCTGCAGATGACATGACAGCTGCAGACACTGCACCCAGGCCGAAAAAAGAGACGAATGGCGGGCAAAGGTGTTGGAGCACGATGGGTAGAATCATGTCTGCTTGGTCCTTATCTTTAGGAGGAATGGCGCCATAACTTGTCTGGTTCCAGTCTGAGCAATAGAAAGATTTAATGATTTAAAATGACACATCCAATATGCCCAGTATACATGTACCGTAACATAAATATATAGATAAATAACCACATGACCTACAGAGAAACACAACTTTTCCAAATTTCTCATAAATTAACATTTTTATTTTTGCCATTTTAATGTTATGCAATCGTAGCTCATGTTTATTATTTTTATGTTAAAACAAGACAAAACAAAGTTGTGTATTCAGATGTGCACCAAGGAATTTGACAACTAAAAATCTGGAGATCAAACCTCTAATTTGGTCCCTTGCCTCCCTCTAATGTAATATTTACACAACCAGCATGGTTATTAAACGGATTGCTGCTTCATTATGGATGAGGTGAGCCAGCTGCTATTTACCAGGCTCTCTCAGATCTAAGGGCAACATGGACCCATTCCAGAGCCTCCCACACATACACACACAGACTGTGCATATGTACGCTCACGTGTGAGCACTCTAACCTGTGGAGGCCCCGATGGCCCCGATGAGAACGGACGGCACAGCCATGACGAGGCACCCGAAAGCAGCCAGGAAGGAGAGGACCTGGGCGTAGGTAGCCGAGGAGGAAGACAGGACTCTCTGGAAATACACCTGCCAGGGTATTCCACCAAGCATCTGCAGTACACGTAGAGAGCAGTGAATAACATTCGCAGAACTGAAGCGCCGCATAGTCATGTCAAGTCGATTTTATTTATATAGCCCCAAATCACAAATCTGCCTCAAAGGGCTAAACACCCTCTGTCAATAGACCCTCGATTCTGATGAGGAAAAACTCCCCAAAAAAACTTTTAACAGGTTAAAAAGAAGAGACATCAGGAAGAGCAACACAGGACTTGACTCATGATCAAAATGGTCGCTAATTTATTTTCTGACAATCAATTACAAGATTGATCAACAAATAGTCTCAGCATGATGGCATTTAGTTCATCAACATTGTCAGTTTTAGACCTTTGTTAGAGAAAGTATTGGTCTCAGTGGATTATATTCGGAAAAAAAGCGAGAGACGAATAACTCGTGGTTACCGTACCAGGAGGCAGAAGTTGTCAATCCAGACCCAGGTGTCGCTCTTGTGGATGCTGCCTCTCCAGGGCGACTGGTACACCTGCTTCACAGCAGTAATGGTAATGTCTGACACCGCAGGGTTGGTCAAAGCAAAGGGAACACTGATCCACTGTAGACGGCCAGAAACAAGTACAGGAATAAACAGTTACAAACAAAGAAATTAATGGTAGTAGGTTTATCACATTATTTATCCCAGTTTATTTTGTATAATTTCTATTCAATTTGGTGGCATTTGGTGTGGCAAATACAGTACATCTACTCAAGTGGGGTAACTAATTACACTAGTTGCTATCTACCTTTCACTTCTGCTCAACATGAACCTACCAGGCCAAGAAAGATACAGAAGAGCTGCACGACGTCAGTGTAGGCCACAGAGTAAAGTCCTCCAACCAGGGTGTAAAAGATTGCAATGAGCGCTGAGATAACCACTGACATCTTAATGTTGATGTCCACGATGACACTCAGAGTTGCACCTAAGTTCATGGACAAACCGATATTAGGGCCACTGCACCGTCAAATAGACAAAAACTCAAACACGCTTTGATCTTTTTACTCACAAGAATCATTTATTTTATTGTAGACAGAAGCATGAACGTACCGAGGGCGGATAAGATGGCAGCGGACCAGAAGATCTCACCCATGAGTGCAGGTATGAAGAGGAGGCCACCCATGCGTTTCCCATACATCTGCTGGAACGGGTCCAACATGGTGACGTAACCTCGTGAGCGCATGGGCTTAGCAAAAAAAAGACCACCTGGGACAAAGAGTGGACACATTAATGGCTAAGACTTGAGGCACCCAACCTTCCAGGGCCCCTAAATCTAGACTAAACTGCCTTTTGTAGTTCTCAAGTGTACATTTATATGGTTTGATTTTGAATTTGTTTAAAATTGACAAAACCATAAAAAACATACCAATAAAAAGGAGGCATAAAGGCACAAACAGGCATAAAGATTAACAAGGATTTTCCTGTGCAGAGGACCCCTGGCGAAGGTTGTATTTGCACCCAAACCCATCACGTCAATAAGGTATGTGGTCAATAAGTCAGTATATTAATGTGTGGCGTGCATTCAAGTGTAAAGGGGTAGAAACGAGTCTGATGAGTGTGCAAAACACCCAGAATCCCTCCTTATGCTCCTGCTTACAAGTACTATCACACCTGTATTTTACATTGCTTCAAACATGATTAACACTTAGCACCACTCACCCACAACAAGACTGAGGGCATATCCAAAGGGAGCTTGTGCCCATGCCAAGCCATAATCTGGTAGATACACATACTCAGCTGTGCCATTGATGTATCCTCCTCCAACCCAGGTCGCTGAAAATCACAAGCACACACACACAAGGGGGACAAATGTCACCACTAGAGAAAATCTGATTAGAGAATTACATCTATTTGCCAATTGTGTTAATAAAACATCTAGTGAAGCCTTTTATGTTAAAATACATATCAATTTCAACATTTTATACTGTAACGCTGTAAGTGCCAATGCAAGTCAACTTTGAATCAAAGAATTTGTCTTCAAGCCGGTGGAGTGACGGTCTTGCAAACTGTTGGCACTTTTTTTTTTTGTCTTTTACAAAAACAGAAACATACTGAAACAAGTCGCACTGCATTAGAAACAACTGGAATTAACTTATCTAACTCCAACAGCTGGTTCTTCACATGTTAACTGACGAAAAGATTAAACTTGTTCAAACAGACTTCTTAAGTGCAAATGTTGGAGCATTTTTAAACAGCCACAGCTACTTAAATCCTACTGCCGTTGAGTATTGAAGACAAACTTCACCCGTCATGGTAAATCCACCGACAAATAACCCGATGTCTCTCCCTCCGACCATGATGGTTTCGCTGCGGTCGGTGCCCTCCGCCTCCCCGGAGTGTTTGTTCTTCCATGCCGCCCAGATGCCCACGAACAGGATCAGTAGATAGAAGACCGCGATAGCCACAAGCCCCTCTACATGGATGGTCATTGTCGCACCGGTCTTGCGCTAGGAACGGGAGGGCATGGAGACCTGCTTGGCGCACGGAGGGTCAGATATTTAGGACAGTATATAAAAACAATAATTTGACATTTACTTTTCGGCATCTGCCCAGTTGGGCTAATTACAGATCCACCCCAACACTTGGACCTTTTCGTTTCGTTTCAAATCCACATCAAATTTGGTTTTTCTATCAGGTTTTAGTTGGATTAGAGGTTCAACTGACCAAACACGCGGTACCTTCTTGAAATGAGAAATTATAATAAGAATAGTTCGAAAGAAAATAATTTTCCTCTCCGATTTAATAGATTTCATGCGCCTTTGTGGCCCTGAAAACGGTCTCTTCTAGAAATATGACTTTCATCTAAGTACAGGTCATTTGTGTCGATCTTCACTCTACATTATCACAATAAGTAAAGTAAAAATGTATTTGTTTAAAAATACGGAAGAAATTTATGTTTTTTTGTTTTTTACTATCCCTTCAGGCAAACACAGGCAGCAAGTGCCATACACTGCCCAGCTCAATTTACACAGATGCAATATTATTCCCTACATAAATCCAACAAATCTGTGAAAATTAGCTTGGAAATTATTACAACTGCTATTCTATTTCCTGACTGCTGTTTCTGATCAAACCATTTCTCTCTTTTCTATCTCTCCTTTTGTCCTTCTATCCGGACACATGCGCGTAAAATTCAATTTACGCGCAGCATTCACGATAAAAACCCCAACCACCCTAATCAGCCTCTAAAATGCCATTTGATGAACGTACCTAAACAGTTTACAAAAGCTGGAAAAGCACATGCAAAACTTACTTCAAGTGTTTCTAGAGTCATGTGCTGGGGCACCTGATGCAGAAAACGGTGAGCAGAACAGTTCGACAGTTTATTGAGAGCCTCGTCCCGCGTTGCACCGCGAGGAACGGTTAAATGAAACGTTGGTGGAGGTCTCCCGGGTGACTTACCGAGGCTTATAAGGGGGCAGGTGCCGTCAGAGGACTGACACACACGTCAGAGGAACCAAACGTCCCTCTTAATGAGCACCTTGCACGGAGACACGTCACAGTGTACTGGCTGATCTGACTAGAGGAGGGAGGCAGAGATTCCTTTACTGCTCATCTTACCCCCCCCGCCCCCCCCCCCAACTGGCATGACATGAATTTTAATATCAACGATGCATTTTTACGCATTAAATAATCAATGATTTGTGGAAGAGTTTCATGCTTCAAGTGACTCCTGCTCCTTCAAACTCAGTGCGTAACAGCCGCCTAATCGCGCAGCCATACTTCATGTGGCCTTGTATCCGCTGTCACTCTCTCCCCAGCCGGCATTTTTACCTTACAACCTCAATTAATTTTCCACAGAAACAGTTTTTGCGCGACCGAGGAGGATGAGAAACCGTCCCGGCGATGCCCTCTTTGCGATACATATATTAAAAAAAATAACTACTTGCATTTAATACACATACATTTTACGCACTTTTACGCATATTCATTAGCTTCTTGAGCAGAAACGGTCCACTCTTCCTCCTTTTTTGGGGCCTAAAATGGAAAAATTTCTAGACTAAAATGCTCCCCACCTTTGAGCAATTAGAAATCACTCAAGAGTGCTGTGTCTGCCACTTTCCCCTCAGGGTATATATCAATGAACTGTGTCTACCTAATGGCCCCCTCAGCCTGAAGTCGTAGGGCTACACTTGTCAAAACTAACAGGAATCCAATTAGGATGGATCCCGAAGAGCAGCGGGGAGATTTAATGATACGGTCTGACTTTAAAGAAAACCCGGTACACACACAAAGTATAACGACAGGCACGCACAAACGCTGTGACGGAGAAGATATTTTCTAAAGAGGGCTCAGGTGTTCACTCATCAAGAGAGAGGCTGACGCGCTCATTTTAACCGCTAAACGCGCCCAGCGCCCCCTTTTGGCAACGGAACGGTTTCAGCACCATGGACAGAGGCTAATATAGTTAGCTCAGGTTTATCAGGTTGAAGGTTTACATTGCTACAAATCGTTTGAATTGATCTGTACCAGTCGATGGGACTGCATCACAACGTGGGATATGATTTGTGTGGTCATGCTTTCTTTTTTACTGTATTCATATTGTGACATCATTGTGACAGTTGATGTCTCTGTATCTGGTCATTGCAATATTTATTACTGATGTTTTGTCTATGAAGATGATCAGACTTAATTAGTCTGTTTTCACTCTTCCCGCCTCGATGAAGAGCCTGTGAGGTCGAAACTGGTCAGCGTTTTAACCAATATGCCCGACCACTGTAAATGAAGGATATTTAATATAAATTTCTATCCTTGCTCTGCTCAGGGAGCATTTTCTTTTCAGATCTAGTAATGTTTCTTGTTAATTCAGGAAAAATTATGAAAACGTTATTTGATCCTGCTTGAAATGCTCAACTGTATATATATTTTGGGGGGGCCTTCTGATTTCTATTTAAATCTTTGATTGACCACAAATACAGACAATTCAAAAAGTTGAATATAATTAGAATCATGCTGACTTGAATTGGATTGTGTTTGACATCTGACAAGTGCCTGAAGTCTGTAATACTCATGGGAAATTCAAAAACATCCGGAAGACAGCTGGAAAGGTTCCTAACTGCATGTTTGACAGATGGCTGGCACATGACCATGGCACTTTTTCCAAGCCAAACACTGAAGCTGAGCCTCTATGTGTTTGCGGCTTGATGACCCTAGCCACTTACACATGCTAATCGTGTCATTACATCAACATAATGATACAAACTAAACACACTTTACAAATATCAACTGGTATGGTGCACAGCATAACAACAGGAATCCTCATAACCTGTATAAAGTAATGTTTATGTTTAACCAAATATGCTGTTCAGGGCCCAAGGACTCCAGGTTTAATGAGCAGCTGTTGCTGGCAGTGCTCAAGATGTTCGTGAGAGAGGTATAGAGAGAGAGACACACACAGCGAAAGAGAGAGAATTTGACATGAGACTCATATGAGGCCTCCAGAGTGCCATCATTTCCCGAATCATGAAACAATATTCATTTCCCACAGCGTTTATTCTTTGGAAAATGAACACATACACTGTAATAAACTGATTTGATGATACAGTTTGAAGGAAGAATCTATAACGTCTCTGATGCTAAAGTGAACCTGTGCTCAGAGGGGTCCTTGTTTTGGAATAGATGACTGGAGGACATGAAACGTGATCTCACAAGGACCCTCTTCTTGTTTTGAAAATATGATGTAAAATATCTGTGTGGGGGGGGGGGCATGGAAGTTGACCAAACTTCTCCTAGTAAATCACCACTCTGAAACGTCTTATTGTAAAAGACAATATATTACAAAATCAACGTGGTGTCCTTAAAGCCACTATGTGCAGGATTTGAATATTTGGGACTTGGGCGTCCCCCAGTGTTAGTATTAAAAAAAGACATAAATATGAGTGGGCTGAAAATAACCCAAAGACCAATTTTCACTAGAAAAATGTCTCCTTGCAACGAAAACATTACAGTAAAATGATATACAACTTTCAGCATGTAGAAATATTAACCCGCCAAACAGCAACTTGCTCTACATAAAATGTACCTGAGGTTTTCTCTGGTTGACTTTTCAAACAACAAAAAATAGGAATCGTTTTGTCCAATCCACCCCATACACTCTGCTAATACATTTAACATGTCAAATTTTGAACCATTAACAAAATCGAACAGCCTACATTTGCTGTGCATTTTCTGTATGGTACAGTCCTAAGTGAACACAACTGAAAGGACACCCATTAGTAATTGTACTCTATATTCAGTTCCATGTCACGTGTTATTGGGGGGAAAAAAAGGAATTTCTGGAGTGTAACAAGGCGTTTTTGTAGTGTCTGCAATTTGTGATATTTCCAGATCTAAAAATAAGGTTTACAGATGAGACATTTGTGAACAAGATAACACAGAGAAGATAAAATAAATCACTATTATTTTAAAGATTGTATCATACATTTTTGTCAGTTATTCTTTTTTTGCCTTGAATCTACTTAAAAACAGCGAAACACCTCCCATTTGCTATGGAGCTTGGTTGAGGTGACGGCGCTTGAAAAAAGCTAAAAAGCAGCCACACTCTGATCTGTACAGAAGTGGTTTTTAATGCAAGCTTTCAGTCAGAGACTAGGGAAGTGGATCAAAGGCTTGCATTCAAAACTTCTTTTTTTTTTCCAGTTGTCTGCCTTTGAATCACTGAAGTACCATGAGAAGCATGAGAAATTGTAAGAAGCATTTTGTTTGATTACATCTTTTTTTGTTTGAGCAATGAAATAAGGCAAAGATAAAATGCTGGTTGAAAAATAACTTTGTAAAGAGAAGTTTGGATTTTTAAGCAAACTTTGCAGGTGAATTAACTTTATCAGCTCAGTTAACTATATATGCGTACACATAGCCACAAGTAACAACAAGTACAACAAAATCTACTGGGTCGGGAACATTTAATCTTCAATACACAAAATATATTTTCACAGCTACTCAAAATAGAGCAACATTAATAAAACATGAACAGAGCTGCAAGTATTAGCTGAAGTAAAGATATAGTTACTGTTTGTTTTTTTATGTGACAGTGATATGCAAATTGGAGAAAGGCAGTGTGCAATGGAATGCATGAAATATTTTGGTATTTGCCAACCAAATACTAGAAAATGTGCCTCTTCTGAAGTAGTAAATCATCGTTAAGTGAACTGTTGTGATGCTTCAAACATATAATAATGCATCTACAGAGACATTAGAAAAAAAGAACTAAATGGATCATTTGGCATATTTCAGAGTTGGAAACAATTTCTAAAGGATTTTCCTTACAGGCCGTTTTGTATGTATTAGCCCATTACGTCAGTGGCCATAAAATTGCAGATCAGTGCATTTATCCCCTGCTCTCAGGGTGTAGTGGAAATTAATGTGATCATAGCACACAAGGCCACACCATAGCTTATATTGGAAAATGGGAGCCAAAGGGGACAAAGGGCCAAATACCCTGAATTTACATCATTGGTATGATGTAGTGTCGTCTGAATCAACCAGCTGTCAACATGTTGTCTCTTCAGGGCAGCTGGGACATACAATTTGTCAGACACAGGGAAAAGTTTAAGGGCTCAACTAGGCAAAACACCACCCGACAATATGTCATCCCAGGTATTCATGGTCTCTAAAATGAAGACAGCACTAACCAGAATAACTTATTCAAAGGGTAATTCCAGTATTTTTAAACTTGGGCCCTATTTTTTGGTTTTTATTTTAATTTTTTACATATATTCGGATCTAAATGACTAATAAGTACAAAATAAGTTTTGGAATTGGGCGCAATGGCTGCAACAAATTCCTTACAGGCAATTACGGCCGTCAAAAGTACGTCCACTACAAGCGCTTGTTTTTGCCTCCGACAGGCTCAGATTGTTAAGATGACTTACTGACTGAGATTTCAGAGCGAGACTTCCCCTTGAACGAGACTTCTGTTTCTGGTCAAACAAAAAGGATCTTACTCTTTACGAAAAAGATCTATCTGTGTAGGGATCCTTCCTGCTGTCAGACACTTAGAATAACAATCTGAGCCTGTCAAAGGCAAAAACAAGCACTTTTAGTGGACGTACTTTTGACGGGCGCAATTGCCCGTGGGGATTACATCGCAGCCATCGCAGCCTGCTTCACGGCTGCCAGGCTGAGGCGATCTACTGGGCCAAAACCAAAACGTTTTGTACCTATTAGTCAGTTTGACCCCAAAACATGTGAAAATAGGACCCAGGTTTAAAAATATCACGATTGCTGTGAGCTTGGTACACAAAGATATTGAGAAATGGGAGAGATAATAAAATTTAAATAGAATTTTCCATATTGCCTCTGTGGAAAGCTGTATTTATCAGTTTAAACTCCTAAAGAATGTGTTAATTTTGCCAATTTGTATGTTTCTCATTCACTTAGCACTGTCGGTGGATGTGTTTTTACTGTTGTGACTGGTATCAGAGAAACAAACCATGTACTCCTTTTCTGAGTGAACTACACACATCCAAGAACCATAAAACCATTAAAAGACTTCCATGGACGCTGCTACTTCCGATGTGTCCATCCTCATGCCCTCATGTTCTCATTGTTTTGATTTGATCTGGAAACATATGAGAAATGCCGTTAATAAGCAGAACATAGAGCAAGTCGTGTAAAAAAAAACTATAAAAATCCGTGTCATGCATGTACCACTGTCCCTCATAACGGAGGGGACTGACATACTGAGCATGTGGATCAACAGCGGAGAAACCGATTGCGCTGCAGGAGCAGGTTGAGGAGTTTGTATGGACGTTTTGACTCCATTGTAACGGCTGTGAATCCAAACTGACTACTACTGCTGCCCTCAGCAACAGAGCTAGATGTAACCCTTTCAGAGGCACCTTTCAAGCCTTGAAACTTGAGTATTGGATAAGACTTTCATCCTGGACATCAGCACCAGCGTTATTGGGGCACACTTAAATCAGCGGATGTAATGGGAAGCCAAAAGGCTTTTATGTGATGAAGTCGAAGAAACAAAGTTTTGGATATGAGGAGAGTTCCAGAGTTTTAGACATACTGTGCTGTTAGTTCAGAGTAACCTTGTGGCTGACTCAGCTACTTTAAGACTAAAGCGACAATAACACCGTAAACATGGTAGGGAAAAATAGGGAAGTTGGGTTTTTTTTTTTAAATATATATAACCTTCTACAGCTACGCAGTAATGCAATAAATAGCACAGCACTAAACACCCAGTACTTACTGTATAATTTGATCTATGGAAGGATTTGAATGCGAGCGTCAAACATAATACAGAGGAAAGAAGATGATGTTGAGGTAGTGGAACAGACCACACTTTGCAGTCTAATCAAAGTTATGGGCATATGCAATAAAACAAACATGATCCATTTTTGATGTGGAGAAAAACAAAGACATTTTCAAATTTTAAACATTTCTAGGATTAACTGAGAAAATGTTTGTTATTGCTTGAAATGAGGATGAGAAATAAGGCAATTTTATCAATTGTAATGGAAATATAAATGTATCCTTGGAAATGTCACAATTAAAAACACCTAAACTCAACCATCCAGCAATAGATGAATAGGCCAATTGATGAGTGCATCATACTTCGAGTAACATCAGAGTAAAATTGTAGAAATACAAAAATACATAAAATGCACTGTAGGTCTTGAAACTGATTGAACTGATAAAGTTCTTGCTGCTGATTAACAGTGGTAATGTCTGCAATGGATGGCTAACGTTAAACTTGAAGTTATACAACTAATGTAAGTCCATAACACGGCAAAACTAATCTAAGACACATTGTTATTCATCTACATATGAGCCATAAATAAAATGTTGCTTACATTGGCATCATTATATCTGAAGGTAAACTGTAGAAGCAAGCTTAGCAAAGATGACTTAATGTAAGGCAAAAATTGGTTCCTGTTATTCTGCACCTATACACACAGATGTCTTAAATGGAAGTTTTTTTTGGTTTTTAATCTGACCGTATAAAATGTAGATAAAAGGCGATTTGACATAAATGTATTGCACACTTAATAGAGAACACAATGTCTACCAAACTGCACCGTGAGCTCAGCACACCATCACACTCCCACTTTCATTCATATGAACTCTCATCGTACCTTGTAACCAGTCGACTCCCTCCTGTAAACCTTCTCCTTTCAGAGCATCGGTGGCACTGAAACACATCAGGTTAAAAAAAAAGCAAAAAACATTTCAGTACCTGCTGCCACATCCTGCCAGATTTACTATTGAAGAAACAACTAAACACACATTTTATTCTTATTTTGGGTCCTCTATTATAGGAAGTATATTTTGCTGCGGTGTGTGTTTCCTCACATACTGTGTAGGCAACAGCACGTGAAGAAATGCCCAAACTAAAGACATCGTGCCCCTTTCATCAGATTACTGTAGAAAGTATGTATTTATGTTTTTTCTTTCATGTTTGGATTTAACCATTTGAACCAACTCACACAGTTTTATAGCTATTTTATGTACATAAAAATCTTGGCAGTGTGCAGTATGCCCAACTGCTCTATCAGATGCATCATTTTGTTTCCTGCTTATAAAGTAGTAAAGTAAATGTAGGGAGCGGATGGCTAGTGACCACATCTTTTTATTCTTTCATTCATTTGTTGTGGCTCTTCAAAGTCCATATAAGCATAACCTAAATATGACTAGGTTGGTCACAATTTACGGACTTATCAAAGTCATCACATATTATTTAGGTCATGTCCAGATGTTGTACGATACTGCCTGTTGTGTTTATGTGCGTGTTTATTTGGATAAGAACGTCGCCAACATTTTAACCAACATGATGCCAGAATAAACAGCAGCGTTTTCCCTACATTCTAAGACTTTGATGCAACGCGGGGCCCAGGCAGCTGAAAAATTCATTGCTCTTTGAAATGGTGTACATGCATTATTATTATATTTTATTATCATTATATCATGCATTATTATTATATTATATTATCATTATATCATGCATTATTATATTATATTATTATTATATCAGTGGCATAAAATGGTCTTAAAATGACAACAGTATCATTCATTGCAATTTTTCTGGGACAATAGTATCGCCCAACAAAAGTAGTTAGCGTGAAAGGCCTAGATATGACAAATAATTGCCCAAAGTGACTACTTTACGACATGCATATAAACATAGTCAAACACAGCCTGGTCGCTGAGCGTAAACTATGGAGGACTAAAAGTGCCAAAATGAAATAAATAAATACACCATTAAATAATTACTTAAATGTGTCATTAAATAATTAAAATACCAATTATTTATTTCCATTTCATGATTTACATTTACATTTCATGATTTACATTTACATTTCATGGTTCTGTGGTGCAGTGCTTCATGAATTATCAAACTGTCAAACTCACCCATCAAAGTTGGTAGGCGGATCCTGACACCTGATTGGTTACCCTGCGCATCAAGTCAAGACAAATTAATTCCAGATAATGGATCGATGCAGAGCTACTTCCGATACACTGGGTGGCCCTCTTCGCCTCTAATGTTGGTTTAGATAACTATTAAACTAAACTTTACCGCCAAGTCGAACCTGCTAACCCCTAACGTTGAGAACGCCAGGACAAAATGGCTTAAAGTTGCTCGGAGCTGCTGCGAGAAGCAGCTAATTTAATAGAAGAAGCTCTGAGCAAAACTCCTCCAGCTCCGGCGGCTCAGTCGCAGCAGAACCCTGCCGCTTCAGCGTCAGCTAGTAGTGGCACTTCCCGGTGAGGCTGCCAGGCAACTGGTGCGGTTATCGACGAGGACGGACAGGATCAGGAATGAGCACATCAGAGGGACAGCTCATGTTAGATGTTTCGGCGATGAAGCCAGAGAGGCCAGATTGAGGTGGTTTGGACATGTTCAGAGGAGAGACTGTGAATATATTGTTAGAAGGATGCTGAGGTTGGAGCTGCCAGGCAGGAGGTCTAGAGGAAGACCAAAGAGGAGATTTATGGATGTAGTAAGAGAGGACATGAAGTTAATTGGTGTAAGTGAAGAGGACGCAGAGGACAGGGTTAGATGGAGGCACATGATTCGCTGTGGCGACCCCTGAAAGAGACTTCAGACCAAAGTAATGGATCAGACTAGATTAGCGTTAGCCCCACCCACTGACTTTGATGGGTGAGTTTGACAGTTTGACAATTCATGAAGCACTGCAACACAGGACCATGAAATGTAAATGTAAATCATTAAATCATGAAATGTAAATGTAAATCGTGAAATGTAAATGTAAATCATGAAATGTAAAAATGTAAATATTGAAATAATTGGTATTTTAATTATTTAATGACACATTTAAGTAATTATTTAATGGTGTATTTATTTATTTCATTCTGGCACTTTCAGTCCTCCATAGTAAACAGCCATGTTCTAGCGCCTCCAATAGAGGAGGTGTGGGTTAAATAATACCACAAAAAGCATCTTGTATTCTGACTGTATGCGCACACCAGGCAGCATTATTCCACAGCAGATTACAATTTGTCTATGATTACTACACTGATGTTTTCTCAATGGCATTGGCATACAAGCAAGCGAGGTAAGTAAAAAAGAGTGCATGCATGTTTTTACCAGATGTGCCAGGGTTTGTCTTTGATGTTCTCCAAACAGAGCAGCTGTGAGACCTTGACTGAAGACAGAGCATCCCTGACATCCATCTTGTTAGCAAAGAACAGGATGGGGATCCTCCTGTGTTTAATATCTGTAGTGAGAGTGAGAGGGATGATGTCAGAAAGTTAGTGGTATAAAAGCCATTCAGTTCTGCTAATGAGAAACAATTTTGTAAAACCAAGACAACTTGAAAGAAAAAAAGTTATAAAATATGTGTTACTGGCAGAAAAACAAATTGTGTGCTAATTGTTAAAAAAATGGTAACACTCAGAGAGTGCAGAGTTTGGACTGAAAAGAGTCCAAGAAAGAGACACAACAACAGTTAACAGGACAGGGTTTCAAAACCAAGTTCAAGTATCATGTTAAAAGTACATGAACGTACCAGGATGGTTTAGTAACGTGTCCAGTTCTTCTTTGGCTACTACCATCCTCAGTTTGTCTGCACTATCAATGACAAATATGATAGCCTGGCCTTCCCTGAGAAATACAAAGAGATCACAGGAATCAATATACACACTGTATAGCTACCTATCTATCTAAGCAGCAAATAGGATCGGTGTTTTTTGTAGCACTGGCACACTCACTTGTAGTAGTGTTCCCAAAGGTTTCTGTATCTGCCTTGACCAGACATGTCAAACACTGTGAAGGAAAGACTACCAGAAGAGAAGAGAAGAGAAGAGAAGAGAAGAGAAGAGAAGAGAAGAGAAGAGAGAAAAACATAGCATAATACATTAGACCTTCTCCACATTTATATTAATTTAATTGAGACAGAATTATGCAACTATGAGAAGACAAAATAACATTTCTTGGACTGAACGTTGTTGTTTTATGATGAACAGCTACCTGGATGTCTTGAACTTCTCTATGCTGAAGCCAATGGTTGGGACAATGTCTTGTGCTTGGGCCTGAGAGACAAATGCGATATGTTATAAATAAAAACCTAAACAGGGAGCACAAATTAGCAACGTGTTTTAAATTCCTTGCTAGTTGACCATAAACATGCTAGTTAATCATACACAGGTGACCAGTAGATAACTATAGGAAGATAATGTAGATAATTACAGGAAAAGAAAGGCAGTAATTTGGAATATGAATGTGCACAACTCGTGTAATCACTAATTTGGTCGATACATGAGTGTCACATGTGTCCGTGTGAGCGAATAACTTTTCTGATGTAAGTTATGTCAGAAAACGCACTATAATGCTACCACAGTGCTTTGCAACATCAGTGTAGAAAGCATTGGGTAGACTTACATTGGAGGGCTTGAGGTGGTTGATGATGGTGGTTTTTCCACTGTTGTCCAGACCGAGACACAGCACATTCACCTCCTTCTTCAACCCCAGCCATCCTGCTAACTTGTCAAACAGCCCCATTGGCGAGCCAGCGACCACCAGCTGCCTGTCAGATCTACAAGGAAAAGGACATAAATACAGTTAGAAGGTACCAGCGTCTGGCACAGATTGCCGTCTGTTTCAGTTGCCCGAGAGGTTTACAACAGCACCTCTACTGAAGCAATTGAAGCAGACACCAGAGAGGCATAACGTTAGTTCAGTAGTAAGTTACTTCTACGCTTAACTTACATTTATTAATATGCATATGTTAATACAGTAACATTACATGCACCCGGTACGATCTCTTGACAACAATAAAACGCGATATGTGTCATTTTACTGATCTGAAAGTATTCATTTGGCGGATCTGCTCACTTACATTTACTGCTCATTTCCTTGAGGCAGACCTGGTGTTAATGTCACACATGCGTTGATGTAGCTGCTCCCACGAGATTTATAACGTTAAAGTCGCATTTCCGCCTGAAAATAAGGTTTTAGTTAACGGTATCGCAATGGAGGATCCGTCGATTACACCGTGAAAAACACTGTTTAACGTTTTCCTTGAGACCATCCAGAGGCAGCGATTTCAGCAAAAGCATTTAACGCCAGTTAGTTAGTTAATTAACTTCCACCCTCTCCTAGAAAAGACATTTCATATAACGTTAACCTGTCTAACGTTAACGGACGACATTTGTGTTTATTATCTACGGAGCAACGGCTCATTGCATCGACCAACAAAGAGCGAGTTTTATTCGCTAACGTTAACCGAAGCTTAACGTTACGCTAACATGCTTAGCGGGCTCTTACCGGGTTCGACCGTTATTAACATTCGCTAACAGCTAACGTTAACGTTACTTAGTTAGCTAACGTTAATCTATCGTTGTTATTGCTGCTAGCTAGCCTTAGCTAACGTTTGGTCTCCAATGACTTCAGCCTGCACAGTTTACAGTAACTTAACGTTAGCTACCGTCGGAAAATTGCTCTAACGTTACGCTACTTCATATCGCCAGTTGCACAAGACAGCCAAAGACACGAGACAGCATTAACGTTTAGTATAAACATGTCTGAAACCTGACAACGTTATAGCGGTAACGTTACAGTTAGCTAGTTAACGCTAACACGCTAGCTGGCGACGCTAACGTTGGCGTGTATTAACGTTATCCTTTCCCGGACTGTTTTGTAGAGCTGGATTGTACCTTTAATTTAGCCTTGGGATCGTGCTTCCAGGATGCGCTCAATGCTCCCTCAATCTAGCTCATTAAATAGCCACGGTCAAACCAAGGGTTTCATTCATTTCGCCTCGACCCTCTCACGCTCCCTAGCCAACAGAACAAGTACCAAGTTATTTACACTGTGTTGCTGGGAGACCAGTGTGACGACTCGGGTCTGCCCCCTGCAGGCCAAACAAGGCGGACTCCTATCTGATACTGTGGTCTTGCATAAACAGTGTGATTGTAACGTTTTAGTAACTATATACGATCATTTATATGGAACATGCAACATCAATTCACGAATCCTGATCAGTGCACTGTTACAGTGATGGGATGCATAAAATGCATAAAATGCATAACTGCACACTGGCAACATAGATCATTCACAAGATAATGGTCAAGTAGAAAGCATCTGCTAAATGACTAAATGTAAATGTAATTTTATTTATTCACTTTTTCTTTTCTCTTTCAAAACATTTTTTCACCTATTTTCTGTTTTTGTGTTATTCCGTCAACTGCATTTGTAAGTTAATCTATGCAAATCCCTATGTACAGTTACAGTAAAATATTATCAGTAAGCCATGTAAAAAAGCAGTGTGCCACATGCAATCTAAAAATCTTTAGCTATTAAAGGCTGCATGCCTTTAATCTCTAGGTTTCCTTAAGCACCCGTTTGACAAACTCACCTGACAATTCTTCATGTCCAGAAAACGTGTCAGTCTCTTGACAATTAAGAGGACACTTTCACTGTGCATGTGTGTTTAAGAGAGAGCGCGCATCCATAGTTAGCTCTGTGTGTGTGTGTGTGTGTGTGTGTGTGTGTGTGTATGTGTGTGTGTGTTAATGTGCATAAGCAATTAACAGCCTGCTTTGAAGAGAGAGAGTTGTTCGGGCCTTGGGTGGTTAAAGTCTGAGAGACTATTAAAATAGGGTTGTTTATTAAGGAACAAACATACAGAATAAAACAAACAACTTTCACGAGACTTTTTGTACAAGACAAACTGCATTATCATGAGGATAGAACGTACATTTCTATAAAATCTTTTGACATTCAGCGGTCTGCAGTTCAAAAAACATGATTGTATTTACCATTCTGTCAATTTTTATATCTGTTGAATTGTTTCATTAACCACCTGGAAAGGTTGTTGTTCAAATCACATACTGTACCATACATTACCCTACCTTATACCTTATCCACATCTTCTCTGGTCGTGAGGTAACAGACTTGAAACCATTCAGTCAATAGAAACCATTGGATTGTCACTTGGAAAGAGAAGAGGTATTGGTGAACACTTGAAAAGACACTAGAGAAAAGAAGTCCTAAATTCAAGTGAATGCTAGTACTTGCTGAGATAACAAAGAGACCGCATTTGGCCAACGCTGACAGAGGTTGGTTGTTGTGGAGGCTGTATTGATAATGATCCATAAGATGATGAGTGTGTGTCAGCTAGACCACGTGTGGTCTAGCAGCGGACCGCTCTCACGTGAGCAGTGTGTGGTACCTGCTACACCTAACAGTCTGGTGTTTGTGCAATAAGTTAAATGACGATGCCAAGGAACTCTGGTTTGTTTCAAGCTCAGTGTGCACAGTGCACACACAGTCTATCTTTGTGCAATGGCCTCACACTTGAAAGCCACTCTGTTGGATGTGATGAAGCTGCAGGCGAAGAGATTGTATGCTGCTTATGATTCTCCTCTGGTGACCAATCAAACAGATCCCGATACGCCTGATGTCGCTGAAGGGGAGAAGAAGATTTACACAGTTTGATAAGAGCAGCAGCAATAAAGCTGTCCACGTCACTTTAACCTGCAAAAAGCACATTGGGAAAACTTGATAATATGAACAATAACCAAACTTAAAATGGCAGGACAAAATGCTATAATACTAGGAGTAGCAAGTTCAGACTGTCAGAGTATGTGCAGAAAATATTGCAACTTGGAGTGAAATACTGTATCTGCAGCTTCATGATGATACAGTGATTAAGCCAGGACATATAGACAGCATTACAGCATCAAATAAAAAAACAAAAACAAAATTAAACAAACATTTAAAAGAAGGCTACATGATACACACATACTGTACAGATATTTTCTTGACCAAGCTTAATAGTGGAATCAATTTTAGTACAATTTCACCATTTTTCTGTTCCTTTGATGCTACCTTGTTTCCTTTTAGTGTGCTTTTTGATACTGTAGCTGCACTCTGTATAATTTGGCTTCACTCACTCTATACTCATGGTCGAAATAGAATCCAGTGTTGTGTATCCTGCTGCAAGGAAGTTGTTCTTATACTGGCTCATTTTGATGGAGTCGAGCCAGTCGCCGATAGAGATGAAAAGAGGGTAGTCTGGCATGTCCTCTGGGGAGTCAGGGAAACTGAGATGACAGGTGGAAAGTTACGGATTACAAGAAGACAAGTTAGCATATTGTTGAGCCAATTAGTAAATATTCTTTGAATGACCATGCTAGTGGTTTTGAACGTCAAACTGTGTAGACACTATATTATTACCGATCATTTACCAACGCAAAAAATAACTATTCGCAGTGTCTAAAAGAAGTGAGTCTGTGCAGGATGCTTATTATGCACCGAGTGAAATTGAAATCAGAGGTTGACTGGAAGGTCGGAAAACAATAAAATTGTACAGTATCCTTATATAGATAGTACTGTACACAACGTGTAGTTAGTGGGCTAAAACAGGCAAAACCACCAGTATGATCCTTTCACAGTGTCTGCATGAATTGATACTTCACCTCTGCACATCATTCACCAGAGTGAGCAGACTACTGGGATTGATTATGAGTTTGTCTAGAAAAGAGAGCACATTGTTGAAGCATGGGCGCTGGCTGGACTCCTTCTGCCAGCAGTGCAACATCAACTGGTGCAGTGTCACGGGGCAGCCCATTGGTGCTGGTAGACGGTAGCCTTCTTCAATTGATAAAATGACCTGAGATGAACATCAATAAGTTAAATACAAATGACTAATGCCAATGATTTTTGTGTTAATCATGCTTTAGTGGTTATGGAGTTTTAATGTGATCAGCAGCTTACATCTTGATTGGACATCTCCCAGTAGGGCCTCTCACCATATGACATCACTTCCCACATGACAATGCCATAGCTCCATACATCACTAGCTGAGGAAAATTTTCCATAAGCAATAGCCTCTGGTGCTGTCCAGCGTATTGGTATCTTTCCTCCCTGACATAAAACAAAAACCGAATAAGCTTGTTATTGGGACATTCAAGATTTCTAACTGTATCAACTGTCAGATTGTGATCTCCTGCAGAAACTGTTAGATCCGCGCTCACTGTAGCCGTGTAGGCTGCTTCAGTGTCATCTGCAAGGATTCTGGACATGCCAAAATCAGACACCTTGCACACCAAGTTTTCATCCACCAAGATGTTGCGAGCGGCTAGGTCTCTGTGAACGTAACCCATATCTGAAAGATAGGTCATGCCCACTGCGATGCCGCGCATCATGCCAACCAGCTGGAGCACTGTGAACTGACCATCACGTGTCTGGAGGGGTTGTGTGAAAGAGAGAGGACAAATAAGATGTATGTATTATTTCCTCAGGACACAGGTGTACGTCTGGGAATGTGTGTCGCCCTTACCCGGAGGAAAGAATCAAGTGCTCCATTTTCCATGTACTCAACCACTATCATTACTGGTCTGCCTGAGGAAAAGGTAAAACACATGATTTATTAAGTGACGAACAGAGAAAAGAGACCAAAGTAAAGAATGTCATGAACTAAGACTGAAGCTGAAGAGAAGAACATCTATGCAAACACACTCAGAGACAGATACACATATAGAGCTTACTGTTGGTGACCACTCCCTCCAGCCTGATGATGTTGGGGTTGTTAAACTGTCCCATGATTGAAGCCTCACGCAAAAAGTCTCGCCTCTGTTGTTCCATGTAGCCACCTTTGAGCGTCTTTATTGCCACAGCAATGTCCATTCTTCCAGGTATACGCAAACGACCGCTACAGACTTCTCCAAATTCACCTGTCAAAACAACAAAATGCAAAAATGGGTGTGTTATCTCTCATATATCCTAAGCATTGTAACTCAATGAAATAATAAAAAAAAATATTGGTACATTCAGTAAACATTGCTGCCCATATCATTTATCAGTATGTTTCCAGTTCTTAGTAAAGTAGAAAATATATGTTTTTGCTGGTGAAATAAACATTGTGGGTTAGACAGTTGTTTATCAATTAAAACTTGGAGTTGAAACAAAGAGATATATGGAAACATATGACAGTCTACTGCAGTTGCCTTGCCATTTGTAAGTACACACTGCCATTTGTAAGTACACACTGCTTCCACCAGAGCCCATGTTACAGAAACTAGACAAATGGGAGGCACCTTTCTAATTACTCATGGACTAAATAGCAGACACAATCTGTTCAATTTAATTAACCATGGAACATCATTATTCATAGTCGGCAGCACTGAATTTGCTCCTCCAAGGTTCAATACACTAAATTACTTTAAGATCAGCTTGCTAAGAGAGGCTGTAAAAAAAAATTCACTCGAACTTTATGAGGTTTAACATTCTTATAAAATAAAAATTTGACTCAACATAAAATGTGCTTCTTTATCACAGGTGCTAGACAACCGCCACTGGGACATTTTACAATATGCCTGTGTAATCCTAAACGTGAACGTAAGAAATAATACCCAGATAATGGCACGCATGTACAGTATGTATTCCTCTTGCACCTAGGCGACACCTGTGCCGTTCCTGTCATGAATACAGCAAACACATGTAAAGTATATAGTACGAGTTAATCCTTGCGTTCATTTGTGTACGTTCAGTATTTACTTGTGTGCATCCATTTTACCTGCACCAATCACCCTCTCGATGCAAATGTATGAGGGGTCTATCTCTTTGGCAAATTCCTCCACAGCCTGAGTGGGGTCTTCATATGTGTCTGGATCCACGTAGGTCTTTATCCCAGAGAATGGGACTGGAAGAGAAGGAACCCAACACATAGTATGCAATATTACAATATAATACATCCATCCATCCATCCATCCATTTTCTACCGCTTATCCGGGGCCGGGTCGCGGGGGCAATATAATACAATACAACATTATTTTTTTAACATGAAACTTTGAGAATTCCCATACATTTGCATTTCAGCAATATATTAGTGACAGGATAAGAGTATTAGGGTGAATACAGACATATATGTGACACTTACACACATCTCAAAACAAACTGATAATCTGCACAAAACCTCCCATAGCGAACACTGGTAGATTCACATGCTTGTTGGCTGTTCTTACAGTATAATGGAATATAATAATGGAAACATGGTACATATGCATTGTTAGCATAGTTTGTTACCGATGTACAAACGGTGTTTAGAAATAGGTACACATCAGATGCTACAGAGCAATAAGGTTGTAGCCCTAAAACCCCAAAGTGAGTTGGCCGTTTTGAACCACGGGTTCACCAGATTTTAAAATACTTTTCTTAAACAAGACTTTGATTTATGCAGAAAATAGGGTCTTACATTTTTCTCTACAACATGTATTATACCCATACCCATTATTTTAACCAGTCATTTTTGTGAACCGCATTTTTGTAATTTTCTTAATTTATTCAAAATGCAGAATAAACCTTTGATTCGAAAGTTTTGCCTGCATAAAGACACTATATTTGGACTACAGCCCTGCAGTAAATTCTGATAAATTAAAGCATATAATGTTACATTTTTGTTGAGACTATTGCAGAGAAGTTGATTCTTGCTTCCGGTATATGAGGCCGAATTAATGTTGTCTTTGCTTCTATTATACTGTAAGGTCTTTCTGTTTTTTTGTCAAGTGAAAAAAAGACAAAAAGAGCTCAGAAAATGCCCCAGAGCAGCGTATAAAGACATTGCAGGCAGCCAGGCTTCAGCATCCTCCACACTGGCTGAGGCTGGGGACGTTGCTGCTGTGAGCACTGTGCATGATGACTGGCACAAATGATAACTTGAAGCAGCCCCTGGTACACCTCGAGCAGATGAGCTGGGGACTAAATGTACTTTATTGCTGTGTCAGCTCACATTGTACAAGGTTGAAGGCTTCGTCTGAGATAGATTCCAGTTTGGAGTCTACACTCTACCTCTGTCCCCAGGGTGTCTAAGCTCAGCTCTATAATACAGTAGAACAAGCCTTTTCTACCAGTTTGTTGAGCCTGCTGGCATCCCCTGCCTAGGTGATGCCTCCACAGCACACAACAGCAAAGAACAAACAACAAGAAAAGACTGCGAGCAAGGATTATAACAATTCAGATATATTGTTTTGTTTTGTATCGGCAAGACAGTTCAATCTTTGCCACGTGCGGCAAGTAAAAGTTGACTCTGATGGTATGCTAAATTAAAATAACAAAAAAGTATGACTGGACTGAATTGTGCAGCAGAACTCTATTCAACTTTCTGTACACTGGAGGAAAAGACACAGAAGACAGCATGAAGACACACACAAACAGTATTAGTGCACACAGCCAGTAAGGACTTGTGTCCATTTCCATGCACAGACACAACGTGTGTGTCCACGGAGGTATGTCAGCATGTTACAATATCTGTTTTTTACCAGTCCTTCCTGTTCTTCTTAAATCAATCACAAATTTGTAATCCCCAAATCAAGCCCACACATGGTGGAATGGTTAGATTTGTCTCAGGAGCCACGCTTGTGCCCCTGCCGGCCTCAGATCGAATCCTACAAGAGCTCTCACTGAACTGTCTTGGTAAATTACACAGGATACCATTTTGTTCCCCAAATATGATACACCTCCCCTGTGGGGAAATCAATAACCCTGGTTTTATCTGTAATTGTAGCACCACACTTGGGTCAATCCTGTAATTCTTAAAACGGAACAGCGGTTACCTAAGTTTTGTCACAATTCAATAATGGGTGTGTGAGATACTGTGAGTGGTGGATGGCTGAAAGAAATGAAAAGATTTAGCATCAAAATAGGGCCAATCTGTAGTATGAACAATCAACAGTGCGCACAATGTTGAGGCAAATACACAATGTGTATTTTTGGTGTAGTTACAAAAAAGTGTTGCAATTTTGTAAAATGATGCAGTTAGACAGTGCCAAGGGTTTAGTTTGATCAACACAGGTGTGTGTGTTTGTGTGTGTGTGTGTGCTAAAAGTATTGAAATGACATGGAGAAGAAACATTTTTCTGATTGCAATTTAATCTTTTCTTATCTGGACTATAACCCGATATTTGGGAGTAAAAAAATGTTTTTAAAAATCAGATAATGATCTGTGGATAGCAATTTCTTTTCACATAAACACATAACCTAAACAACAATCTTGATACGCATCCCATAGATTTGTTTTTTTTAAAGAATTGCGAACAAAATGCACACTGAGTGGGGCATTAAATGGGCCACGGGCCTGCAGATTCATCCTCTACAACATCAGGAAAATCAGACCTTTCCTATCGGAGCAGTCTACACAAGTCCTAGTCCAGGCTCTTGTCTTGTCCAAACTGGACTATTGCAATGCACTGCTGGCTGGACTCCCTGCTTGCACAACCAAACCTCTGCAGATGATCCAGAACGCGGCGGCAAGAGTGTTCTTCAATGAGCCGAAGAGAGCACACGTAACCCCTCTCTTCATTAGGTTACACTGGCTCCCTGTTGTCGCCCGCATCAAGTACAAAGCGGTGCTCTTGGCCTACAAGACCACCACTGGTTCTGCACCAACATATCTTTGCGCGCACCTTCTCTGGATCCATTTCACATTGGTGGAATGATCTGCCTGCTTCTACAAGATCAGCAGATTCTGTAGCCACCTTTAAAAAGCATCTGAAAACGCATCTCTTCCATCAACACCTAATTGACAATCACTAACTTCTTCTTCCTTTCTACCTCTGCTCAAAAAAAATTTAAAAAACCCCTTCCTATCCTAAGCTTTGTATACTGTGCTAGGCTTTAACCAGACTTGTTTTTTTTATGCACTTATGCTTTTCGTTACCTTGTGTTGTTATATTGCTTCCATTGTCTTCCTCATATGTAAGTCGCTTTGGATAAAAGCGTCTGCTAAATGACTAAATGTAAATGAAAATGTGGACAAACTATATAATGGAGACTGTTTCTAAATGACCTCAAACCTAGTTTGGCATTTCTGTACTGAAATATGTTGGTATTTATCAGCTGACATATACACCAATATCTATACATGTGCAATGAGCTAATATTGGCCGATATATTGGCTGGTAGATTTATCGGTCTAGCTCTAATCTAAATTCAAACATTTGATGAGGTTGGTTTTACAATAGATGACACACAAACCATTTGAGCCTTTTTGAGTATTTTGAAAGTTTAGAATGTGACTTGACTTTGCTTTTTTTTTTTATCTATGCACTAACATTAGCTTAGTGCTCTCACCTAGCCAACCATCACAAGCCTCAAACCTTTGATCAACTCCATCAGCCAAGTAAGTGGATGTAACTAACAACACAGCGAGTTGTATGCATACCTGTGTAAAAAAACCCTACAAGCAATCAGAAGCAAAAACACACCCACACACAATAAAAAGCATTATTTACAGTACCGTGTCCACTGTGGAAGCGAGTCCTCCTCTTCTCCTCTGACTTCATCCTGGCTTTAATGTACCCCTGACACCTGCACAGGTGAACCAGTTTGCCAAAGAAAAAGAAACAATTTCATCACCACATAAAAACCCCTGTACATCTCAGTCTTTTTCCCCACTGTCTTCTCTTTCTGCTAACAACCCGCTCAGTGTTTTGTGCTCACGGGGAATTAGTTGACATTATCAGCAGGAAACAAGTACGACATTTAACAGATTTACTGCCCTGATGACAAAAATGCACATTTACTCTGACAGCAGAAACTGCCTAAAAACTGTTTCTAATGCCACATCAGTCTTTGGATTTGCAAAGACGTCTGTGGTGGAAAAAACAAGACAGCTATTTCCCTCTTTTCTACAGCCCATTCTTTTACAGCAATTTTTGTTCTTGCTGCTATGTAGTTCTGTTATTTTCTTCCGTTTGCCCACATTTATCCTATTCCGAGTCCCACAAATTCAAGGCTTTCAAGGCTCAGTCTCCATAGTGAGGGGGAGTCGAGACAAAAGTAGCAATCAAATACTTGTATTCAACCAAAAGTACAATTTGCATCCTCCATTTAAAAATGCCCTTTGAAAATGCCATCATAGGATTAAATTGTGCTAAGACCTTGGACTTTAGAAGTGTTTATTTATATAAAAATAGTTTAAAAGACAGTTTAAAAAACACTTTATTGATATTTAGAATCAGTTGAACCTGGGTCAAAGAGAAATTAGAGATAAAGCAGGTATTGTAAAGTTCCATTCATATACTGTGCTCTTTCTGGCTCTGTATTATCCTACTTGGCCCATCCTTGGCACCTGAGAATGCTGAAACAATATATGAAAATCATCCACATCTCTGCAGTACACTTAATGTAGGGACAGGAACAGGCTTGTAACAGATATCTGGACAGCTGTGATGTAGGCTCACCAATGCAGTAATATTGCCCCTCTGCTGTACATTAGCATATTTCAGATGAAAGTGAGGATAGGGATTGGCTTCTGACAGTGAATAGGACCAGAATCCAGAAATAGCACGAGTGGATATCTGAGGTTTTAAGAGAAATACGGCGCATTCCCAAAACACATTCATAGAATTATTGACATGTTTAACATACAGTATGTTGAAATATGGACTAAACATACAGTACATCTTCCGGGCACGTCTTTGGAAATGTATATCTTATACGAACACATTTGTTCTTAAGTGGCACGGACAAGTGAGTTCCAAGAATTTGCCGCATTCTTTAATTTTCTCATACTTTGAACTTTTTTTTTAGAGATAGTCTACCTTTCTCCACAACAGAAGGAAAAACACTTGTTTGACTTGAATTGTAATGCCTTAATCTGAATGAATTTGGAGTTTAAATATGATTGGGTAACATTTTTGTGAATGAAACACAAATTGAACGGAACAGACTTATATAGCAATTTTTGTGCATTTATTATGGTAATTATCAAATCTCACGAACGAGCACCTGGTCATTAACAGGATGCGTTCATCAGGTTAAAACAAGCGATTTAAGACAAGTTTGTGCAGTTGAGAGTTTGGTGAATCCGACTTAGAACACGAGCAAGCTTCACAGAAAAAGAGATACACAAAAATATTCCATTGTTTACTATTTTGTTGTCTGGGAATGACCTGAATCAAGATTTTTCAGTAACGTGAGACACATTGTTCCCACTTCTGTGTTCAGACATTTTTCAGCACATAACTTTTAATGTAAATTGTGTGATCAAAGAGTAACACTTCCGTTTGTATCACAATTAGGTAAAAAATCCAGTCACGGATTCTGGGCCGTTTTTCATTGTTTATTAATAAGAGCCACTAATGGTAAAGCCCTGTGAACCAGAGGACTGAAGACAACAGTCTGAGATAACCTGTGGAAGTTAATGGAATGGAGCAAACTGCTGGTACATGCATTACATGCTGAGTAATTAGGCAGAAAATTGGTTCAGCCATTTGGAAAATAAGAGTGTCTGCTTGGTGGCAAAAGAGAGTCCATTAACAGACTTCTGGTTGTAGTGTCACTCTGGAGATTATGAGGAGAGAAGTACAGAGGTGTGTGTGTGTGAGTGTGCAGGTACAGGTGTGTTAAGCCAGCAACAAAGAGAAAAGGGGGGGGGGGGGGGGGGGGGCCACCCACGGCCGGGGGGGGGGGGGGGGGGGGGGAGGGAAAAAAAAGGGGGAGACGCCCCCACGGAG